>QUSF01000001.1:0-508751 GCA_003676055.1 Chloebia gouldiae
TGCATCAACAGAATTCTCTGCAGAGGCCCAGAGGTCTGGCAACACATTCCGCAGTTCCCGCCGCCATGCGGATTCCCAGACCAGAAACTCGGCCTGGGTGACTAAGCATGACACTAGTGTCCGCATGTCGGCAGGAACGTACTCGCTGGAGGCGAGTGTTGCCTTCAACAGACCGCGGAAGAACTCACTCTCCCTCCCGAACTCTTTTTGGGCTTTGCAAAGATCCTTAATTATTGAGTGAGGGATGGGGGACCACTGTGCAAGGGGCCTACCCCCCTGCCGCGGGATGAATGTGACCGGCGCGGCAGAGAAGGCAGGAAGGGACTGGGGCAGGCCGCAGTTCCCACGCTCCCCCCCCCACCCCGAGCCCAACCCGTGGGAACCGGAAGGTGGACCGTGGGAACAGGGGGAGGCACCGGATGGGGCGTGGCAAGCAACCGAGGGTGTCACCGAGAAAGCCGGGGAACCCGCCCCCTGGGAGGGGCCAGAGGACAGGGCGTTGCCATAGCTCATGGTGGGCGGAGAGGAGGGAGTGGGTTGGGTCAAGGGAAGGAAGGGGTTGGACGTAGGGTGAAAGGGATTGTGGGAGAAGGAGGGAGGAGGATTCTGGGAAAAAGGAGCACAAATGGCGGGAAAAGCCATGTGGTCACCGCCATCTTGTGCCCCAGGGGAATGGGTGGAAGGGACGCCATTTTGTGGAAAGTTAGGGAGAAGGGTAGAATTGAAACGGGGGTTAACACTAGAACAACCAACATTTTCTCTAAGGGATGGGGCTGTACATGACGGGGAAGTGGGGGTTTGGGAAGAAGGCAGAGCAGTGTGGCCAGCACTACTCTGCCGGGGGACCCGAGGATTCCCAGGGAGGCCAGAATCAGCCTGCGGCATCAGCCAGGATGCCTGTCCGAGAATCCCCAGGAGATAGGTAGAGGGGGAGGAAAGAGGAGTAGGGGCTATCAAACTGGGGTTAGGTTTGTCTGCGGGTGGCTGTGGCAGACTTTCATGGTTTCTTTTAACAATATCTCGAATTTGGAGAGCCAAAAACGGATGAATGGAGAGAGAAGGATCCCCCTGACGGAGGATCTCCCTACCCACTTGGTCCCAAAAGGAGACCCGATACAATTTAAGTGCCGAAATATCTGGGAAAGTCTGCGACAGCCATCGCACAAACCTTTTCACATCTATCTTCTTAAACTTCTTTTCCCCCCCACCAAGGATACCCACAACCTGGGAATAAACCCTCTTCTGCGGCACAGACAGTTCAGCACCCATGACTGTCCGATGTTTTAGTGTGCCGCACCGCACCCACCGCCGACAATCTCAACAAAACCAAGAAGCCCGGATCCCACAGCTTAACCCTCCCGACTACCCTCCTCCCGCTCCCCACACCCCGGTTAAGGGAGAAAAAAAACCCCAAATGTGGGACTACTTTTCCCCGGGAAAGGATACCCCCCCCCAAAGAAAAGGACACCCACCCACGGGTCCAAAATGTGGGACTACTTTTCCTCGGGAAAGGATACCCCCCCAAGGACACCCACCCACGGGTCCCCCCCTTTCTTAAACAAAAAAAGGGAAAGGAAACCCTGAGGAGAGGTAGGGATTAAGCCCAGGGGGCTGCTACTCACCCTTCACAGCACCCGGAACGGGGATCCTTGAACAGAAAAGCGGCGGTGGATGGAGGCTCTGGTGGCACGGACTTCGCCGGTGCTAACGAAGCTGCCCGTGCCGGTCCCCGGGAGCGCCACCCCTTAAAACAGGGGTCTGCTCCCACCGGGGTAGCTTGACGTCCACAGAGGTATTCCGGTGAGTCGCGTGGAGCGCCAAACTGCCGCGTGCCTCGCTCCCAAATAGTCCCGCTCCCGATGGAGCTGTGCCCCGGCTATCTCCTGCCGTAGGCCAGGCGGGCAAATCGGGATGCCTGCCGCTGGACCACCGAGTGGCTTTAGCAGGCACCCTCGTGGGCTTCGCGTGAACACAGGGCAATACCCAAAGCAACGAAGAGGAGACTCTCTCTGGTGTAGCAGCTTTGGTTTATTAACAGACAGGAAGCTCAAAAGCACAACCGTGACAGGGCGGGTGCTCGCCAGAAAAGAGCCCCGAACAATGGGGAGCAACAGTTTAAATACGGTGTGGGAGGGGAAACAAACGACCAACAGTGAGCCAGCAGGGGGTAGCTAAGGGCATGAGGGACAAGGGAAACCTCTAATGGGGAAAGGGCACGGGAGGGGCCCCAGGTCCTCGTCCAATCACTCGGTGCCCTGGATGGAAGCTTCTAGATATGTGGGAAGGAACACCGAGTGACAGACAAGGCACCTGGGAGGGGTAAGGGGAATGACTCGGCACTTTAGGGAAGATTGACATTTACTGGAAAGGCGGGAAAAGGGGTACAAGGCGGGAAAGTCTGGGAGGGACCAATACATAATAGGGGAAACCGGGACAAACCATTTCAAACTTAAACAAGAACACATCATACAACTTAAAGAACATAAAAACACACCACCACAGGAGAGGGAAATTTTGGGGGTCCTGAGGGCGTGACCGGGAATTTTTGGGGTGTCCGAGGGGAATTTTGGGTTTTGGGGCGCGGCCGGAGCCCCCGAGGGGATTTCGGGGCGGTATCCCCATTAAATTCGAGGAAAATGCCCCAAATCGGGATTTTTGTCTCATAGTTGTGTTCAATTCCCAAATTTTGATGGAATTTGGGGGGTCCTGAGCACCCCAAAATTTTGGGGAACCCCCCAAAAGTCCCGAACCCCCCCGTAACCCCCATCCCAAAAATCCCCGTTAAATTCCCGGAAAACCCCCCAAAATCCGTGGTTTTGTCTTTGTTTTCATTTAATTCCCAAATTTCGAGGGAATTTCGGGGGGTCCTGAGCACCCCAAAATTTTGGGACCCCTCCCAAAAAAAATCCCGGACCCCCCAATCCCAAAAATCCCCCTGGAATTGGGCTCAAATACACCAAAATCGGGAATTCCGCGGGCTGGGGGCGGGGCCAAGTGGCTGACACGGAAATTGGGGGCGGGGCCAGCGTCCCTCTAGGGTGAGGAATTGCTATTCCTCAGTACTGTTACAGCAGGATGATTTAGCTCAGTATAATACTCCCAATTGTCTTATTTTCCTGTTGGCAATGTTTGTTTGTCTCTGTGGCTGAAGTAACTCTTCACTCTTTCTGCACGAGTGATGTATGGAAACTTCTGCTAGTCAGCAGTGACTGCTAGTGGAGAAAACACTAAGGAAATATTTTTCTTCATCCACACTTTATTATCTAGGACATAAACCAACATTTCCTGGTGAAAGGGAGCAGATAAAAAACACAAGAGGCATGGAAAGACAGGGAATGGCTGAAAAGGTAATTTAAAATTCTCTGCAAATTTTTTTCAGTAAAACATGAATGTGGAGAAGTTACAATAATGTCTGGGATAAGACAAGTCAACCTTCAGCCTTTACTTAAATTGGGTGTAGAATATCAAGGCACTTGCACTTCCAGCAGTCCTGGATTAGTGCTTGGGCTGCACTGTGATATGACTATGACTTAAAACTTAAGGCTCTTAAAAAATTTAGCAGTCAATAGCCCCTAGATTTTATTATTTTTTTAGATAAAACAGCTTCTACTGCAACAACCTCTGTTGTGTAACTGGGTTGATTTGGAGTTGTAGCAGAAGGAATTTAGGGGGCTCTGGTCCTCTCCACCTACTGGAGAGCACAGTCATGTGTCTATTTCCTTTCTCCATATTCCTCCCTCTTCTCTAACATGTTTAGACTTAACTGCCCTTAATTTATGAAATCAGACTCCATGGAATTCAATACTTTTGCCATTGATTTTGATAATTTCCACATGCACCCTCTGTGCTTTTCTGACACACACATTCAGTGTGGTTTAGGAAAACACTTCCAAGTCACAGCAGGAGGAACTCCAGTGTGCTCTTTGATGGAATAAGCAAGACAAAAACATCTGTTGATGCACACAGGTGCAAGTGTGGGTGAAGAGGGAAACGTGGTTCTGTTTGCCTGTGGTCTTTAGAAGAAATTGATTTGTGCCACAGATATTGCTGAACATCTTTGAGCTCTCTAAAGTTAAAAATTGAAAGGTGGCTTCAGTTTAAAGCAGAATTTGATAGTTTGACCTGATCTCTACCTTGCATAAATCTCTTAGCTAAACTTAAAATATAGTTTTTCATACTGTCATGACAATGTCTGGTTTTCCCATACGTTTTTTTCTCAGTGATATTGGTTGAAAAAGAAAGGCGAAATCATATAGTGATGTCTTTGAACACCACATCTAGAGAGGACTGCTTAAAATGTAGAATTTTGAAAAAGCAGTTTGATTTGTGACAGTGTTGCAGACTTTTATATTCACAAATTGAGTGAAAAATTATACTCTTCATTTTACAGCATTCTATTCTTTTAATTTTTGACCCACCAATATGATAATACTAATTTAACAAAAAGCAGAAAATAATTCTACTTTAGATAATTGATATATATTGGATTTTCTGTAGCTTTCAGAATGTCACTCACAGATCTTCCTGTGCTGGTTCACAAAAGGTCAAAAATTATTACAAAGATGAAATACTTAATGAAATGGCACAGCCTTTCTAAGTGAAACCATTTCAGAGCATTCCTGTATCCTATTGAAAAAGAGAAAGATGTGCCTTGAGAGCATACCCTGAGATTAGATATGGCATTCATTCCTAAGCTTGCTTATGTTATCCCTAAGGTTTCATGATGAACTCAAAGCTCTCAGTAAGGACTTTGAGCAGATACTTTGAACATGCAAGTTGTCCTGTTCTCTTCATCACTTCCTGTCTGTAAAAATGTGAAGAAATGCTGTTATTCCCTATGACTGTATAAAGGTATCACTTAAAGCTCATAAAGATGAATTCATTAAGTATTTGAAAATCATAGCAATAAGTGCACCAAAAAAAAAACCCAAAAAAAACCAAACCTTAATTATTTCTGTCAGAGAGGGATTTGGATGTGATTCAGTAAATAAAGCATGCAGCCACATGCTCAGTGAGTATAAAAAGACATATAAAACATCTGGTTCCTCCCTTAAGTAGATCCACTCTCTGTTGCAAGGCCATAATCCAAAATCAGTGATTGTCACAAAAAGGTTTCAGCTAACAGCAGTCTGCTATGGACTAACTCTTGGTGAGGAAGGCATCTGCTCTAAAGTTAGCAGCAAAATGTGTCTATAGACTTAGATCATATACTCACACAAACAGGAAGGATCCTGGAATCATGGAATAATTTGGCTTGGAAGGGACCTCTGAAGTTCTGCAGCCCAGCATTCTGCTCCAACTTAATCACTAGGACAGGCTGCTCAGGATCTTTTCCTCTTGAGCTTTTAAAATTGACAATCTCTTTAAAACCAGCAGGCAGACTGTTCCAGGACCCAGACACTCTTCCTGTGAAATCTACATAGGGAATCATCCTTCAGAAACTTTCTAGCTTTTTGGTGTTAAATTTTGCAGGTATGCTTTTAAAATAGTTCCCTTTTTCAGTTTATATCCAAGGTCATTGTACATATGTGAGTTAGCTCTTTGAGAGGGAGCTGCATTTTGCACAAGCTTTGATAGAATACATTCTTATTTGGTCCGTTCTTAATTTGGTAATATCAGTTATAAAATTAGGATGTAAGGTAAGCAAGCTAGAGATACATTTTACAGTGCTTTGGGTATTTCAAGCCTCTGTCCCTTGTTTCATTAAAAGGTTCTTTGCCCTGGGGATAGAAGTGACATGTATGCTCCAAGAAATCACTGACAAAACTGAGAAGTATTTTAGAAAATCCCTTTGTTCTCCAATGCAGACAAGAAGGTTTTCCCATGCTAGGACAGTTAGAAAGGTGAGATTGCATACATTTTCTATTTAATAATGCACAAGGAAAGAAATTTGATGGGGAAGAAAAGCAACTTTTCTGTCATTGGATCTACCTAAAATCACTGGATAGTGCAGCACCTGTAGTGACACAGCTGTTTGTTAAGAAGAAAGCTGAAGTCTGCCTTCAACATACACAAAATAACAAAGCATTCTTTCCTCTTCTTGAATCAACTTTATAGATTTAACATTCTTGGATTTTTATAAAAAATAATTTCTTGTTGCCTGATTGATTTTTAAATGTTTACATATTCTGTTTTTCATTGCAATGCTTGTCTGTGGTCTTTGGCTTGGTAAAAGTTGTTAGCAAGTTTCAAAAACCAGACTTACTCTAAGGTTTGCAACTAACACATCAGACACTTTACATAAAGTCTCATTTTCTGGTGTGTTCGCTTTTTGTGGGCCATTTCATTATCATGTAAATGGAGTAAGGCCATTTTGCAGACAATCTAATTGTTGGCATAATATGTCCTCATTATTTGTATAGTGCAGCAGTTTGCATTAGGCATTACCAAGTGAAACAGTTACCAAATAACAGAGTGATTTTTGAGAAACAGAGGCTACTTTTTGTCAAAGGCTGTGCATACTGGTTTCTAAATCCAGTCTAGAATCACCAACAGCCTTCAGCAAACCTAAACTGCACAGCTCTTCCACAGGCTAAACATGCACTCTTTCTGCCAATAGGATCAATATCACTTTTCTGACCCATATATATTGAAGTTTTCATCCTCTAATGCTTTCATTTCTGCACAAGCTTTAACTTTTAAATGTTGATGTTGAAGACAGTGTTACACTATGCCTATATAGTTGCAGCAAAGGAATAAAGATAAATAAAGCACTACTAAAATAGCAAATGGAAACCAAACTGATCTTTTTTTAGCTAGTAATAGGAATGCAAAGCTGAAACTTTCATCCTGTTTCCAAACAGTAAATCTTATCTTTTCAGAAAACGCTGCCAATTTAGCACTGTTGAACTTTGGAATACAGCCATCCACACATAAACACATTTGCACATTATTTTGGTTGGCTCTTGCTAAAGCCATATGCTGGGCCTTTTTTTTTAATTAAAAAGACACCTCAGAAAATCTTGCAGTGTTCACACAGAATAAAAGTAGAATAGATAGTAGAATAGATAGTTTTATCCCCTCCACTAATGTATATAATGTTGGCTGAGTGAATTTTAACAGCCATTTTTTTATGCATTTATGAAGACACTTCAGTCATTTATGTTCTGATATTTAAAGTTTTGATGCAGGAAGGATCAGTCACCTCTCAACCCCACTGACCGAAAACAAACAATTCATATTCCTTTGCCTGTTACCAGAGCTGAAATCTTCATCTACGTAGTACAGAGTATCAAAGAAACTAAAGAGTTGGATGTCATTTTTAAATAATATGCAAAATTACTTAAAGTAATTGAGTAGCTGAAAACTCAAGTCATAGAGATGGGTTTATATTTTTGCACTTTCAATTTCCAGATAAAAAATGTACCCTGTAAATAGATATGTTGCGCTAAGAGTAGATTAGACTGCAACTGCCATGATACCTCAAATATGAAGGGATTTGTTTCTTGTTTCCTTTCACTTTTGGCACTAAACTTCTGCATTATTGAACAGTACTGAATATAGATTTGCCTGTTCTAGTCACCAGGAACTGATCAATCACTATTGAACTGTATATATAACTGTACATATAACTGCAGGGTATGCAGCTGACATCACTAGTGCCCCTGTCCCTCAGCCATGAGAGGGGACAACACAAGTTCCTTTTCCTTCCTCATACAAAACGCCCAACATTTAAACAGACTTCCCCAGTCTTCCAGCAGCTTCTAATTTGCCAGTCTCTTTGCTGGAAAAGGCCTGAAATTCTCTTCTTGAATGAAACTAAACATTTACTCCTTTAAAAGGACAGAGAAAACGAACAAAAGAATGGACTAGCTATTTGGGGAGGGCTCCATTTCACATCCTTTTTTGAATTGCTGCCAGCGAGAACTTTGCTGCTGGTACTGCTGGAGTGGTTGCAAAGAACCATGGCTCCATTGCCTGCACTGGGGAGGGTGAATGGAAGATTTTTCCTTTGGAATGAAAGTGAGGAACATCTTCTCCTTGTTCTATACAGGTCAGCAATCTCCTGAGCGTTAATCAGACAGTGATTATTTCAAATGAAGATTCATGTCTACAGCAACCCACAGCAGGACAGGAATCTAAATTCTTTAAAGAGCAACAGATATGCTGTCCAGAGGATGTGTACACACACAGTGCTACAACTACAGTAGATTTCTGTACTATCAAAGGCAGCAGTAATCTGGTGTTCGTTCTTTCCTCTTTTGCAGAGACTTCTGTATCCCCCTTTTCTCCCTGGTGCCAGTGACAGAAATGCTGGTGAACTCTCAGTCTTGACTCAGGATGTGGGTGGGTTTGGGTATGAGCCACTTTCTATAGAGCAGTGGCAGCTGGGACCAGTCCTAGGCTTCAGGCTGATACTGTTTGCCTAACATCAGATTCCTTTGTACTGTCATCGCTGCTGCCTCTCCTTCACAGGACTTGGCTCAGATGTCACAGCGTTTCTGCAAATACCTCTCAGAGTATCTTCATCTTTTCTTCTAAACATTCCTGTACAAATACTGGCTGATTGCAGTATTTTTAAATTAGATAAGAAATACATTCCTATAGAGCCTTCCAGCAATTTGATTTATAGCACTGTGAACATTTTGGTAATTGTGTGTTATAATTTACTGGTCCAGATTACAGTACTTTACACTCATTAATGCTTATGAAAACTTTTTATCTGTAAAGATTTTCTGAGTCTTGTTGACTTTTCTTTGTTAATTTTTGATACATTTTTAAAAGGATGCTTTGATGCACCGGGAAAACTATCTGATGGGAAATTCCTTCTTAATGTACTTTGTGTTTATACCTTCAAACAGAAGATATATAAACAATATTTTAGATACATTTTTTCACCAGGCATATTCTCATCCAAAAGGTTAATCAATATTTCTAGTAAACTTTTGAGCTAAACAATGGTAAAAAATTATAAGATCTACAATTATAAATATTTTTCCTAATCAGCATGTGATCACATCAGGTGAATTGGTCTCTTCCTGATTTGTGAAAAAGTGAACACTTTATGCTTTCCAACCTTTCTGTTTCTACTTGGGTAAATTATTCATCTTGGATCCCTTTTGTTTGGTAATCATGTTACCACAGTGAAGAATCTGAATGTATGCCGTCAATGTACAGAATAGTTTTATGTTGCTTAAACCTTTCTGTGTTTATTCCTCTCTTTATTCATTCTCATGATCTTTGGATTTTCTGCTGAGCTAGGACTTTTCATTTGCAACCTATAGAAACCCACAGCTCATTCCACGTGTTACAGTTAATCTAGAATATATTTGGAGTATATTTGGTGGTCAGTATTCCTCTGGAATTGGTGTTTGTCAACAATGAACCCCACTTGATGCCACAATTTCTGCTTACCTGACCAGATATGTCTGGGACTCTGAAAAGCCCCCAGCTGCCACAGTGTAACATCCTGCCATCTGAAAAACGTTGCTTCTTCTTATTTATTTTCCTTTCAGCCTTGTTAACATATCTTAGAATGGTCCAGAAATCAGTTTTATTTCCTCTGCCACCACCATTTATTAGAATTATCAGAAAACTTGTGAATCCCAAATCATAACAAAAGACCACGTAGAAGTAATGGGTGCCAGTCTTTTATTGGGAAGATGTGAAAGAGTTTGAAACTAAAATGTCCAATCCATCAGGCAAGAATACAATAGCTAAAAAATTGTTTCTGCTAGAAAAACTGGGAGATGAACAGATTTCTTCCTCTTCCAACAGTGATTACTGTTCAGTTTGCCCAGGCAGGTAGTTTGCATTTTGCTCTGCAAAAGTACAGTGCCAAACTAGGGAGAACTGCAAAAGCAAGGGAAGAGCTGCTGATTTTGATGAAATAGAGAAACAATCTGCAAAAAATGAAATTTAATTTAATTTGGATGCAATTAAACAGTGTCACATAGACATGGTAAGGTCCAATAGGAAAGGCTCTGAAAGTTACTGTACCTGAAACATGTAGGAGTACAATCTGCAGGAACAGCAAGCAGGGCTCTTGTACTTGGTAAGGCTTGAGCCAGGAAAATGTTTCAGTGGAACTGTAAGTAGGCTGGGGTCCAAAAGAAGCTGGGAAGGGTCACAGCTGGAGACAGCTGACCCCAACTGGACAAAGGAATATTCCACACCATAAAGCACCATGCTGAACTGTCCAACTGGAGGGAGTTGTCTGGAGAGCTGTCCTAGGCCTGGGGCAGGCTGTGCAGTGGTTGGTGAGCAATTGCAATGTGCATCACTGCTTTTGTATACTTTCCTTTAATCATTATTAGCGTTTTCCTTTCATTTTGTGTCCTACTAAACTGTCTTTATCTCAACCAATGTGTTTTACCTGTTTTGCTATTCTCTCCCCCATCTGTGGGGCACAGTGACCAGATGACTCTGTGGTGTTCAGCTGCCTGAAGATTAAAACATAGCAAAGGGATGAGCAAGTTCTACGTTAGAAAAAGAATTCTTTCTAACATTTAGCACCAGGTGAGATTGGTGAAGAGTCTGTGAAGCTGCAAGAGCCCTATAAAACAAATGTCTGTTGTGAACATCTTGGGGCATGACATAGCTGGGATTCATCTTGCCCAATTCTATCTGTCAAAAAGCATTCACCATTCAGTTTATCCTCCGGGAAGCCTTCATGGTTAGTGGAGGCAGACTTAGCACCAGAGATAATTTACCTTATGCTAAATGAAGTGTCTAGACTTCATGGAATCATGGGGTGTCTGCTTAGTTAACCCAAAAGGAGTCTGGAGGAACCACAGAGTTTTGGCCTTGCCACTGCCTTCTATAGCATTATTTTAATGGTTGTAAGAAAAAGGAAAATGTTCACTCTTTTTCACAAATCAGGAAAAAGAGACCAATTCACATGATGTGATCACATCACTGATTAGCAAAAATATTTAGAAATGTAAATCTTATAATTTTATATCATCGTTAAGTCCAAATGTTTGCTAGAACATTTATTGACCTTTTAGATTAGAATATTTATGGTGAAAAAAGGTGGAAATATATCTAAAATAAAAAGCATTACATTGTGCTTATTCAAGACATTTACATCTTTAGAAATCTATAAGCAACACGGATTGCTAAATTTTCCCACAAGTGAATGTAAAAATGAATGAGTATGGTTTGAAACAGTTGTTAATTTGAATGATGGTTCATCAATATATAGAAATAACTGAGGAACTCCTGATATTTCTAAATCTTAAGCATACGACTAAAGCTGTAAAGCTGCTTTCAGACTCTCTGAAAGATGCGATTGTTAACAGCTATGTTTCATTGCATGCTACTTGTTCATGTTTTGGAAAGCTTAACTTGTGCAGACAGAGTGAAAAGCTTGAGTGGAACTGTTGTGACTGTCTACACATCAAAATAAAAGCATATTTTAAGACAACACCTTAGAAGAATTCCATGAAAATATAATAAGTTGTGTATTTTGCATTTACAATCCATATCTACATTCAAAAATAATAATAAAAAAAAGCTTATCATCTTTGGATAGTTTATTTGCATGAGTAATTTTGCTGTCTTTAATAATAACAACAATAATATAATTAGTAAGAGTTTTGTAAAAGTAGTGCAGAAAAACTCCAACATAGTAAGAAGGATAAGGTATGAAAGAGCTTTGATCCTAAGCAAAGAACAGAAATTCCAGCAACAAGTTTCTCACTGTCAGATGACTTTACAAATTTGGTATAAATAGGATCACAGTACCTTAAATAATACTCATATTAAGTACCTACCATTTTGAAGCAGGCCAAATAGGAGATTAAACCAGAATGTGTAAAATGTGGTATGACCATTGTATATGAATACAAACACTTTGGAAAGAAAAGGTCATGAGCTTACCATCATGCTAATTATTATTGATGGGTTCATTAGCAGTAAATCTGGTCCCTAGATATAAAAGAAAATAATAAAAATAGAGCACAACTGACCTTTTCCTTTCCTTTTTCCTTTCCAAGCCAGACTGCTTAGATAGGCTTGCAGTCCAACAGCTCCAGTTCATGTTAATGAGTGTTGAGTCCATACAACTGTTGCTCTCATACTCCATTTCAGGTTAATAACATGGGAAAAAAAATTCCCTTTTACGAGTAGTAACTTAACACATGGCTGATGTGGGAGTAGAGGGAATATGTACCAACTTCTGACCTAACACTGCACTGGAACCATAAGCTGTCAACTCTCTTTCACATCAACCAGCTACAACAAAAAAGCCCTTGAAACCATTAAAGTTTTGATTAAAGCATTGATCTAAATTAGTAGAAATAGAAGATTAATTAAGTGTACCCAAAATAAGATTATCTTGACATTCACATTGGACACACAACTGGAAGGAGATGCTTTCTTCAGTATAGAATTAAAACAGCAAATTAGATTTCAGTCAGGTGGAAAAACTTATATATTTTAATGCAGGAAAATATATGCTTACAAAATTAGCCATGGGTGTACTAACCAACCTTAGACAATTGCAGTACAATGGGCTGTCGTCCCTTGAGGACTTGTCCTAAAGTTACTAGGAAAATCTGACTAGGCCAGTGACTTGGAAAAATGCCATTAGGGCTCATATTTTTTGTGATGAAGTTTGTGTAAAAATACAGCTAAAATAGGAGAGGATATATACATTCCACAAGACATAAAAACTTCCTGGGATGTGAAACTCTGATAAATTGGGGAGACACACTACTTAGAAAATCACTGTGGAATTTTTTTCTATTTACACATAAACCAGGTTTAAATCAATAAGAAGTGGTTCTTGTTTTGTCATTTTTTTCATTTGCGAAAGAATTAAATCATAAGCATTATTATCATAAAGTGACCTACACATGACATCACTGATAGAATAAGAGGTGGAAGATAGCATGTTGGCAGAAACATGGCAAGTATTAGTCATTGCAATGTACAACACATTATCCAGAGGATGGAAAGTTGAATTGCAACTGCATCTATCTGCATTTGATGGATGCTTTTGTTTTTCTTTTAGCAGTACATTCAACAGGAAAGGAGCAAATCACTAAAATGTCATATCTGACTACAGATTATTCCTGTGGTGTTTCACACATCTTAACACAGAGAAACAACAAGATTCCACAAAGACATGGAATTATAAATTATGAATTTAAAATGCCAGTCATGTCACTCTTTATAAAATGAAATAATGCAGAGGATAACCTGGTGTCCTGGAAACATTAGGGTTGAGATTCATCTGCTACAACTTCAGATAGATTTTCAGAAACTATCTGATTTATGTTGGAAACACACATTCAGATAAGAATCCACTTCTGAGATTCTCTCTTTCGATACCCAACAATAAAAGTAGTCCAAACAACTAACAGCGTGTTAAACACCTACAGTCTAATACTGCATATTGCAATGCACATTGCAATGCTGAAAAATTCTGTGTAGTCAGGTGAATGTCAGTCTAAGAGAACTCTGAATTTCATAATTTTTTTAATTGCTTACATTCCATTAGAATTAGCAGAATGACTCTGGAAACCAGTATGAAAGCAAGTGCCTTCCACCTCAAAATATTGCATGTAGCAACAGAGGAGAGAATACCTTTATCTTCAATCCTCAGCTCACCATAAAATCATTAAGGGTGGACCTATCAGAAGGAACAATGGTGAAACATTGCAGGAAGCATGTGGACCATTTCTTCTGCACACAGTGGTGCTTCCCCATGGGCTCAGGTGAAGCATGGGACTCATGGAGTTACCCAAAGCAGTAGCCCTAGAGATGCACTGCTAACTCCCACATGTGCTCTTTGAACCAAAAGTTCCTTTGCTAATTTAGTTTGTGTTGTATTGGGCAGCATCAGCAAGTGTCGATTATCAGAACCTGGTACATGAGAGATAACACCAACTGCTTCATAAATATTCAGAAGTGAATAAAAGAAGAGGGAGGGTTCTCTTTAATCATGTGGAGTAAATCTGAGAGTGAGTTTGCTTACATCTGCAGTGTCAGTCACACCAGGATCACAAAGTAGCATCCTGACCACTAAGCTGAACCAGAACACTGTTTATGACACATAGAATTACTAAAGTCTGTACACAAATTTTAGCATTTCTGACCCTGAGCAAGCTTTTGCACTCTATGAAAGAACCCTCCCAAGCAAAGGTTCTCTGGTGAGCAAACATAATTAAATTTAAGTGTTAATAAACAAATAGTAAATACTTGAACTAATAATTATTCATTCTTACCTTGAACTAATAATTATTCATTCTTACATCTTTACTGTGAAAGAATGTCTTAGGTAAACTATGGTTTCTTCACCAACTTGATTAGTATGTAGAGAGGTCAAAGAGGTCTCTGTGGACCTCATGTCATAATGCCTCAAGTAAGCCATCAATGCTGCCTCAGTATCTGCGTGTAGATGGAGCAAGTATGTGATGGTATCAGCACCCTGTGGTAGCTGTAAAATCTGCACTCAGGAGGCATTAACGTCAATGCCAGAGGTTTGTATAAAGCCACAGCAGTGGCTGCTCTCTCTTATGTGTGTATTTTAATACACCTGCCAGGAAAATTTAGGTGCAGTTTTACATGAAGAAGAATATTTCTACAAAACCTAACGCTACCAAAAGCTGCGGCTTATTCTCTACTTTTACTCTTGACTTACAGATAGCACTTTTCCCATATATCATGGTGTGTTATTTCCATGCCTTACAAATCTGAAGGAGAGATGATGTTCAGTTGTGAATAATATTTTTTGTATTTTGCCTCAAACTCAGTAGAACTGTTTGAGATTTAGACAGTCACAGCAATGCTTGCTAAAAGATACTGCTGCAGTCTGCCTCTTTACATTCTCAAAGAGGGAAAAAACCCCACCTCTTGCAAATGCAGTAGCCAATATTCCTTGGTAATAAATTGGGTGATATGAAATTTTAGCATATACATGAAATAAGACTTTGGTCTTTCAATAGGCAAATTTCAGGATCTCATTGTTTGAACAATGGATACCCTGACTAATTAAGAGTGTTACCTATGTTTATTGCTGCATTTTTTAATGACTGTTCTTCAAAATATAGTGCTGCAAAACAATCAATTCTGTACAGCAGTCCAGGCTTCTAAAAGTATGTACTACACCAAAACTTTAAACAATTCAAACATCTCGAAAAATGCTACGTTCTTTTAGTTCACAAGTGTCTCCAGAAATGTTATGTTCTTGTTGATTATGTTAGTGGCTGAGGGTTTATGTTGGCCACAATTTCAGTTTTGCTGTCATCTGGTTATATTCCTCCTGAAGACAGAAGGGATTTCATGTGATTAACTTAGATTTCTACAGGCTGGAAAATATCTTGATTGAACTTCACATAGTCTGCTTGGGTCCTTGCCATCAATTGCATTTCCAGCTGAGTTGATGTAGGTTTTATCATACCATCAACTCTTTAAAAACAGTGCCTCCAAAAGTTATTGTTCTTTTGCTGAAACTTTTCATTAACTGGCCCTAATGGAAAATATAGACAAAAATATTTACAGCACTAGGTACATACTTGAGAAATATATCTTACTCAAACCAAATTGCATCTATCTGGCTTTCTTATCCATAACAATATTTTTAACTGTTTTGTTTGGTTTTTTTTGTCCAAATGTATGTCAATAGAGAAACAGAAAAGTTCAAACTCATTATAGCCTTTATTAAACTGCTGGAATCAAAAAAATGCAGAAATATGTAATCTCTCTAATCATAAATACCCTCAGAAAGTATCACTAATAATAAATCTCAATGCCTAAATAAAACCAAATAGGAACCCTGATCTTTAATTCTTACTCTAGTCCTAAAATTTAACAAAATGCTAAACAGAAACCCAAAACCCTAATCTAACACAAATTTTAAACCTAGCCTTAATCCCATCAACCTAAAACTAACCACACTCAAGCACAAAATCCAAATTTTAAGTACAACCCTAATCCTAAATCCTATCATAATGCTAAAGCTAAACTCAATCAGAACTGTATGCAAATCTGAATACCAGTGGATTATAATGCCAACCTTAAATGTCCCTCTTTGAAGCGCTGGAGAAACTCTGATTCTGAACATAAAGCCAAACCAAAATCCAAATTGTTGTGTGCAAGCACAGACATAATTTCTAAATCTAATCCTATCACAACCTCTAGTTATGCTCTGCCCAAACCCATAATTACAATTTCAACCCCCAATACTCTTTGGCCACTCCGCTACCTTCATACCAGCAATAAATAAAATCCTCACCTTGCCATGAAGCATTAACACAAAAACAAACTTAAACTGAATCCTAACTTAAATGCAAAACAAACTTAAACTGAATCCTAATTCACGTGATTAGATTTAGAGCTTTGGTCTTACAGCATGAATGTGGGGCTGGGTGTTAAGGGTTAGGGATTTGGTTCTGGTTTAAGAGCAGGGCTTTAACTATGGATTGATTTGTTTCTTAGGATATGGTTTATAATGGAGTTAGTGATTGGAGTTTGTGATAGGCTCTGGGGCTTGTGATTAGAGGTAGAAGCTGAAATGAAGGTTGCCATTACAGAGTGCTTTTTCAATGGAATGGGGAAAGTCATAAGTGAATAAATTTTAAATTGAAATGTAAATATACTATCCAAAGAAAAAAAGAGTAGTGATTACAAATTACTGGATCAAGACAATTTTTAATCAGGCATTCCTTAAAAACTCTAGGGTAAAGTAGTTGAGCAAGTAAGCCAGGCTCAAATGGCCAGAAAACCAGAATACAGTGTTAATTTTTAATGATATTAGTGAGATCAAATAAGTACAGACCAATGCATCTGTTGCTTACACAGTTAAATTACTGGCAATCATGATAAAAAGATGGTATTAGAGAAGTCATAGGTAGATACTGGGCACTGGGGAAATCCAGTAAAGTTTTGTAGTGTTCGATTATGTATCATTTATCATTTATAAAAAGCATGTAAAGATTTAGAGGTGATAGACATACAATTCACAAAGTCTATGTGGACTTTCAAAGGGTTTTCATAAAGGTTAGTCACCATATGCTCTTCAAAAAATATCCTATGATAGGATAAAAAACAAATCCTTCACAGGACAGAAGACCAATAAAAAGATTGGAATCAGTTATCAGTTTTTGGAATATAAGTGGAGTACACTCGATATCACTATATTGATGCATATTAAAGTGACAAAGTTTGATAGCTGATATTTGGGGTTTTAAAGACAACAAATTAATGATCTTATGAGACTGGTAGATACAGAAGAGTGAGGGAGCAGAATAACATTCAGTTATTCTGAATGGATTCAAAATGACAGAGAGAAAAAAAGAAACTAACATCATACACATTGTTTGACCCTGCATACATGCTGAGTGGTAATTGATTACTGGGACTTAAAAAAAGCTCTTCAAAGCATTTCAGAAAAAAATAAAAAATAGACTACCACTACACTCAGAAGGTAAAAAGGTAAAATAACACAGAGCAGAAAACATTACAGTATCAATGTACACAGGAAATATCCACCTGTTCTTGGAGTATCCAAGTAGTTCTAATACCTCTCTGACAAAAAAAAGATGGAGCAGATTTACAAACCAAAAGAGTGAGAAGGGTAACCAAAAAACTGAAATTGAAAAAACCATATTAAATAGACAAGTTCTCTTCAGTTTTCACAACCAGGGTTGTGAACAGCTGTTCAGTCTCTTCCAGTATAGGAACAAGGTGATACAACTAGATTTAAAAGTAATATGAAAAAATATAATGTATAGTTAAACTCAGGAAACAATTTCCTATTGAATGTTGCGGTAAAGTTGATAAGAGCTCACTAAATGAATGGCTGACACTTTGAAGAAAAGTTGATTGTATTGAGAAGTGCAGAGATGTCTCTAATTCAAGAATCCTAGGAGAATTTCTGCAGTTTAACAAAATATGTATTTATGGTCATGGCTACAGTAGAAGATAAGATTCCAGCCTAATTATACACTTTGATTTATCTTGAAGTGACACTTCTAAAACTTCATTTTGGTAGAATGGATGAGGAACCAGGCCAGAGTGGATGGATAACAAGGAAAAACATAAATTAATCAAAGCAAAAGTAGAATGAAAAATAGCTCAGATCACAGAATGGAGAATAGAGAGGAATGAAAAAAGAACAGCAGAGAAGTGATGGAGAAAAAAAATCAAATAAAACACAGAAATCAATACAATTATTTTTCAACATGCACAATCTCTCACTGGAACAAATGTAGAGAAGTACTGCAGGCAGAAGTAAGAGAACAGGAGCATGTATTACAAGAAAAGTAAAAAAAAATTTTTAAAATTTGCAGGTCCACCAATCTGAGAATTGAATAAAGCTATTACTGTTCTACACAAAGTTCACCCACATCAAGAACATAAGCTGAAGGACAACATCATGAAAATGAAAATAGGTAAGTTGGCCACGTATAGATCAGGAATAAAAATTCAGTCAGAAGAGCATTGAGGTTGTGAAACAGAATTTGAGTTGAAATAGCTGGTGCTATTTCCAAATTTGTGAAAAAATACTGAAACATGTCAAAACAGGATACTAGAATTTTTAAACTCATAGTCTACTACAGTTCTAAGTCCCATGTTTAAAATGCCCGCAAAAAATTTAAAGAAAAAAATATCAGACTTATGTCAGGTTTGTTTTTGTTTTTGTTTTTTTTTCTAGGATGTGTTTATGCATCTCTCTATCACATAAAGCAATAGATACACGCAGAGTGGAGACCATTCAATTACCTAGTTTGGTGTCCAGCAATAACAGGCCATTACGTTTCCTTCAGCTAACTCCCTCTTGAGAGCAATAAACTTTCTTTGCTCAAAAAACATTTTCTGGGTGAGTGTCTGAGTTCAGTTCAAGGAATTCAAAAGACTGAGAGTGCATCACTGCCTTCAGAATTTGTGCCTTTGGATGACCATGTGCACAATTAAACTTAGTTATGGAATATTTCTAATTTTAAATTCTTTGCCTTAAGGTTTTTACTGCAGTATTCTCCACGAGGTCAAAAACCATCTTGGGAACTAGTATCTTCTCTCTGTTCAAGCATTTGTAAAATACAACCAAGTAACTCAAACCTGGAAAAGATAAAAAAAAACTGAGCTAAGCAATTTGTTGTAAGTTATTCCTACTAACCCACTAGTACTGCTTGTGTATCTCTTCTAATTTTTGTTATTTTTATCAGCAATCTTATTGAAAAATACATAACAGACTCATTTGTAGAATATTTCTGTGCTGGGGTTCATATTTTGGAATCATAGGTCCTTCAAATACAGGCATATTGTAAAGTTATGTATTATTAATCTACAAAATTTTGCAAAAACTATCATATCAGTGTATCTTTGTTACATGCACCTGTTTTCCTGGCTCAGTGAGTGGTGATTTTTGGGGAAAACACTGAAAAGATGAAGGGAATTTCTGTGAATCATTAATGAAGTACATTCACCTATGGAAATTTCCACATTCAAGAGACTTAAAAAACTGTGTGCAATGCAAGGACACATACAGGACACAGATACCAGCACAAATCAGTCTGTGATGAAGATCTGAAAAACCTGTATTTGCATGAGTCCAATATTCTGACCAATTTGTATTAGCTATTCCACACACTGAGGATTTAAAGTTTAGCATCAAATTTACTGATTTGAATCTCTTTTGACATTGTATGGAAATTTGATTTTGCAAGGTGATACTTGCAAAATGCGTGAATCACAACACAAGTACAAACAATCAGAGTATACAGCTGGAATAAATATTTGAATCACAGTATTAACATAATTGTCAGTAATATGCTAGCTACCCTCAGCTGCTGGCAAGATGTATATGACAAGAATCCAGATCACATCTGTCATTCTCATCAAAGTCCTTTTTGTGTGTCTGTGTGGCTCACACTCTGCACTGGGCACCTTATTAAAAGCTGTGTGACTATTTCTGCTCTTTTTATTAACCAAGGGACAGAAAAGTTGATCCACTCAGATGCTACTATTCTTCTACAGATGACAGCCATCCAGTCCTCTTTGTGGTGAGTTCAGCTTTCTTTGTAGCCATGACCATTCACTACATCCCCATCTGAACTTCATGGGCTTGTCACCATCCACATCTCCTGTAAGCCTTATGTTTTTGTGGGTCATTGATCAGTCACAGCCAGATAGGCTCTGGACAAATTGTAAGTCTAGGAACATAGTCTAGGAATTGCTCATTTTTTAAATATTGTTTTCTGCTTTGTGACCCACATTTGCATCCTAAAACCTAGTCATCACTAGCTAATTAAATAATCGCATAAAAAAAGGCAAATTGCATTTTCAGATCAAAACTTAGACCTGATGTGATGGCAGAAGGGCTGGAGTCATAATGCTGGTCTTGTGGAACATGAACATTAATTCCATGAAGAGAGGTAAAGTTAGAAGACTAGGTATCCTCCCTCATGCCATCAAGTATTGTGTTCTCCTTAAATTAAATTAAAGCATCAGTAGTGCTCCTTAAATTGTTTTCAATGACATTGCTTTCCAAGATAATATTTTCCATTTTAGCTCAGTTGGTCAGAGCATGGTGCTAAAAAACACCAGGTTGTGGGTTCAGTCCCTGTATGGACTATCCACTTAAGAGCTGGGCTTGATTATTCTTCTGGGTCTCTTTCAGGTCAGGCTATTCTGTGATTAATTTCAGTGATTTGTTCAGATAGTCTTAATTATGGTGTTTGTTATCTTAAAAGACATACAGAGTGATTAAAATTTTTCTACCTGGATGGTTCCTTTCCAGTACACCCTCAGACTAAAGAAAGGTATTGCAGTCCAGGATAGCTGCTCAGTCTGTCATGGCTGGGACCATGAAGAAGTCCTCAGTGCCCCCTAACTCAGCCATGAGAAACTCTAATGCCCTTGAAAGCTGCACCAAATTGTGCCAGATTGCCATTCCACAATCCAATGGATCAATGGGACACTTCTCTTTGTTTGCTAACAGGCAATTTGAGCCTATATGCAAAATTTGCTATGTGCTAGAAATGAATGTCATAATAGCCAAACTGGTACAAACAGGCAAGACAGAAATGGTTTGACTGCTGGAGGTGGCTCTGGTTTGAAAGCCATAAACAAAGCAGTGAGAAACTGAAGAAGAAAGTTCCAAGATAACTAAAAAAAAAAAAAAAAAAAGAACCCTTAAAATGTATATTTTTACATTATAGAACTGCTGACAATGAAACAATCTGAAAGAATGTTAAAAATTTCTTCACCAACTGAAGGCAGACAGGAGGTACTGGCAGATCACATTCCTGTGATTCTGTTCAATATATTCATGTAAAACACGACTGTATTATATATAAACTAGAATACAATGACAAAACCAAGTGTCTCCAAAGCATATAAGACTTATAAAATATTAGGAATATTTCTGCAGAACTTCACATTCCAATTTATCTAAATGTGTTACAGAGTTATTACCAAAATATATTACTTTATTTTAAAGGTGGTTTTTTTCCTTCATCTAGTGATATTTTTTATTTGTTGCTCAAATAAAAGAATATAATTAAGTAGGAAATATATGCTGAAAAATTGATAAAAACCTGTCTATGGAAGAATATCACATGCTAAAATAGTATCAGAAACATAGCCCAAGGAGTGTTGAAATGTGTTTTGCTCTGAATATGTGGCTATGAGAATAGATGTAATCCACATACCAGATGTTAAGCTAAAAAAAGAACAACATCCTTGAGGTGGATTTTATTTTTGCTTCAGTAAATACGTGGGTTTTCTTTATTTGAATTGGGACAGATAGCTAAAAAAGTCTTAAACATAGCAAGATAAACTGTATAAATCAGTATATTAGCATGCATACATACAAAACTTTAAAGTAAAATAGGAATTTGATTACCAACCTCTGGCTCAGCTACAGTCAAAAAGTTACACTAATCCAAGTTCTTCTACTAAGTGTATTTTCTAAGATATTTTTAAATGTTACCTAGAATTTTAGAAAAAAAATTCCCAGGAGAGCTTATGAAAATTAGGCTTGTGTGGCATTGCTTTGAAGGTCTTGGTCACTAAATTATTAAAAAAAATCAAAAAACAAATAACCCCTTCCCCTTAAAAGAACAAAGACAATATTTTAGTTTTATTTGAAAAGCAAATATAATTATCACTACAAGCTCTGTTTCAAAGAGGAGAACAAAAATGGGAGTAAACCTTTAGGTAAAATTTCCAGTTTAACCCTCACCTTTAATAAGACAGGTTTCTAATTTAAAACTTTAGGATTTTTTTTTTACCTATATGTATTTCAAAATATGCATGAAACTGCCAAAAATTTAAGAGACCAGTAACTCAATACCCATTTCCCTATGGAAACTGGGGTCGTCACACTGAAGTGATACTTCCATCTGTTTTTCACACCCTGCAATCATTTTTCAAATAAAACACATCCAAAATATCTAGGGAACAAATACCATTTCAGCAGAATAAAACCTCACCAAAAAATGCTCTAGAAACTGAAATGTTGCCATATGAGCAACTTCTGAGAAAATTCTCTGCCATAAGCAGATAGCAGAAAATGACTAGAGAAAACTTTGCCATTTACTAAATTATCATGTCCTTGACTGCAACAATTTTTATTATGATGTGACATTAATTACAACTCTCCAATTACTTTTGTAAGTCCACCCAACTACATAAAACATATGAGGACAATTAATTTATAATTTCTTTACAAATTTACATTTCTTTTATGAAAATTAATTTTTTTAGATTAAAATAATTTATTGTAATGAAAGTTGCTACTTGTGTTGCCTCAAATGAGTAATTCAATTTTCCTGTCTTGTTTTCTTTAACTGACCTTTGCCACACCTCTTTGTCACCAAACCTCTTTGTACACTACACTTTATGTTTTTCTGCTAGGGAAAAAGATTAATAATTTAAAGGAGGTTGCATCTGCCAGCTCAAGAAATCGGATTTTTTTGCTGAGTTAGTTTAATGTATGTTGAATTACGACTTTCACATGCTCACTGGAATCAAGACAAATGAACAGAAGCACATTTTGAACATTCGTCATTTTTCTAACAAGATACAGTCACATGTGAAACTGTTTAGTATGCACAGAATTGTTACAATTAATTTTTGCATATTTGGTTAAGCTTAATAAGCCCATTCTTCTTAGCAAACTGTGGCTACCTCTTGAATTAAGAACCATTTAAACATACTTACAAGATGGATGTCAAATATGAAAAGGGTAGACGTTTTATATTTGTCTAGTAGTATCATCTGCAGCAAGTTACAGAAAGGGCTCGTTTGCCCTTGAAAGCACTGGTGTCCCCTTCACTAGGGACACTGCACCATTGAACGAACCACGATACATCAAGGGGAGCCCATTCTAGTCCCTAACCACCCTCTGGGTGGAAAACTTTATCTAATATCCACCCTAAACTTCTCCTGACAGAGCTTTGAGAGGTTCCCCTCAGGTCCTATCGCTGCTCACCAGAGACAAGAGATCAGTGTCTAATCTCCAAGTGGAAATTGCCCCAAAGTAAGAAGGAAGTATAATGGTTTTCCCAGATGCTGCTGAACTGTAAATTGTACTTTCCTAGGGTACCTTTTTGTATCACACTGTCTCTTTAACCAATGAAAATAATATATTGTACAGGAAAAGGGGGACAGAAATCAAAACGTGACTACTGCAGAGTGTCTACATTGCTATGGTTGCACAGCATCAAGGTCAATTACCTTCCTTTCTTTTAGTGAGAACCCTCTATAGTGATTTATAAAGCAGTTTAGTAACAGATTGAAAAGAAAATGTTTACAAAATGTGAGACTACAAATGAAAAATGCAGAGAATATTGAAATGCTCTTAAAGAATTTATTATTATTATTATTATTATCATCATCATCATCATCTTGTTCTTAGCTACCTTCATATGGAACTAAAATTTCAGACTCTGCCCATTAACACAATAAATCACTTTAATATCCAGGTGAATATTTCAAAGATAAATATCAATGTATTATTATAAATTAGGTCACTATTACACTGATAAGAGTGACAAACATTTGAATGCCTTAAGTCAACATGCCATTGGCATTTTTTTCATAATTTCTTTTGTGATAGAAAAGAAAAGGTCATATATTTTCTCTATTTACATTGGGCTTCCAATTTATTTGAGTTCAAATGTGTCTCCAAACTAGTCAGGTGGGCTTGGAGTTCCTTGACATCTTTCACCCACATTGTAAGAGTCCCACGGATGCTGAAAGCAAGATCTAGATACTACTTAGCTCTGATTTCCCTCTGCCCAGTCCTACTACTTGCTTCTCTAAACATCTCCCAACATCCACAGGGGTGTAGTGCAGTGGTAATTCCATGTTAGTTTCCTAGCTCACTGCAATGATCCATCACCAGAAGAAGCCCTCCAGAGACAAGATCTGTGCATCCAATGCTGCACAAAAGGGGGGGTTCCTGGCTCTGTGATATCAGATTTAATTGTTATCTGTATTCCTGTTTTTTACCCTATCATTTTATTTGAATCTTATTAAAACATCTGTTTTATTGGTTATTTGTTTACAGGCCTGAATCCTTGAGCTCAAGAAAGAAACTATTTCACTCTCTCTCACCCACTGTATTAGTGCAGACCAGTTTTAATCTCCGCATAAGCATATATGAAAGTGTCTCCAGCAGGGGTTCTGATTAGAACAGTGCTTTTTTAGTGATCCTGTTTCCCTCTTCCTCTTCTATCCTAGTGTGCAACAAATGCACAGCAATACCACCCATATTTGTAATTTCTAAAAAGCTGACAAATAGACAAATTTCAGTAATCATTTGGATTTTCTAGCTGAGTTCTCTTTCCAGCCCCATGCCGAAATAAATATTACCCTTGTTCATTAGGGCTGGCCGTTAAATTTAAAAACACAAATAATCTTCAGCTAGCTATTAGAGAGTTTTCCTCCGTACAATGAAAAGAAATGTTTCAGTTCAGCTCTGTTTGTTCCTGGCCATGTATCCCCTTGGTCCTGATGGGACTGATTTCTCAGATTCACCTCAGATCTCTCTCATCACTATGTGCTTACAAAATGATTACTGGGCCATGGTCATCATCACTAGACCTGATCCCAACTTCTGTTCACAGCTTGGTGTTGGACTTGTCTTTTCCCCATGGTCTTACCCAAGGATCTGGACCCTTGGGTGGCCCTGATCACTTTTCTCAGATCAGCCCTGCCTGTTTTGGGGTGGTGAACCTCAGCTATCAAGGCCTCTGTCCTGCCCTGACAGTATATTTGGGTCTCCATCTGCTGGAGAGCAGCTGGGTGTTCCTGCTCCCCAGCATAGCAGTGACAGCGTGTCATGCCGCTGTGTACTACTTTGTTTGATCACTGTGTGAGTTACTTGTTATTGAGCACTTTAAAGGACAAAATTAAAAGTGATATATTGGCTGTACAAAGCTCCTGGACCAAAGGAAAAAAAAAGCACAGATTGAAAGCAAAATGTAGGCTCAGTTGAATGGTTCATCTAACATCATTAAAAAAGCAAGATGATATAAAAGTGCGGGAGAAAATTAATAAATACCGTGAATAAAACTGACAGGTTTTGACTGCATCTCAAACTTTAAATAATTGCTAGAGGCTAGAGGCTCCTGGGATGATTTACAATGCATACTAACAAAAAAGCTTGTCGACCTTAAGTAAATAAATCCATGACTCTAAAAGGTTGTGCTGGTCTGACATAATTCAATATGCATAGAATAAAAAAAAAAAAGTGTAAAATACTCAACTCACACCTCATAGAAAGTAATAGAAGCTGTCAGATGAACACTGAAGTCAGGACGTAATTGGTTCTTGAGAGAAAGTGACTTCCAGAACTCAAGCTTACTCTTCAACCCCTCTGTAGGGCACTATTTTGTAACTATACATATATATGTCTACTTTGTCATTTAATGGTATTTGAGGAACATTATTCAGATCTTTACTGCTTAATAAAAATACCTAAAAACATTCAATGTTTCAGCAAATGAATTTGAGTCTAACTGTCCTTTCCAGTGGAAAAGTGAGGGCAAAGATGGAAAAATCTGAGATGTCTCAGAGACCTAGCTCTTCAAGAAAGCTGATCGTTGTTTATTATCCTTGTGGGGACTCATTTTGGAAGATAAACAGAAGGCTGGAGTGGTTCTGTGAACAAATGGAAGCAAGGCCTTTATCTTTGAAAAATTAGTATCAGTGCAGAAAACAGACTTTAGGGTACTGTGACTCTCCCACCATCTTACCAGTAGGAGACCTCAGGAATCATACTGTTACTGTTCTCTCCTCAGTCTTACACCAGAAAATGAAGGGTGAAAGTTAATGGTACTAAAACTAGATTAATTTACATCAATTTTCCAGCTTCCATTTTAATAGTGTTTTAGAAGACAGAATCTAATGTCAAATTCTACGTATCTGACCAATATATTCAAAATCAAAACAAGGGCAAAATGCACCCATGCACAATAACCCAAATCAAAGGCATGAGAACAATATTTACCTGTCATTGAAATCGTGTTTAAGAACAATTTATGCATTTGCTAGAAATCACCTTGAAATTCAGATACAGGGTGTGAATTGCTAACAGAAATAGTAATTATATATACAATTCATATTACTTTTACAGACTATAAGTCTTGATGGAGATGTTTGCTCACAACTTCAGCTCTAATAGATCTTTTCTTAATGTCTTTATTAATTTTGTCTTGTTTTCTGTTGTAAATGTAACACATTCTCCTGCTCACTGAGATGAAACTACATCTTTTTTTCTTACTGCTGTTACCCGGGAGTATGAAACACAAATGATTTACACCTCATCAAACCTCACATTTTTCTCCTGTGATATAGCTAGTCATGTTTTCTTGCAGGTACATAATTCAACTTGCAGATGCCTCATCAGCCTCCCTCTCTCCTTGACACCTGCCAACTCTGTCCTCTTGGTGAAGGTGTTCAGTGCATTGTTATTCCCATCTAAAGAAAGTCCTTGGAAAGTGTCTGTTAATAGAGTGTGTAAGACCACTGACATGCAAAGTCATCCCTTTCTCTACGCCACTATTCAAGAATGGCATGAGTCAGAATGCAAAGGTGATAATGAGAAATACTCATTACAGCCCTTATGCATTAGAAACAAATCAAATTGCTGCATGTTAGGAGGATCCTGATCCCTTCAGCAAGCTCAATGCAAGTAATAGAGAATCTAGGATCATAAATTTGCATAGCTGGCTGTAAGATTTAACTTGTAATTACCTGCCCTTGGTGAAACTCCTTAAAAGTGGCCAGAACATTTTGTTGTGGTTTTTTTTTTTTTTTTAAATTTCAGCATTGAAATAGGGCATCCAAAACCCACAATGCTACACCATATTTATTACCTGGCATGCTTTAAAGGGCAGAAAATGGCAGCATGAACAAACAGTAAAGGCTGAAAACAACAACTAAAGTTAAGGTATGTTACTGACAAGGATTGATGGTCAAAACAGAGATGTCAGTGACTCTCATGTGTAAGAAAAGGACAAATGTTGACAGGTGAGACTATCGCAATTTAGTCAGAAAATTATGATCTTCAAGATTTGTACAGTAACTTTTCCTAGGCATGTGATCTCTTGTAAAGTCAATGCAGCATTTCTGAACCATGTTAGATTGAAACTCACACAGAGGTAAGTGATAGAATCACAGATTATTTTGGATTGGAAGGACCATTAAAAGCTCATCTAGCTCCAGCCCCCCTGCAACGGGCTGGGACATATTCCACTAGACCAGGCTCAAATTCCTTGCCTTGAACACTTCCAGGGATGATGCATCCCCAGCTTCTCTGGGCAACCTCTTGCACTACCTCACCACTCCTATAGTAAGGAATTTCTCCCTAATATCTAATCTAAAGTTACCCTCTTTAAGCTTAAAGCCATTACCCCTTGTTCTATCACTACATGTCCTTGTAAATGTACATGTCCTCAACAGCTTTCTTATTGGTCCCTTCTAGGTACTTAAATCCTCAGCCTGCATTCACACACAGAAGACAAAAGAAAGCAGCCTGGGATAAGCAATTTCAGGCCTTTTCTGAAATTACCAAGTCTTAGAGTGACAGAATACTTAGACTCAAAACTGTTTCAATGCCTGACCTCTGAAGACACTGCCAAATAGACAGCAATGCCAGTTATAATATCTACTTATATAATATAGACATCTGTCAGCTGAAAACTGTCCACCATCTACATTTCAGTGAAGCTGAAAAAAACCAAAAAGCTGTCACTCAGAAGTGTGCCTCAAAGGCAAGCCTGCCCAGCCTAGAGTGAAATGTACACTACCCTTTCTTCAGTGAGGTTTTTACCTTTCCATATAAAGGCAAAAAATACTGCATCCACTATAAGCACACAGGAAAAAAAAATGCATCAAACACTGAAAACAGTCACATGGGGCTTTGAAACCAAGAAGATAAAGATGTGACAAAACTTAGAAGGCAAAGGAAGAAAATGAGAGAATCAGATCAACAGGGCCTCAAGAGACCAAATTTTATAAAGGGCTGGGTGATAGGTGGATTTGGAAAAGCAGGAAGCTGCAAGGTGGTGATTCTCTTTGAATGATAATATGTGAGCCTAAATGGGAAATCTGGAATAAAGTGATGAAAGCACCTGATTAACTGGGGGAATGTTGAAGATGAAAATGCAGCAGCACAGGGACATCTCATGGTTATCCAATGTAAATGAGCAAAACATGGCCCTCAGATTTGGCTGTTCAAGGCTGTCAACTAGAACAGAGATGGAAGGGAAGAGAAGCTATGAAATAAACTTAAGGCGCTGATTTTGGTCATATTGAGTTAAAAATGATGACTCATCCCAGGTGAAATACTGGGGTTGCCACCCCCAGCATGCAGTTAGAAAATATATAAATCAGCACAGAGCAGGTGTGTATGGATGAACTGTCAGAAATAATGCACTTAGTGGGACAAACAGAGAGTGAAGGATAATGCTTTGGAGTACCTCAGGGACAAGAGGAGAAAAGAGATGCCATCAAGATAGCAGATAAAAGAATAGTTAAAGGAAAACAAAGTGAATGGACTATTATCCTGAAAGCAAATGGCCCACAAGCACCAGCAGCATTGCTAACAACTCTCAAAGAGAAGAAATAAAGTCAATTCCCTAAGATGCAATAGCAACTAACACATTATGGGTTCTGCTGAGAGCAGTACTCGGAAACCCAGCAACAGACCAGCAGAAAATCAGTAATATCCATCTCAGCTGAAATGAATGAAGGTGATGGAGCTCTGATTTTTGGGCATGAACAGGCATTACCAGCAGTAGATATGTATAATATATATTTAGAGGAGGGAAGTCAATATGCAAACAGTGTTCCTGAGAAACAAAATGAAATATCAGATGAAAAGGCTGTAAATTGCGTAAAATATTCTTACTTGTTTTAAAGAAAAAAAAAAAAAACAAACACAGAACTCAACTAAGTTATATGGTGCTACAAAACAGTATTTCAGGAATTTCTGTTAATAAACCCCTGATACGTAGTCATCCATTTATTTTCTGGAATGAAATATTTACATAATTTAAATATGTTTACATAAAATATTTTTATTTTATGTAAACCTATTTAAATTATGTAAATATTTTACAAATTGTTTACATAGAAATATGTCCAGTTTTGTCCACATGTATGTCAAGAGAATAAACAATAAAAGAGAAATCATTTATATGCCACAGAAGAGATTATATAGAATTATATAGTCATAATATTATTAATTAATACACAAGGGCAAATAAAATCTAGTCTAGAGTTTTAAAGCCCATTTACTGAACATCAAAGTTTTTTTAAGGGACTCCTAACTACAGTAGGCCACAGAGCTAAATTTTTAAATTTAGAATCACAGAATTGTTTTCATTGGAAAAGACCTCTAAGATCATAAAATTTATATATTTTCACTCTGCTAGGTGCAGAACATTATTGCCAGCAGCTTTGTTTACTCCAGAAATGTTTGACAACCACCATGCCTGAATTCTGCATGGCTCTAGGGCCTTCACAAAGAAGTAATGGTTTTGGAAAAATGAGCAGTACTTTCAGAGGAAACTTCTGGTATTTTAGGAAATGAATGCTAAAGGCCATTTATGGCACAAACACAGCTTTCTGTAGTAGTGTGATGGTTAATTTTTTGCAGGAAAAATCCAGAACAGAAACAGTTCCACCTGTCAGTTGTCGTATTATTTGTAACTTCTTATGTGTTTATGCTCCAAGTGCCTTGCTCCATATAAATTAGTTCTACATGTGTTACATTAAAATCAACTCTTTTTTAGCTCAAAAAGCATTCCAAGATTACAATATCTAAAAATAACTATTTAGTGTCTTAATCATATTAATAGAGAGAATTTAAATTAAAATATATCATTCTTATTAAGTGAAAAATAAACAGATTGAGGAGCAGCTTCACAAGGCATTCGGTGCTGAACCCTTTTCATTTAAATGAGCTCTGCCATAACTTCAGCTGGAGCAACAATAAGCCCACATTTATTTGTTCTCAGTTAAGTTTTCAATAAGCTTTGATTGACAGCTTTGTTTGCTGAATTCAGCAGTGCAACACTGTAATCAATGCATTGTAGAACTAAGCTATTATTTCAGAATAAATAAAACTGCCTCTCATATAAAATTGTAAAAATTCTTATAGAATAAACTATTTGTTTCATATGACTCTGGAAACAGATACTCAAGTTGTATCTATCTGTTCACATGTATTTCATGTGACATCCTCAAAGAAAAGAGTTTCTTAAACTATGTAATCTCCTATATTTTATTTTCATCATATTTAAATAAACCATCACATTTCAGGCTAAGTCAATTATTTTAGAATGCAAGCTGTGGTTACTTTATCAAAATCACCAAGAAATGCTAGGTTTGAGTGTTTGGTCTATAACACAAAGGTAAAGGGAGTTCAACATAAATCTTTATCACAAGGGTTTTCACAGAATGCTGAGCTCAGGCACATGGCATGGAAATTGCTACGCAGGAGACATACTGTGAATTGTAAACACCATATCACCTGAAGCTGACAGCTTCAGGCGGTGGGCTTGTTTTCTTTGTTGATAGGACTTCCATTGGTGGTTTCAGAAAGACAACATGGGTATTGTTCCCACATATCTACCTCAGTCAAAAGGTTAGCCGAGATGAAGCATTTCTTCATTATTTCTTTTTGAGTCAATTCAATCAGAAAATTTTAAAAAGTCATTTAACAAGCAAATAAACCTCTGTATGTACTCCTAGTACTCAAAAGGCTGCTGTGGCTTGGGCCCCAAGGACAGTGTCACCCCTGAATGGAGAGAAGGGCAGCACTCTTTTCTCAACTCAACTAATCTACTGCAAAGCTTTTATAAGGAATACTTATCTTTTGCTGTAATAAGAAAACAAGAACAAGTTGCTTCTGTGAAATGTGTTTGAATATCTGGGCAATAACGACAACCCCGAAATCAAGATCAACCCTAAAATAATCTAGACCCTGCTCCAAACAGTAATGTTTTGAATCTACAGTTGAAATAAGTAGTGAGAATTAAGATATGGATTGGGGCTTTTTTTCTTATAAATAAACTTTTTTTGCTATATAGTTCTATTATGTAGATAATGATACAAGGAGTGATAATGTGGAAAACAGCACAAAGAATCTTCTTTCCTAATATTTTCAGTAAGGTCATAAGCAATACTCACACCTGGTTGCTCCTCCAGGGGTGACAAAAAAAAAAGAGATAATGTAGATCAAGAAATTTAGAATCTCCAGCTTGAGTTCTTCATACAGGAATGGACTGACGGTTTACTTTGCCAGGATTTGCTTGATTCTAAAAACCCCACTCAGCTGACAGTGCTTGGCTCAGCTAGGTACACAGGGACCCTCAAGAGAAAAGAAATCCAGGAAAAAGGGGTTTTTTGGCACCAGATTGACTAACACAAATATATTTTCTTAGCATTAGTAAATGAGTACTTTTTTTTAGCTGTCATCTAAATAATTGCAACTTTGTATGCTAACTAACATGAATCCCCCCCCCAAAAGCTTTTTACATTAGCATAAGCAGACTGCTAAGGGAGAACTATCAAAGAAAAATGTAAGATTGTAAAATTGCTTTGGAAAAGAGTTCTATGCTGCCTTCCAAAATAAATCACAAACAGTTTTGTTTTAAAAGTTCCCCTTAGCTTCCCAGATTAGAGGGAATGTAGTGAATTATCTTTTCCCATAAAATTTTTTTTGGTCATTCCAGAAAACATATTTTATGTATTTCTTACTCTCTTTCATTCTCTCTTTCTTCTTCTTTTTTTTTTTTTCAATTTGTGTGTTGCTTATATGTGGATACATGATGTAGCAATCATCTATTAGCAATGTAAGCTTTTTGTCTGAGACACACTGCCTTTAATTTTTAATGGGCAGTTTTCATCAGTTTTGGTAGGAAATAGCTCAGACAAAGTGAACAAATATTTTTATACATGAATGACTTTGTTGACTGCAGCTTGGAATGGCCACATGTTCCCATAACTGCTGATAGTCTTCCTGCAGGTAAGGAAGAAGGAGCTTGAGGTATGACCAGCAACTGGTTCATAACAATTTCTAAACTTCACCCTTCTTCAAAATAAAATACAGAAGAGAGCCTTTGGGTCTTTAAACTCAAATAAAACTTAAAAATCTTATAAAGCTGTACATTACCGCAATCCTTCATTAGGAAATTCTATATGCTGGCAAACACTACATATATTTAGAAAAACCTACATCAAATTTGCATGTCAAAACCTCTCTTCCTCTCCCATCTACCCCACAATTTATGAAACTTTGTTCCCTGGGTATATTCCTCAAACACATTTTTATGATTTTCTGGCAGATTTCACCTGATGGTTTCTCTGGAGGCACTGAATAATGGGACAGCCTGAGTCACTTCAATTTTTCAAAGCTGGTGTTAATAAAACTGACTCCTATGATTTCTATAAAATGTCTGGGGATTTTTCCTTTTTAATTTGTTTAGCTAAATTAAGAGCAGCTAAGTTCATGTCCTGACTCATTTTTTCTATGCTCATAATATAATGCATTTGCATAAAGCAAAGAGGGAAACATTGACTAAACTTTCAGCAATTTTAAAACCCCCTAAGGACACATTATAATTATGCCAGGTGATACAGGGTCAGGTGCTAATATTAAATAATCATATTCATACCAGCTGATCAATGCATTCATGTTTGGGTTAACCTGTCACAGGAAACCCAAGGAACAGACTAGTGGAATATTTTTTTCCCTTTTATAATACAGATGTACTTATTAAAGTCTTCCCAGCTACCACTGAAAGAACCCTTTTTTCCTTTTGCATCTTAAAAAGCTTTAAAATATTCAGTTCTCAACCACAAATAATTTGATGATTATTTAAAAAATATTATTTGCTTTTATGATTCTCTGCTCTGGAAGACTCATTTTTCATCAATCAGACAGCTCAACTAAGTAGACACCATCAGGAATACTGCACTGGTTTCTTGGTTTGCCTAGTTCATGTGCCTTCTGCACTCACAGTTCTCATATCTTCCTAATTTCTTTCTCAGCCTCTTTCCAAAACATCCTTTCTCTATTTTGGTCTCTTATGCTGGCAAATTCAGTCTTGTCTGTAACCTATTTCTCATTGACAGGAGAAATGCTTCCCTTTTTATGTTTTCGCACCAATCTCTTTCATGAGAGCAGTAGTCTTGTTGAATCTGTCTCCTCAGCAATGGGCCAGAACTAAAGCACCCGGCTAAAAGGTTTCAAATGTTCCTTCAGGTGACCATACATAAAGTTAATAAATTAATATAATTTTTCTAAGTTTATTATAGCAACTTAATTTCTTGAAACATTTGTGACTTTATTGGTATTACATGAAAGTGCAAACCATGTTGCAACTCCGCAGCAAAGAATGTGCTCTGCAAGACAGTCACTGACTTATTTGAAAGGCATTGGGGGTTTTTATATTTTAAGATTAGGATATGCAGTTCTATTCAGCTGTAGCAAATACAGTTCTATTCTGATTGAAACAAATAATTGATACTCCAACAGTCATCATAAATAATCACTGTTACCATTTTTTCTTTAAAGGAATTATGTTTCTGACATATCATCCCAATAGATAAATGCTGCAAGAACCTAGAGGAAGAAGAATCAGAAGGTTAACCTTATGTCTTATTTTCCTGTTGATTTCTGGCATATCCTCATGCTATGTAAAGTAATTTCCTATTTCCCACCACATGATCTTCTCACTAGTTCAGAGAAATGCTTAGTCACTGAAGTATCATGTCATCTTCTCAGTCCTGCTTTCTCCTACTCACTCTTCCTACAGTTTTATTATTCACTGTCTTTCTTTTCAAGAAGGAAAGAAGGATCTGTCTGGCTGAAGCTATTGTATGAGGCCACATATGATATGATATGAGTGTGTCTATATATATATATATATATGTATATATATATATATGTATATATATATATGTATGTATACACTCCAATCACATGCTTAAAGCATTATTTCACCACGTCTCACCAAAGTGGGAACAACTGTGCTATTGGGCAAGCTGACATAGAAATCTGTAAAGTAAAACCACTGTGCTGTAAGTACCATTTGTTTTTTCCTAGATTCTTTCTCACAGATTTTTCTTCATCCTTTTGCAGATCTGAATTGCTTTATTTGTCTTACAAAATCTGTATGGATATAACTGATTATAAAGGTGTTAGGTTTGTTATCTCTCCTCTCAAAGGATTCAATAATTGTCCTTTATGTAATTTTAGCTCTATAACTCCTTTACAGACAAGCATCCTAATGTAGACTTCAGCCTGTAAGTACCACTTTCTTTCTGTTTAGTCTGGGTGCCATGGTTATACTGTTATATCACAGATTCCCAAGAAATTTTCTTATGTGTTAGAATAAAATTTCAGTAGAGTTACCTTTCTTCGAAGATCATTGACATAGTTTTTGTCAGGGCCAAGTTGAACACTCCAGAACAATTTCCACTTACATTTCAGGAATTAAAATGGACAAAATCTGTTTCAAGCTAGTTTTAGCTGTTTCAATCTAGTCTCTAGTTTTAGAGACTAGATTTCATCAGTACACTCATGGATCAAAGAGTGTCCAAATTTTAACCACTGCCATAGACATTGCAAATCTACAGAAAAGTTCAGATCAAGCATCAGTGGAAATTGATTAGATGTTTCTAGTGGAAGACTGGAAATACTGAATAGCAGTAACTCAGCTGTGCATCAAGCAAGAGCTTTGTCCTCTCCATCTGGCAATTGCATACTTCAGCAAAATATGGAAACCAGCAAAGATTTGTACAGTATAGCTACTAGCTTTCCCTTCATTAAAGGCTTGTTCTGCATTGTGTCATGGCTCCTCTGTTGCATTGATGAGGAATGTTTTCAGTTTCATATTTTCTCATCGTTTGCTTCCAGAGTTAGTGACTACTACCGAGCTGACAACAGGGATTTCCACTGTCTTGGCTTTTCTTTTCATTCAGGTTTCAGAGATGCTGATTTTTCCTTCTCCTAGGAGCTCATGGGCTGATTCATGCTAAGGATAGCATTTGCTATCATGATAAGGCTACTCATTTCTCTGTTTTGTTTTGCTGGTAGGGTTTGGGGTTGGGTTTCTTTCTGTGGGAGGAGGAGTAGTATGGAGAGGAGCAGGCAATCCACAGTCTCATTTTCTAGTTTTCTTTCTCAGACTTTCTGAACTTTTTTATTTTATTACTTTTTCTAATTTTGATGGTTTCAGGTATTCATCTGAATGTCCCCCATCATTTAATTTGCAGCAGTCCTTCAAAACATGAGAGAAATTTTCATACTCTGTCTGAATGCCTCAATTAATTTAATCCATGAGATGAATGTTAAAACTGTTTTTCAGCTCATGTTCACATTTTCTACCCTACTTGTTGGGCACTCCAGAACTTGTCTGAGCTCCAGCATATGCTATCAGTTAAAATTAGAGCTGCTGCAAGAAATTAATCAAAAGACTGATGTCCAATGAGAAAAAGCTTCCTCACGTTCTAATATAATATGATTACAGCTTTTCTGAGCTAGAGAAAAAATGTGGACCAATGGAGGGAAGAAAGAGGGGGAAGTGGGGAGAAAAAAAGTTAGAAAGATATTAGAATCATACTAAACAAGTTTGGAAAGACAAGCTGCACCAACCAGTATGAAATTCAGTGAATAAAACCAGCTGCCTGTATTTGCAATTACAGACTTATGATACGATTGCCTCTTAATGGCCCAGTTAAATTGTGAAGGAGATAAAAATATATTAGTTACACAGATAATAACAGATATCTCAGGCTGTAAATTTGATTTATATGAGGACTGTTTTCTTCAATGCATTAGCATTAAAAGTCTTCACAAGAAATAATTGCTGAGCTGGTAAGTGTGTCATCCATTCTCTGCCATTCCATCTGGGCAACAGTAGGACCCACTTCTCTGGGTCGCTACTGTTGCATTTATAAATGTAGCAGTGCTTGACCCAGTAAATCTATGGGTATCTTTAGTTTTCTCATTTTGCCTCTAAAGCTCCCATACTACCAGTTTGGCCAGTGCTGGACTGTTCCTTAAAGGTTAGTACACGACACACAAACTCAGATTTCATACAGATACTTATTCCATTGTAAGCACGATTCTAGCTGCATCTCTCATTCTGGGTTAAAAAAAAATCACATAACTGGACGCATCTCCCAGAAGGCTCTAGAATATACAACTTTAAAAAGACTGTCTCTACAACATCCATGATTATATGCTGATTGCCACATAGCTCTGGGAAACAATGACTTCTGAAGCTCCCAACACATTTGTTTGGGCAAGCTGTAAATAAAATCAGGAGGGAAAATTGATGCAAAATTAAAGAAGCCTTGTTTCTTTGCAATACTACAAGACTCCTCTGCAGCTCAGTTAGCAGTAGCCACGCGGTGAAGTCTAAGCTAAATATCTCTGCAGCCAGAGGGCCTGAGACCTGCAGCCATGGGCCAGAGTTCACCTTTATGCTTGCTGATATTTGAGACATTTCCATATTCTCCCACTGTGTTTCACAAGCAGGAGACACCACAGCAGAAGAAAATGAAGCTTCTGTATAAGTTTGCTGAGACAGTGTTCCTGAAGACCAAACAGCCTGGGATCAGCCAGTTCCACAGCGCTGAAGAAGGACCAGTACCTAATCTCTTCCTTCTAGACCTGCTTATCCTACCATAGTCTGCTTCCCATTTCAGGTTTGTTGGTAGCACCCTGAAAAAACTAAAATGAATTATTCTGCAGCCATCTTGACAAGATTTTTATTTCCTTTAATCCAGCATGAAGTAGTCTAAAAATATCTAGTTTGTTAGCTTCATTTTACAGACTGGTTAAATACCAGAGCTGGAAGCACCAACCTGAAATCTATGCTTAGCCTAAAACTCTAAGACTGTGAGAATGAAAGACTATGAAATTAAGATGAAAGAGCTGACACAGTGAAACTGATATTGATGGTATGTGGCAAGCACATTTCTCTCACTCTTAGGATTTTTTCTAGAGGTGCACAGAGAGAAATGGAAGAGAAAACAATTTCTATTTCTGCTCCTTGTTTTTCCTATGTGGAATGTGTTTGGAGAATTGTTTACCTGGAGTGAGTACTTGATTGGATTCTGGTGAGGATTGTTTGAGCCTGATGGCCAATCCAATCCACCTGGGGCTGGACTCTCGCAAGCAGGGTCACGAGTTAGTTAGATTAGAGTTAGAGTAGGAGAAAGTAGTATGTAGTTTTTAGTATCTTCCTTTTATATAGTATATTAATGTATTTTACCATAATTATAATAAAGAAATAATTCAGCCTTCTGAATTGAGTCAGACATCGTCACTTCTTCCCACTGGGTTCGCCTGCATCCACAACAATGGTAGATTTCAATAACTCCAGAATCATATTCAGAACAGTTTTCTTACAGTCACTATAAAGAATTTGCTTTCCAACAGCCATTCTTCTGAATAAAAAGAGAAGAGCATCTATAACAATACAGGTGTTGACACCCATCTACCCAAAGCCTCAACAAAAGCATTAAAATTTTTGATAAATTCCAGAATTCTACTTTCGTCTGCCTTCCATCTGTGCACAGTGTGCATGTGTTAAAAAATACTTATTGTTTCCTGACTACTTACTCAAGCATGTGTTTAAATACAGTCAATTTCCATTAAATTCCTTGCTTGAGCTTTCTGAGAAGAAGTTCTTTTTATTGTTTTTATTTTATTTTTCTGCCTTGTTTCTTTATTTGTTGTAAAAATTGGAAATGACAAGTTAATGATAAAAAATGAATAAAGAATATCTATGATCCATCTCAGGGGATCATATTTATTTCTGTGTTCAATTAGTTTAATGGTATTACTCTTACTGCCACTAGAAAAGACTCTTACCTCTATAGGTAAGAACTTCATGCATGTAGCAGAAGATGAAAAAATTCCTCACTTCAAGTTCATTGCTATTTTTGGAACTTGTAGAGGAATTTATTTAGCCAAATTCCTCACTGTTCAAATGGCCAATTTATTGGCAGGTCCCCAGGTAGTAGAATCTGTCTGTCTCATCTATTTTAAAATATCTGCAACATCTGTAGACATCTCCATATAATCTAGTCTCTTAGAACTCTTCCAAAACAAATGGAAGAGCTACTGCTATGTCTCATCTCAAGGCAGGCATCTGAAGTGTATCAGATGCATCATGCACCTCATGTCTTACTCTCTTTACAAAAGTAGTATAGGCAACTGTCTCAGGTACAGATATCCAAAATTACGTAAGTCAAATTCTTCCTTCAGATTGTTATGTTGCAAGATCAAAATGGAGACTAACAATAATTCTTCTATCTGTGGATCATTTGAAACATTTTAGCATGCAGATTCTAAATAATAGGCCTTTCAGAGATAAAATGCTTGGAGCAAGCAGGTCCCTGAAACTAAACTGAGTAAAAAGCTGCTGTAGGAAGAAGATCAGCAGGCTGTCCATCTCTGAAGGCAAGTCATAAAAGAGGCTCTGAGTTATCTGGGCACAGAAGAAAGCAATGAACCACCTAAAACCACCTGCAGACTCCTTCAGGTAGATGAACTGCATGAAGAAGTACAGGAAGTTCTTTTACTACTTATGGTTGTCTTTCTGATGGGCAGGGGATATACGTACACACATTTCTCAAGGGAAAGGATTTTTCCTGCACTATAGAATTGGAGGAGCTCTGTGGGAAAAGGGAAGTTTGGTAGCTTCTATGTAGACTCTGACCTCCAACTCAGCAGTTCCAGTTTTGCTGCCAAAGTTGAAACTGGAGAGGTTTATCCATAGAGCTTCCAGGAAAATTAATGCCCACTGTCACTGTCAGGCAGTCATTTGTGGGACCATCACTGGCATAGATACAAGCACTATACTAGGCCCACAGTCAGTGAACATATGAGCTATGTTCAGGAAGCTCTTTACAACAGCATTACCAAAAAATCTAGAGATACATAAGTGTCTTAATCACTTGGCTCATAAATTACTGTTTTCCCCACAAGTTTAGCTATGTGCACTCTTCTGTCAAATTTCTTCTAAAATCCTATTATACAAATCTCATTTTTCAAACAGCATGGTCATCATAAAAAATGTCAACTTAAAAATTGTGATACATGGAAGACCTGCATGCCAGAATCCCTATTTATAGGTCACCTGCCATCTGAAACATACAGCAAAAACTAAAAGGTCAAGGCAAAATCTCTTCTACCATTTCATTTGGTTTGCAATAGCCACTTAGTAAATAAAATAGGACTTTTGTCCGACAAAGATACTTAGAGAAATAGATCATTCTTCTAAGAGTTCCCTGCACACTGCATGAAGAATTACCTAGAAATAAGGAAAAAAATATATCCCACTTAGTACATACTGTTCTATCCTGGAACTTGAATAAAAAGTCATTAAACAGAGTTGGAAGAATATGCTGGAAGTAAATCTTTCCAAAACCACATTCCTGAGACTATAGGCAGCTTCTCAGTCTCATGAAGTCAACCAGCAGGAGCAAATTCTCCATAGTCCCAGCAGCACTGAACACAGACTGCACACATAACTTCTCTGTGCTGATTGCTATGAACTCTTCCTACAACAGATCCCTGAGCAGCTCTAGCTGCTGCACTTGGACAGATGTAAGAAGTTTCACCCAGTGCACCAGAGGTTATCAAGACACATAGGGAATTGATAATAGGCAACTATTAGATATCAGCATGAACTGATATACCCAGGCTGTGCATGACAGAAATATACAGCCGTCAGTGGAAGGCATTTCCCAGGAAACAATCATTCAATCTTCATCTTTGTGGAGATATTTTAATCTCCACAAAGTAAACATAACAAAAACAAAAAAAAAACAACAACAAAAAACCTCAGAACTCTCTTTATAACATATTATGATGTCTTCCCTCAGCACTGACCTCTCCATATTCCACAGACTATACACTACATATCTCATTCCCTTAAGTGATCAGTATCTATTCACCTTTCTCGGCTTCTCTTTTTCTTGCTTTCCTTCTCTGTTTTTTTCTCCATTCAGTTCCTTTCTCCCTCCCAATGTTCCTTCTGCTTCCTATATAGCAATACTTATTTCTTACAGAGAAGGTTTCACTGATGTGTAATTAATTAAATTTTGAATAATTGTTCTTAGCATGTATTTTGTTTTGAAAACTGCTACCACTATTTTGAGACCTAGAAGACACTTTGGGCTCATGTCTAAGGTAATTTTTCTTCCTCAAGAATATTAGCAAGTCTACTAAAAACCACTGGCTTTTGCCTGTCTTGTCTGTCAATCCTTAGAAAGTCCTGTCAAAGGATAAAATATTCTCATGATTAATTTTGCTAAACAGCTAAATATCCTATTTAAATTTCCCAAATGCTTTTCAGAATATACACCTTATGAAGTTATCATTTGTTCTTCCTTATGCTGTGTAATGTATTCATGATAAAGTAGCAAAGAGATTACATTGAAATTTTTGCTGATGGTATTAAGTTATTCAATATTATAAAGATGGGAAATTATTATTAAGAACTTGATTCTGAATAACTGAGCAATAAAACAGTATATAAAATTCAATGTAGATAAACAACTCAATGTAGATTTGTAAAAACATCACAGACTTCATGGAATACTGGCTCTGATATGATGCTTTTGTGGGACTGGAATATGTATTTGGGTTGAGAAATATTATTCAATAGTTGTCAAGATAGGAAACTAAATGTTAGGAAAAATTAAGAACGTAACAGAGAACAAAACAGAAAGCGTTATGAGGCTGCAGTGTAAATCCATGGTGCACCACTTTCTGGGATACTGTGTGGGATTCATGTCTCTTCATCAAAAAATGTACAAGGAATCTGAAAGGAAAAAAAAAGTGGTGTTAACACATAAGGATCTGGAAGGGTTTTTGTATGAAGAATGAATAACAAGATTAACTTTTGGCCAAAGGGATGACAGAGACAAAAATGGTTTGTTTACAAAGTCATGCGTGACATGGAAAAGGTGAGCAGACAAAAGCTGACTATCTGCTGGTATAAGAACCAGGGACAGCAAATATGCCTTACAACAGCATAAAAGCCAAAGGTAAGAGCTTCTCTTTGCAAGCAATGCACAGCTGAGGTTTGAAACTCCTTTCCTGAAGAAACAGAAGGTGAAAAATATTTACATTTTCTCTATAAAGGATGGTAGAAAAATCCATTGAGGTATATGGAAAACAGAAATTACCTCCGTTCCAGTAACCTCAGTGTCACTGCAGGCTGAGCGTCAGGAGAACAATCTGGGGAATCCTGCTGACAGAAACAGGATATTGATCTAAATGAACCTTCTATGTGAATCCATGCAGGCACTCAATAGCTTCCTCTGGGCCTGTATTGCTAAAAAGTTCATAAGAAATGTCCCTGCTCTCCCACAGTTGATAGGAGTTGGATGGCTTTATCAGAATTAACTCAGAAGAACTATCCTCTGGACAAGTTGCTTGCCAAGGTGACCTTTTTTAAAGTTGCAGTCCCCTTTAATGGAAAATGTTCCAGATTAGCCAGAATGATCATATTTCTTCATGGTAAAGCCCTTAAACCGACAGCCTTTGGGCTGGTAGCTTTATACTGCCTGACTCTAATCTCCAGCAGTCTAAATCTCTGAGGAGTTTTAGCCCAAAAAGTTTTTGAAAAAAGAGATAGCAGAGTTGTGCTGCCTTCTAGCAAAATACATATACACAAGCCAGATGCAGCATGTTTAAAGAGTTTCCACAAAATAACACTAGCCCAGGCATGCCTAACACCTTTAAAAATTATGCATGAGATACAGGGGGGCAATGTCAGCTTGCTGTTCAGAATGTTTGCCATGCCTTAAAAAGACAAAATGTCCCATGTGCATTTTAATTGATTAAATAGTCCATAATAGCTTCAAATTAAAATTCTCAACTTTCATTAATTCTTGAAATTATTAATGCTATTCATGAGCTCAAAAATATTATTCTACCAAAAAATCCCCAGACTTGTGAGCTCATTTAAATTAAAAAACACTGTTTGCATTATTCATGTTGAGAACTTCATTTTATTTCAGTGGGATTATTCATTACAGGAAAGATTGTATGTACAATCACTGTACTCCAAGTGCAGTTACCATTCCCCAGGCTGAGCCACTGCTGTCCACCTGCTTACCTACTCATGGGTCTTTACTATGATAGCTGAAAACCTCCTTCTTTGTTACTTGCTAACATTGTCAGATATCTGGTGAAAGATATCATACTTAAATTCTTTTTTAAAGGGTAGAATTACAGATGCAATCAATTTTCTGTGCTTGTTGTCTTCTGAAAATGTTAGGCATCCTGGCAGCACACATTCAGAGTATCAAGGCTGGAACTATTTTCTTTAGGAGTGCACTCAAGAAGTGTCTAACTACTTTATGTAATCTAAATCTCTATCACCCTGACCATGATTTAAGCACACCTTCTTTCTTGAGGTGTCCTACAACATCCAGTGTCTCCAACTCTTTTCTTCTTTTCTCCTTAAATAATGTTTCACTTTCTCAGGAAGATGTCAATGACGAGGTAGCAGAAGCAGGAAAACATTGTCATGTTAGACAGCAAAGATATAAATTCTGCAGTGTCAAATACAGTTAGATGTTTTCAGATCTCAATGGTGATCTGTAGTACTCCTTAACCCAGGGAAAAATACATCTCCTATGTACTTCCACCCATCCTGGCTGCCCCAAGTTAGGACCACATTAGGTTCTTGGTCAGTGTGTTCTGAGTATGTCCATTAGCACTGAACCTGCACACTTGAGAAGCTGAGAATCAGGTCTCCAACACTCATCTGTAATTCCACTTCAGCCATCTCTTTTCAGTTCATGACAGGGTTCACCTCTTATTTCTTGGCCTCTGATCAAAACTAGCTAATTACCAAAGCAGCATGAAGTGGGGATGATTGACAGATAACACCCCATGAGTGAATAAAAAGCTGCATTTTGAAAGGATAAAACAATAAAGATGTTTCAACAAGAAGATAAACAGCAGGCTTCCAGCAGGGAGTGCTAAAAGGTTCCCAGAACATCACACCAGAATTGGTTTTTGTCATCTGGCTTCACAACAAGTGACAATCTCAGCTCAGGGTATTTGATTGACTCTAGCTCATGCATTCAATTTATGAAGCAACTGATATTTTGAGAACACCACAAGAGAAGGGGACAGGTAGCAGATTGCTTCCAGAATCACTTGAAAAAATACTTGTAAGTTTTCTGGAGGCAGCTGGAGAAAGGAGAAATGGAGCAGAATTAAGTGTTCAGTGCATTTTCTCATTGTAGCTACTTGGATATGGGTAAGGAATAAACTTGAATTAACTAACACAGCCAAACAGCAAACACTCTCATACCTAAACTTGTATACATAAATAAGGCTTTGTTATTTCTGCATGTAGAAGCATTATATCCATTAGTACATCTTTTTGTACAGTAAATTAAAGCATATTTAGTAATTTTAGTTAAAGTTTTTATTTGTCTGGAATACTGATTTTATGAGAAGTTTCGTCATGGTGATTTTATTGCTACTAATGTCTGTAATAGTCAAAATAAACTAAATTTACTAATTCAAGATGGCAAAGTCATCACAAGTTACATGTTGCCACTCCATTCAAAGCTATATTTACAGAACTGTTCTATTCCTCCTTACTTATATGGCACAGACTAAATTTCATATAAATTATTAAATCCAAAACCAGGTTCTACCATTACAGTCAGTTTATTTATCTAACATTCTATCCTTAATTATCTGCCGTGCCATAATGCCTGTAAAAATATGGGTCCCTTCCAATTACAGATATTCTCTGATTCTATGAAAAGTTTTCTGTGCTATTTTGTAAATGGAAACTAATACATAAAGAAGTCTGTATATATGTTCTTATTTGTCTTGATAAACTTAAATCATTATTTGGTCTGACATTGAATTTATCTGCTATACCCTAATGAATATTTTGTGGCTTGCAGAGCAGTCTTCTCTGTCAAACTGTAATAGTATCAGACAATCTATCTTGGTTCATTATATTATATGAATTATATTTATCATATTATCACAGCATATTGGAATCATGCAGTGGGCTAGTAATCAAATTAAATCACAGTACAGATTCCATTTTGGAGGATTATTTTCTGTTTTTTAAATGTGTTACAGGAAAACCACAGATCTGAAAATATAGGTCCAAATATAGCTCTGGAGAAATAAACACTTTAAAAGCCTGGTGGTTTACTCAAAGCAATATTAAATTTCTATTTAACTAGCATCTCTGTGAATACACAGAATTATTTTGATACTTCACAAAGATTGTCAGTAGTGCTTCAAACACAAATGTGAAATGTGAAATTGAGGCAAAAGAAAACAATTAAAGGAAATATCTTGTGAAAGTAATCAAAAATTATGTTATGTTGATATAGAGCTATAATTTATAACTGTGTACACAGGACTGAGGAAAAAAGCTCAACTAGATTTCTTCATGTTCATGATAACTCTGGGAAAAAATATAGGTTGCTGCAATATCAGAGCCCATTTGCTATTAAATGTAGATTTCCTGTTTTGAGGACCACCCAAGTGCAAATATTTGCTTTTCCAAGTGCTTTAAAATATTAGACTTAATATTGGGTCAACATATAAATATAGAAATAATTTTGCTTAAGCACTTTGTCTTTCTAAACAAAGAAATATACTGGATTAATCACTTCATGCAGCTTTAAGAGAAGGCCCAATCCGAAATTTGATGAGAAGTCTCTGTATGTTGACATCATACAGAGGTTCTCTGTCAACATACCAAGAGAAATTAAAAAAACACACTGTATGTCTCATACTTGATTTTGAAATTGGAGTAATAATTTACTTGTTAAGAGCTAAATATTATTCTTTGTCCAAAGTATCAGGCTACTAAATCTTAGGCAGTCCTCATGCTGTTTCATAGGTTGCCTTCCAACCTTTAGTCAAAAGCCTTGGCTGAAGTAGTCTGTATATCAAATTGTTCCTTTTCACTAACAAGAGAAAAATGACAGAAAATGGCTTCTGTACCTCATATTATCTAAGCACAAAATACATATTTTTAAGATATATCAAGTTCAAGGTGAGGAACCTCTGAAAAGAAGCTCACTGGATAAGGAGGAAATCTTTATTTTAATTGGATTTCCTGCTATTCTATCAGCTGTAATATCCTAATGTTGACATCCAGACAGAGCTAAAGCAGACATCAAAGAGAACCAAAATGAAAACAGAACAATGAGAAAAAGTAGAGGCTGAAGTAGGTCTATACATCTGATACATATTGCGTTACATCAACTGGACCCACCACCATTTCTAAAAATGATGAGGTTTGTATGTCAGTGTTATTTTGAATGCAAATATAAGCGGGCTAAGATTTCATTCCCATTTCCCAATATTTTCCTTTCAAACAAACAAATTTCAGGCATATCCTTTTTCAGACTTTGAATAAAATATCTGTAAATATTATGTGCCTAGATACATGCGGTGTCTTGGATTGAAAGAAGTATTATTTTATTTGCACATAGTGAACCATGAAATCAAAACTTAATTTAAAAGAAATATGGATTTTTAAAATTGCAGAATATCTTGCAGAATACATTTAGAGTAAGGTAAACAAACAAATTTACCCTGCCTATAGAAAAACAATACAATTTTACAGTTTTGTTCCTCTACATAGTCACTGATCACTGTCAGTGAATTAGAATAAAATTTGAAACAACAAATTAAATCAAGTCAACTATTCCCCCCTGTCCAAAAAAAAAAAAAACCATTTTTTTTTCTTTGATCTATGTTCATATAATTATGCCATTCAATTTTATTACCTTGTCTTACATTAGTTCCAGGAGTCCAAAGGAGGTTTTGGAAGCCCTAAATAAGATTTAGCATATAATATAAGACTTTTTTTTTAAAGTAGGAGTCTTTATTTCACCTTCCAAGTGTGATGTTTGGACTCAAAAACCTCACAATGGTCATTAGAACATAAATAATTTTCTTTCTTTTCCTGTAAAGCTCACAATAGCTCTGTTCAAAGTTTAATCAACATCTGTTCACTTCTTCCTAGCTCAAAGACTTCTGAAAGGTTATCAATAGCATTTTCAAAAGTATGTACAATAGAAAAAAAATATGTGAATTATAATAACTTCTTAATACCAGGCTTAAGAATCATGATGACAATTATAGTTCTCCATAATACATTCTTTAGAATTCACAGATTTACTCTACCATGTTTCAGCTATCTTCTAATAGCTGCTAACCACCTATTATTCCAAACCTTGTGCCAATTCTACATCTATAACCAACCCAACCAAGACTCACTACATCACTGGAAATAGTCTACATGACACAGGAAGCTAAGTGTAGAGGCAGTTCTTTGAGAATTTGTTACTGCAATCACTAAGACTTCAGCTGCTTCTTGTGATGGTTCCTGCCAGAGTCAAGAGAACAAAATCAAACATCTAGGCAGGCAACAGAACTTTGTTACTGCAGTCCCATTCTTTCCTGTAAGAACTATTTGCAGTCCCCTTGTGAGACAGCTAAGCACAAAATTATTTCTTCCTGGGGTATCTTCCATCATTCAGAACATCCTTGCCTGAGTACTATTTTATGTTTATCCTCAAGGCAAATCCTAATGCAACTGGTGTACACAATCTTGTACGGTACTCAAATACAGTACTCAAAGTTAGAACCTTTCATTTCTTTTTTCCTTCTTTTTATTTCCAATAATTTCACAATAATTTCTCAATGGACAAGTTTAAAATTTCTGATATCCACCCCAGGAAATCTATGCTTCACAGTCTTCAAAGAAAATATAATCTTTAAGTTGTTTTTCAAAAAGATCATTTTTAATAAACATTCAAATTGAAACTTCTTTACATAAATTAAGCTGCTCAACCTTATTCTATGCATTTTTTGCCTTCAAGAATATGCTCCAGAACAGCTTGTGTAGAAAACACTTTTCCTTTTCTCTATTCCTTTTAATGTATGTTTTTCCAAAATAAATACTTCATAACTGAAATCAGATAAAATAGTTCAACTAAGTATATAATGGTTTGAGAAAGTTATGAGAAAGGAAAAATGGGGTCAAAACAGAAAATGTAAACTCACATATAAACAACAGCTCTCTGCTGTGATGTTGCATTAGAGAAAAACAGTATGTATTTCTACTCTGACCAGTGCTGCATTTTCTGCCACTATTGTTTTTTCAGCAATTAACCATTATAAATTCAAAACTCTCTCACTGTCTAGAAAGCTGTGGTGCAGTCCCATTTTAAAATAAATTTTAAAACTCCCAATACTGCAGTTGGCATATTTGTTATGGTTTAATATCAATAAGGGTAACACCTTTCCACTAATCAGTGGAAATTATTGGTACCATTTAAACATTTCACTTCTCTTTAGAATTTTCTTTAATATAGTTGAGTACAGCACCAAAAATAAAAAAGATAAATCCTTAAGGAATACTGCTTCATTGAACACATTGCTACATTAGAGGCTTCTAAGGAGGTTTAGCAGCCTATCTTCAATTTAAGGCATAAGAATTTGGATCTCTGTATTTATGAACCATCACTGCCAGAGAAGATAGGATCACATTAACTAGTTTCTTACCTCACAATTAATTTAAAAATCCTTTAATTCATTAATCTTCAGCGTCAAAGGAAAAATAGAACACCATATTAAGCAATAATTTTAATGTGAACGATATTAAATTCCTTCAGTTTAGTCTGGACCACTAGCTAGAGAGCTGTCCAGACAAAGTCATTAATTGGAAAGTATAGCTTCATCTTCAGTGATTACAGAACCATGAAATACAGCTTATCCTCTGTAGCATAGATATTCCTGACTCAAAAGCAGAAAGTTTATAAAAAAATGCATATAGAAAATATCTCCTTTCAGGAAAAAAAAAGCATGTTGGTTGTGCAATTCCACATAATGTTCATGTTAGCAATTCACTGGTTCTAAGGGATGCTTGTTAGAAGCTCTGAAGCTAAGCCTAATAAAATGCATTTAATTTAAATCTTTCTTGTTCCCAAATTCACAATACCATATTTCCATAAGGCTGTCATGAGAAAAGACTGAGTTAATGAAAAACTGACTGGTAAATAAAAGCAACAAAATATGTTTCCTCATTACTAATGGAATCATCATCTTGTACATGCATACATTTTTCAGTGCATTCATGAAACTGTTTACAAGTTTTTGAAAGACAGAAATTGCATAAGAGTTTGTTACGCAATGTTTAATTGGAAATTTTCAGGGAAAATTACAGAAAATACAGGATTTACTACTACACTTTGGGACAGGTGGACTGTTCAAAAAAGAAGGGGAAAATACATTTTGCCTGGAGACATCCAAATGTCTGTCCACTAAGAGAAGTTTTAGAGTGCAGTGAGCAATGGATATAGATTGCTTCAAAGGAGCAGGCACGCCATGAGACTTCCAGAGGGGTGGAAGGATGGAATTCCTGCAGAGACAGACTGTGCTCTGCTGCCACCTAGAAAGATACTTGTTTAAGAGTTTTAAAACATATCCAGGACATAGTATATTTCCTGCAAAAGCAAAACAGACAGGGATTTGTTTATGATGCTCAATTTTTTTGTCTTCTTTAAGTGACTTTGTGCTTTTTCTCTTTTAGAAAATCCCATGATCTGTTGCTGAACAGCTCCTGGGTTTTAAAACCTCTTTAGTGTTTTGATGTGTGCACAATAAGGGGATGAGTTTAGAGAACTTATCTTGAAGTGCTGTCACAAAACCACTCACCACAAAGCTCACATTATTTTTCTGAAAATCTTCCCTCAAATATCTTTATTGTCTATGCGATCACATGATTATCAGCCAGTGGCCCTTTAGGTTTCTAGTTCTCCACCTTGAGCTTCCCCCAAAGTTAGTGATTAATTATACTGTTAGAAGGCCAAGAGAATATTTCATCCACACCTAAGAAATGAAAAACCCTTCCAACATCACTATAACAAACTCAGTAATTCTTTTACAAAAGGCAAAATCTTTGAAGAGCTGAGGTACCCCAGGGAAGTGCTGGAGAGATCAGAGACACCTGGTGTGTCCTGGGTTAACTGCTAAAGTGACAGTTCTGCAGCTACATTTCTGATAATAGAAAAAACAAAGCCCCAAAGGATCTGTAGGGAAAAAAAAAAGAAGTAAAGAAAAAAGAAAAAAGGATAAAATCCTTCTTGAACTCCAAGTTATCAGTTGTAGATTTGAAAGGGGAACTTCCCCACCTGGTGTCAATTACTGTTACATCAAGCAAGGGATACCTCTGCATAGTTAAAAGACATATTCATTATTTGATTGCACAGGATACTGAGTAAAATAATTTATCTTTGAAGTTAAAATCTACCCTTCCTCCCTTCCCTGATCTTCAGTCTGGGTCATGCCACAGCCTACAGCTCCTAAAAGGCCAGGATCAGGATGAAAAGAGACTTTCAGCCTTTTCCTGTGCCCTTTCAGGACCTGAGAAGACCAACAGCTCCTATGAAATGCCACATCAATAGAGAGTCACAACTCAGAAAAGATGATCCCAGTACAGAGTTGCACTCAACAAGGCTTAAGAAAGCTCACAAGTTCTTGCTGAAGCCTTTCTAATGCTTTTTTTATTTATATTGCTGGTTACCTTCAAGTGTTGATTATTCTTTGAATTAAGCAAAACCTAATTGCTAAGTGGTGGAAATAAAATTATTAGGCAAACAAGGTTCATGAGTTGAGTTCACACTGACACAAATTCAAAAGATAATGCATGCATTTATTTGGCACCCAGCAGTAAGAAGCTAACAGGGGCAGACACAGAGCAAAGATCAGTTTATGGATAATCTCATTACAAGGTGTCCTTCAAAAAGAGAAAATGAAATTTACATTTATATCAGTATTAATCTAATCAAGGCAGATAGTACATAATTAAAAATCTGACTTAGGCCAGGAAGTAACTCTATGTAAATAACCATATTTAAACAAAATATCTGCAAAGGTGGCACTCTCCTTATTAAGCTCATTTTTTCTTCTTAGAAAAATGGAAATCCTATTGCAGACAGTTTTTCATTTTTAAATCTCCTGTGTGCCAGGGAGGAATAGAAGGGTGTGTACTTAAGGAATGGCCAGGGTGATCATGATTTCCTAATGGGAATGTTGAAGTAATAGCTGCAGTTTTCTCTACTGGCAACCCTGCAACGAGCAACTACCAAACTAATATAATGAATGCTTATAGTAAACTTGGTTTAACAGGTTCTCATAAGTTCTGCCACTATCTCAACCTTTCTTGCCTCATGTTGGGTGCTAAAAAGGACAGTTTTGTTTTAAGCCAGCAGGAAGATAAACATGACACAGCCTCCCCCTTGCTCACCCTTCTTCCCACCACCTTTACCTGCCCCTCCAGGAGAATGGGAGAGAGAACTGGGCACAAAAAAGAAAACTTGTGGCTTGAGATGAAGATAACTTATTAGGAGAGAAAAGGAAGAGGGAAAATTAAAAAAAAAATTAGCTAGAATATACCAAACAAGTGATATCCTATGGAATAGCTCCCCACCCACCAACTGGTGCCAATCCAGTGACAAGCAGCAGCACCCCCCACCAGCTTTCGCACTAGTTTATAGATTGGGCAAATGGTCTGGAGTCTTTCTCTGGTTTGGGTCAGTTATCCTGATGGTTCTAACTTTTAGCTTCTTGTGATCCCCAGCCTCCTCCCTGGTGGAGTGGTGTGAGAAGCTGAAAAGTCATTGATTTTGTTTTAGCACTATGTAGCAACAATTAAAACATAAGTGTGTTTGTTATCAACATTATTCTCACCCTGAAACCAAAGCACAGCACTCCATCATCTACAAGGAAGAAATTTATACCAGACAAAACCAGAACATTACTGTAATTAGGGACTTCCATTCATCCATGATTATTAAAAAAAAAAAAGTTAATATAATTTCATTGGAGAATTATCTGTATAAAAATGCTCTGTCTCCTGAAGTATTTACCTTTGTGTGGCATGTATGGCCATAACTACAATCTTAATTTCAACCAAGACTGCTATTTGGCAATAAGTCTCATATCCTTTCAAGGGTAGAATCTCAAGAAAATTAACATTTGGTGGGGAAATCAAAAGTGCCCTTTACCCAAGGTGGTGTCTAAGCCTTAGCTGATGGTGAATATGTTCCCTGTCTGTCTCCTCAGGAAACCATGATACCAACACTGGATAGAAGCCCTTATGTTCTGCTGATGAGTTATAATATACCAAGTAGTTTTCATCTCAAAGTATTACAAAATGCTTTACATATTTTTTTGCACAGATCCTTTCATTCATCATGTGTTGTTCTTTCAGAAGTAGGGTATGCAATTTTGTTCTGTTAGTGCTATAAAGAATATTTAAGAAAGGATCTTCATAAAAAGTGATTACAAAAAGGGTTACCTTATAGTAATCTAACTAGAGTAAATATTTCATTAATAGCATTGAGAAACATTTCAGTGGGCTCAAGGAAGAATGAAAATCATTTCTGTTAACATCCAAGTTTGCCTTAATGGATTCATTTGATGTTGGACTGAGATTGCAGTCTAAGTGGGTATAGCATTAGATGCTAAAAATCTAACAGTGTAATATCACAGTGTCCTATACAAAAATCACACATTCATCATGTTCTTTAACTAGCCAAAAGCCAGCTCTACAGAGAACCAGACATTTTTTTTTTAATGGTGTTTTTCACATATTGGAAAATATTGATCTGTCAGAAATAGGGTAACAGTTAATAGTTGCACAGTTTAGGGTTTAGATCATTCACCTAAGCCAAAATTGAATTAGATCAGGCCCTCTGCTTTAGTTAATGGTATATTGAATATTAAAGAAAAAATTTAGAAATCCCCAAAAACAAAACTAGGAAGTCATAAAAGACAAAACAAAGTAGGCAGCCTTGGCTGCCATATACCGACATGACTGAGTCTTCTTCATGAGAAGAAGAATACCTAGATCTCAGACCACAGGTCAAATTTGGCAAAACAGAAATCCAAACCACCAGATCACATTCCAGTTGGGACTTATCATCTGAAGCTCATCAGGTGTTCTGCACTCCCTTACTCATTTTTGCAGTCCTTGCTCTGGCCACTGAGCCAAGGTTTTGGCTCAGCTTACACCACAGTGGGAAAATCCTTGAAACTTCAGTAAAGCTATATAAAATGGTAAAATATTATTTCTTTTGCAGCATTAGTTCCAAAGATGTTCTTATAATCCTGTCAAGAATTAGTAAACCTTAAAATGGATTAGGTAAATCATATTTTATGCCACCTGTTATCAAGACATGTTTTTGGCAGCATTCATATAAGAGCAACTTGATATATTTTCTCCACTAAAATGGAGAGACCCTCCATATCAATACACTTCCCACTTGCAAATCATAGAAATTTATTTTCTCTCAGAGAATGTGTCACTGGGGATTGAAAAATTAAATTTAATTCCACTTTCCTCATAAAAAGGACCAAAAGGTGCTTTAACATGTCCCTTGGTTACTTAAAAATTTATTAGTTTTGAGAGGGAATGCTTATTGAAATTAATCTTTTAAGCTGCCAAAGATCAAGATGTTAAAAAAAAAACAAAAACAAAAACAAAAGACAACATAAAATGCCTCAAATTTTAGGCTTTGGTTTTGAGTTGTTACTACATCTCTGAGTAAAATCTTACCTTTTCTCCCATCTTTCCAGAAGCATTCTCAAAATCTCCATTTTCAGTCTCATTTCTCAGAAAATATTCTACATTGTTTCTGAGACAAGTCTTGAAAGCCTTCAGGGATGGAGATTCTCCCACACTTCTCTGCTCTTGGAAGAAATGTCCAATCTAAGTTATTCAACTTGCAACCTGGGGTCTCTGTCCCTTACATTGCCTGCCACAACCAAGAAGATTGTGCTTGCAAGTCCCCTTCAAGAAGTTTTAGGCTGCTGTGAGTTCCTTTAGCATTTAACCTCTTGTTTTCCAAACTAAACAAGCCCAGCTCTGTTAAACACTGCTCATAACCCATGTGCTCTGGGCCCTGACTCTCCAGTCCTCTGCTGGACCCTCTGCAGCTTGTTGACATCCTCTTGGAAGGGGTTATCACATCCCAAACCATCCCATTCCAAGGCACTCTGCAGCAGAAAACCTGTTCAGAAGGGACTAAAGGAAACCTTTTAAATGTGCCTGACACCGCATGCTCATCACTGCTTACTGAAGGAATGCAGCTTTGGCATTATGTAGAATCAATTTCAGGACATGAAAGAGGCAAAATTAAGTATATACACAACAGCATGAGGAAAACACAGAGAAGATGATAAAAAAGAGGTCCCAGTCACAGTGTCTATAAGAACAGGAACAGAGGAAGAACAAATACTCAAGAATTTTTTCCAGTGTACCACTGATTAGGCCCCCAAAAATTTCTTTCCCTTTGGCAGAGTGAAAACACTGCTTTTTGAGGAGCCATTTATTACATGTCATGACTGTAGTCTCAGTAATCTCATTTTCCTCTGCTGCAAAATTTGGATTAGTAAACAAGATTTTTTAAAACATCATGCATCTGGGTGAATTCTGCTCCCCCCTTTTTGCATGACCAGGTAATTGATACTGCAGTGTTGAGTCAGTGCAAACTCAGTGCTGCACCCATTCAGTGTGAATGTCTCATGCTATTGACATCAAACTTTCCTTAGGAATTGTAATCTAGCTAAAGACAGGCACAGAATGCAAATTGGAGATGGCAAGAAAGCTTAATTTTCCAGAAAGTTAAATAAAGTGAGCAATAAAAACATAGCCTAAAGAAGTTAGTTGCAAATAAATCATAGTACATGTAAGACATTTCTAATGTAGTTCTTTATAAGTTTCGTTAGAACAAAACATTAGCAGAAATCACCACTTCTGCATATGAAAGGCACATTAAAATGTTTTCACTTGTCAATTTTTATGCTAACTATATAGGTATGTAAAACAGACACTGTATCATAAGATCACCCTTCTTGGCTTTTCAAATGCATTTTTACCCAAAAGCTTTTTCCTTCTTTAACACCTTCAGATTATTCTGATTTATTTTGTCAGAGAATTGCATAATTGTGCTCTGTGCAGCACATACCTGATTAATATTCTGGGAAGATGTGAGTTTCTTTCATTCAGGACTGAAATAAACCCATTTTCATACAAGTACATGTGAATAATTCAAGTAATTAAATTAAATAATATTTCTGCAAGAGTTTCATATAACACCATTATACACACCTGCGCTTTATTTCTCTAGAAATAGTTTGGAGGGGAAAGGCAGCAAAAGTAATGACAGAAATGGCTGGGAAACCAGAGTAACTGCAAGCAATTTGTCTATCTTATCAACTCCTAACGCTGCGTCTGTTTTTTCTGACTATGGTTTCTTTGTTTCTTTTCAATGCAAGTTGTTATAGTAACAACTCCTTATCAAAGGCTTGTTCACGTGTTATAAATATAGAAAGAACACTTAGATTCTACTCAGCTTTGCTGTCACTAACTTTTTCCCAGGTAGGAAACTGGCGTGACAAGTGCCCAGCTGCTTAAATCCTAGAGGCAGTGACACATTCACAGGCTGTACAACAGCTGCAGATAAATTGACCTTCCCATGTTGAACACCATCATTGCCTTTCAGCCTTGCTCACTAATCTGGAAATTGTGTTTTGACTAGAATGAGAGGTAGCTTTATATAAACTCCTTCGGAAGGACACAGATCCTCTGAGCAGGGGAGGAAAAGATTCTTCCCAGAAAGAGTGGCTCAGCATTGGAATGGGCTGTCCACGGAGGTGGGTGAGTCACTGTCCCTGGAGGTGTTTAAAAAAAGCCTTGATGAGCCACTCAGTGTCATGATTTAGCTCACTGGTTAGACTTGATGGCCCCAAAGTTCTTTTCTAAACTTGTTTGTTCTGTGATTCTGTGATTCTGAGTTGTCCTTTGTAGCAGACAGCAGAGATGGAGATGTGACTGGGGACAGATGGCTGGGGCTTTCACTGGTGTATCAGCAGCAAAGGGAAAACTGGGAAGTGCTAGGAATGCCCTAGCATTGAATTAAGTATCCCCGGTGACAAGGGGCAAGGAAAACATTGACATACTGAATGTCTTCTTCACTGCTTTATTATTTTTTGGCTAGAATTGTCCTCAGGGGTACCAGAACCTTCCAACCCATGAGAAAGTTTGGAGAAATGTAGATATACCCTCAAGAGAGCAGGATAAACTCAGGAAGCCTTTGAATTAATTAGCCATGCACAAGTCCATGGGACCTGACAGGATGCATCCTTGAGTATTAAGGGGGTTGGCATCTTGAGGCCACTCATTATCATATTTGAAAGGTTGTGGGGAAGGGGAAAGCTTCATAGGTATTGAAAAAGCAACATCACTCCTGGCTTTAAGAAGAGGAAGGAAGATGGGGAGAGCTGCAGTCCAGCCAGCCTCACTGCATTACCTGGGGGGCATGATGCATCAAAGCATCCTGGAAGCCATTTCCAACCATATTTAGCAAAATTTAGTAATTGGAATTGGTCAACCTATGTTTGTGAAGTTGAAATGCCTGACCAACTACTCTTCTGTAATGAGATGACTGGCTCAATGGACAAGGGGAAACCAGTGGAAGTTGTTTATCTTGATTTCAGAAAGATTTTTCACACCATCTCTCATGACACTCATGACAAATTCTTCCTTTTTCTCCAGATTTCTTCTCACTTTCTCAAAGATATGTATATATTGATGTGCTAAGATTTTATCCACAATCTGTAGAAATGTGTAGAAATTATTTTCTGTCACAATTATTTTGCCTATTTTGTTTAGTTCCTCCTTTGCCATCATATTCATCTATAAACATATTTAAAATAGATATTGACAGATGTGATAGACTATACAATTAATTTTTCCACAGCTTCTGTGTGACTTTTAGCTTGTAGTTATAGTTGCTGTACACATGCAGCATGCATCAGAAGATCTGAGAATTGGGATGGCATAATAGAGACAGCAGAAAGATAATCAAGAAAACAGATATTTGTCAACAGGCACTAGAGTACTATGAGCTTGCCAATATAATCCAAAGTCAGAGCAAGGCTGACATATGATACAGAATTACTGACACTGAAACATCAATAAAGCAGCAGCAATGTTTTAAGAAATACCCCAGATTTTTTAAATTAATTTCTAATTTGTGCCTAATATGCTTTTATCTGTAAAATAAAAGCTGCATTAATTTTGAAAATAAAGGAAGACTTTTGTGTTCAAACATTAAAGTTCTTTGCCTTGTATTATAGAAGCTGACTTCTATAATACAAGTGCTCAGTCGCATCACAGATGTTGTGCTCATATAACAATCCCACATGCCACATTATGCAGATGACTTTGCTGCACTTAACACCCTGACTGAACTATACATATCCCAGAAAATCTCAGAAGAAACACTTTTTCCATTTGGAAACTTCTGAAAGTCAGTGACATTAAAATCAATGGAGGGAAAAATATAGAGGAAGCATAGAAAAATTGGAAAGTTTTAAGAGGCTGGTGCTTTTAAGATAGTAGAAAATAGTCTAGCTCTTGTCAGCTTCATCTTAAAAGTTATAAGGAGGTCAGTGGTGTGGAAAAATAAAGTCCTATGTAAACAATTCCCCAAAGTAAGTGGGCTATGGAAAATCTCCTTGGAGTTTTTCAAGATTCATCTGGACAAAGCCATGACTGGCCTGGCCTTGTGCTGGCCGTGGTCCTGATGTAAGAAATTGGATGAGGGGCTTCCAGTGGTACCTTCCAGCCATGGAATATCTGTGGTTCAATGAAATATGCCTGACCACTGCAAGACATTGGAAAAATAAAATAAGTGGCAATGACTGGAAGGAGCACAAGGGTGGGAATGGGCTTCAAAATACTTCAAACATGTCTCTCTGTTTTCCTAACTGTTTTCCTGTATCTCAAACTTCCTGTCCTACTAAATCAGAGAGAAAGCTGCCTGCAATTGGTGAGTGTTTTACATAACTCTGTTAGCAAGTCCAACAGAAACAAGGTAATTTTACTTTGATGAACATAGCTGTCTATAACCTGTTGTCCAGTTGTTCATGCTTTCATTAAGGGAAAATTTAAAAAATGCAGTTTGATGCATTTTGCTGATTCTGAATAGCCAAGTCTTTAGACTTTAACTCCTTGTGTCCCAACCTACTACTACAGGATACAAACTATGATAAACATAATTTCAATTATGGTATACCTTGAATTGAATTTTCAATAGTGTCCTCTGAACAAAACTATGAGGTTTTTCACAGGTATTAATCAAATTCAGCCCAACAACACAAATTCCTTTTGGAATTTGGCTGATAACACACAATATACACAACAGGGTGATTTTCACATAAATAAAGCAATATTTAAAAATATGTTCAGCATTTCTCTTCTGATGGAGACTAGTGCTTATTTACTTCAAAAGTACCTAAGCTGCTGTTGAAAAGGAAAATTGTAGCCATTCAGGAATATGTGATACTCAAGGAACACAGCAAAGAGTAACTGCTGACACTCTTGCCACTTGCAGAACAGCCTTTATGAAAAGGCATGTCTGTCAGTAATTTCAACACCCAATCTACTGACCAAAATGCAAATTCTTTAGCTTCTGGTCTCCTCTGCCTGTTGTCTGTGACTGCTAAAGGTGAAATTTAAATCAACAGTGGTCTCCAATCAAACCATAAATATTATCTTACATTATATTAGAAGATCAAGAACAGCTACTTCTCTTATTTATAGAAATGTAATTTGTCACTCAGAAACATTCCAAGTGCCAATCTAGGAAAAAAAAAAATACATGTTCAAAGTGGGATCCAAAGTCTACTGAAGTCCACAAAAGAATCTGGCAATATTTTACTTCTGGGCCTAATTTGCATAAACTGACATTTTATTTTCTGGCAGATATTGTATCTGTAAATGCAGACCATACAATTTAGCCAGTTTTATATAGCCACTAGGTGTTAGAGATAATTACACCTGAAAATAGTTCTACAGTGACTTTTCATAAATACCTTTGAAAGGTAATATCACAAAAAAAGAAAAAAAATTAAAGACATGATCAGATCTGGAGAACTGAGCTTTCCCCCGCTTTTATCCAGTGAGTCTCTGTACAATAAATTTGTCAAGGCATGAGTACCAGGCATCCAGGTAGTAATCTGCAAATATTTATTCTTTCTATAAAACAAATTTTCAAATAATCCAAGTTCGTGTTTAAAGCTAGTACATTTTCCTACACACCTCACCATCAGAACAGTGTCCATACTAGTGTCTTTTTCTATATATAATTTTGTCATATCTTATATTTGAAAGTGGTAAGAGTACATACAGTTCTGTATTTTCCACAATTTGAGTATTTTGTGCTTTAAAGTGTCAAGTGTCTTAAACATTTTCTTGGCATTGCTTCTGAATTCAACATATTCTCCTAAAGAGCTTATCTTCTTATGTTTTTTTCATTTTGCAAAATTTAAAGCACTTTTAAGAGTGAGAAGAGATATGACTACATTCCATAAATACAGCATCAGAAGCATGAACTCTGTGAGGAAGAAAATACTTAAGTTAAAGGATGTTTTTGTCACAGGAACAAATAGTTCTCTGTTAATGAATAAATGTGTGCTTGAATCTAGAGGTTTAATTCCACTTGAGTGAGCTCTGGGACATCTTTTTGAGCGATATAAGGGAGAAAACACATACTTGGTGTTAAAAATTGAGTTTCTATCAGTGTATGAAAAAGATCAAATAGTTTGGCTGTCTGCAACAGCAGGAAAATATTCTCAGTGAGTCGAATGGTCCTTCCTGGTGTATATTTTTACTCATTTTTACAACAAATATAGGCAAGAAAACTTCAACCACTGCAGTAGTAGCACTGTAAAAGTTGGAAAGCTCTTCATAATGGGAGAAAATCATATTATTTTTAACCCAGTAAAAAGTGCTTTACTGAACAGAATTTAATCTCATACATAGTAAAATACTACCTTCCATCATTTTCTCTCCCAAATGACATTTAAAGACACCTGTAGAATCAAGATGGGAAATATTTTTCTTTACTGCTCATCTATTTAGATGAAATATGTATTAGGACCACACATATATATCACTGAAGAAGACAAGCATTTGAGAGAAAGAAAAAGTCTTTTTCTGATTTAAAATTTTTGTGCTAAATATCTTCCCTAAATGGAAAAAGAATTGTCTCAAGTCACCAGATGTTGTTGGGTTATGGAAATGCCCCTACAAACTACCTGGGGAACCTGGGACAGAACTTCAGCTGAAAGTCTCTTCTAAGCCTTGTGTTCCAACTGATTTTATTTGATTAATTTAACTAAATTAATTTTGAATAAGCCCTTCTCTCCAGTGAGAATCAGATAATATCTTTACCCAGAAATTTCATGGGGAAAGATGCTTTACCTCTTACTCTGCCTTTCAGCCTCTTTGACCTGTCAACTCCTTTATATTCAGAAATATAATACTGACTGGGAACTTGCAGAACTTGCAGGACATGTGCAGAACACAAGTCCTTTTCTTTTCAGTTTCATACATCCCCACTGGTTGCTTGAATTACTGAAGGTATAATTATTATATATTTTATATAGTGCTGTTTGATATGAGAAACCCTTCAGGAGGCTCCACACAATGTCTACTCGTTGTTCATGTGGTCCAACTTCTTGGAAGTATGTCTTAAGAAGGCCACTCTGTGATCAAGAGAAAACACCTACCCAATACTGTTGCTTACATCTGTAGTTTCCTCACAGATTATGAAAATTGACAGTGCTGTGATCACTACTAAATACTATAATCTAGCAAGTCATTGTGTTAATTCGCTGCCCCAGAGCTACTACTGAAGCCTTTTCATGCTGTTAGACTCTGTACTGCTGGGTGTAACAAACAAATCAAAGAGAAGTTGCACATTTGATCTGTGAGGTATTTTAAGTCAATATAAGCCTCCAAGCAGGGAAGATAATTCGACAGTTCTAAACAGTCAATCACACAAGAATTCATTAGCAGAGGTCTGGGTAAGAACCACTACATAATTTCTCGGATGTTCTTCCTTTCATTATCTTTGCAACAAACTGACTGTCACTAATGGGAAGAAAAAATAGGTGAGAAGCCGTTTCAGGGTGAGGAAGCTTGAGAGAACATCTGGAAGGCTCTTTGAAAATTAATGGCTACCAGAATTGTTGTCTTGATTGTCCAATATTTCCTGTCTTGAAACTCAAAAGTCTTCAGCTCATGGACTTAGAAATATGCCTTCCTAACACATTGCCTTTATCTGTTATGGTAGATAGAACACTGGTTTTGCTTAAAATTCTGCTTCCAACAATTATCCTCCACCGGAGCAGTTAATTAGCTGCTTCATTTACAAATGCTTACATTTGGCTTCAAACTGCACTTAAGGAAGCAATATTTTGTGGGCAAGAATTTGATGTCACTAGACACCCTACTTATTTAATATTTTCTTGATTTGTTTTTCAACTAAATTAGCTGTGACTTAGCTGGCATGTACATGTAAGCATGTGACAGTGTCAGGAGACATTTTCCTGTATGTCTAAGAGCTACTAGCAATTCTAACAGGCTAATTTCATCATAGATGGAGTTAATAATAAATGCAGCATCTGTGAGTCATTAATCTGGATATGGAAAACATAGATTTCTTGATCATTTGAGAATATTGAAGAGGCAAAGTTTTGCTGGTGTGCAGCATTTCTGAAAGAACAAAGAGTAGTGCAGAATAGCATAAGAAGTTGACTATTTTGATATTCAGCTTCCTGGTACATGAAGGTCTAGGTCACAAGCTCTGAATTTCAGTTCATGAAGGAACCTGGCCGCTATTATTTCAGGCGAATTATGGAATTAATGTCTGTACTCACTGCTGCTTTGAGTTCTTTCTTCCGCAGACACAAGTGGTTTCTTTCTTCAGGCAGCTGTGTGCAGCACTCTGTGGTAGTTCTGCACTCTGTGTGCAGTTCTGCTCTGGTACCAGTTGTGCTTGGGAGACTGATGTTGCCAGCCCAGCAAGACAGAAGACAGGGTAGAAAGGATCCAGCTAGCTGGGAGCCTTCTACAGAACCAGGATCTCCAGGCAGTGGAGGAGAGGAGAATACAAATATCATGCCAAGGTGGCAGAAGGTAAGCAGCGTCAGGATTTGATAGAGACCATTCAATATAGTCTCTGAATTGGGCTGAGAGAAGACCTGACAGAAAAAGCCTTTTGAATGCAAAGTTCCTTTCAGAGATGTTCATCTCGGGTTGTTCACGCGGTGATCAGCCCCGGATCTCTCCAGACATGGCCCATCTCCTGGCCAGGTTCTAATATACAACAGTGTCTCGCCTGCGAGGGTGGGGGAGGCTTCTAATACAAACGAGCATAATCTAACAAGTATCCAATATTACATATTTCATACAAGGAATGGCGCGAATTATGTTTACTACACATAATAGGTATCATCTCTTATGCCTTGAAATTTGTTTTCATTAAACAATAGAATACCTGCAGAAACTGCACAATGTTTTCTTTAAGAAGTGAATTGGCCAGGGAGTGGGGAAGAAGAATCCACTCACATAGCTGGGAAAATGTCTCACATGCTTTTTCCCTCCTTTCAATTTTTATTAAACTCATTTCAACTTTAACTAAGGGTCATTTCATCAATATTATTTCTGACAGGCTCTTAGTAATAGCACTTACAAGTACTCTGAAGTGTGTCATTTCCAATGAAAGACTCTCAGATTCCAGCACATCCAAGTTACTGGCACACTGCATCTCCCAACAGAGCCACCACCCTCCAGCTTGACAACAACCTTGATAGAATTAGGAAAGAATCACAGAGGGGTGCACCTTGAATGCAATTTCTGCTCTCCAGGCTGCCTTGGTTTTCACTGCTGCCTACAGTCTCATCTATTGCAAGCCTCAGTCAAGCATCCTGTAGAGCAGGATAAATGAGCAATGGGAAGACATGGCAGATGTGCTGAGGGCGAGTGGAAGGGATTGGGGGAATGTTCTCAGTCCAGGAGACATTGTAGTACATGGTTGACAATAAGCTAGGATACCTGGAATAGCAGAGCTGGGAATGCTCCAGGCAAGCAAGAAGCTGGAAAAAGAGGACTCATGAAAGCAGCTTATCAAGGAGAAGCAGCAGGACTGTACAACACAGAAAAGAATAAAGAACAAAGAAACATGGGGTCAAATACACACTAAAGCTAGAATGAACTATTCTGAATTATTCTTTAAGGCAGGGAAATGTGGCAAGCACATTTCTCTCACTCTCAGGGTTTTTCCTAGAGGTGCACAGAGAGAAATGGAAGAGAAAACAATTTCTATTTCTGCTCCTTGTTTTTCCTATGTGGAATGTGTTTGGAGAATTGTTTACCTGGAGTGAGTGCTTGATTGGATTCTGGTGAGGATTGTTTGAGCCTGATGGCCAATCCAACCCACCTGGGGCTGGACTAGCGAGAGAGGGTCGCGAGTTAGTGAGATTAGAGTAGGAGAAAGTAGTAAGTAGTTTTTAGTATCTTCCTTTTATATAGTATATTAATGTATTTTATCATAATTATAATAAAGAAATAATTCAGCCTTCTGAACTGAGTCAGACATCGTCACTTCTTCCCACTGGGTTCGCCTGCATCCACAACAGGGAAACAAACATTTCAGATACGTTATATAGGCATAGAATGTTTATGTCAAAGGATAACACCTAAAGACCTTTATATTCATCTCTACTACTTCTGCAGCTTCCTTGAAAACTTCTTCTCTGTTCCAAAGACCAAAAGTGAGAACTTGTGCATGTTAGTTCAGTAAGTGTTCTTTTTGATACTGGGTCTGCTTCAGCTCCTGCCAGTGCAACATCTAAACTTCAGGCTGATGCCTTAAATTCTTGTGCTTTGTCTTACTCAGTCTTCTTTTTGTCTTCTTCTACAGAAGGCAATTTAGATTTCTCTAGTCAATCTAGATTTCTCTAGGTCCTCCAGAGGACCTCAGAAGGACAACCAGAGGAACTCCAATGGTATCTGTGCATGATTTGACAAAGGGCTACACAATATGTACTTCAGCATCTCTTTTGCTTTCCATCTCCTTCAGTGGCAAAAAAAAAAAAAGAAAAAGTTATCTCAAAAATGCAAAAACCCTTTGAAAGGTAGGATCTCGTGTGACTCAAATCATTTTGCTACACCATGAGCTCTCTTAACAGGTGAAGAAAAAGTTTTATGGCAGCTTCCCTAATAATCTTCAATTACATTAACATGAATTCTTGAATATTGCACCATTAAGAGTTGCAAGTTTTAAATTAGATTTGTAAGTGCTTCAGCCTTCATTTTAACATGACTTCATGTGCAGAATCTCCTTCAGGAACTGTCAGGGCTGCGGTTCTCTCTGGTCAATAATTGCAATTGCCCAAAATGCTGCCAAGTTTTGAAAATTCTTTGACACTCTTCAACAGTCCAAGGCAAGTGGGTGTTGTCAGCTCTCTGCATGGATCTGCCTGGGTGGAATATTAAACTAACTTTAGCATTTGTTTCTGGTCTGCTCTTGTCAAAATTGATTTGTGTGAGGAACTCCCCAGTTCTTAGCCTGTATGTGACACATTTCTCCAGGCAAGTGCTTTGAATGATCTGCTTCACAAACAGCCACAGGGATTTCTGCAGATTCAGGGAGAACAGCATGAAGCCTCGCCTTCTGGGGAAACTGGAAGAAATCCCAGTGATCATTACCAATGTTTGTGAGTACCCAAACAGAGGATGCAGGTATCTTACTTCATGTCAAGTGCTAACTTTTTACAGAGGCCAGGACAAGATATTCTACCCACTAGTAGGTAGTAGAGGGGATGGTATAACAGTCCAGTCTTTTTATTACTTTTCTGGAAATTAGCTCTTGACAGCACTGGATTCTGAGTATATGACAGTTAAATTAAGAATTTTAAAGTAACTTGAAGGTAAAATTATTTCATTAGTTCTTCTTTGAATTTGGAGCTCTTTCCCTGGGCAGACAGGAATTATATTTTGAGTGTAAATCCATGTGTTTCTCACGACACAAATACAATTTTATTCATGTTTATTAAGGAAAAATAAAGAATATGGAACGTGATTCTGTTTCATTTTGAAGCTTTAGATGGAATAAATACCATCTAAATAAATACCATACTAGATAGATATTAGATCCCTTCCTTCCTGGAAGAATTCTATGTAATTCTCAATAAACTTGATAATTTTCACAACTTCCATTTCTGACACTGGCAAAATTTTCATTAAATGCATGTAAACCTTGTAAGCACTCTCTCCAAACTGATGCACAAGGGAATCATTTCAGCCTTCCACTCATTCCATACACTTAGAGCACTGTCCTGTCCAGGAGACAGCATGTTTTCCCCAAAAGAGAGTTAGTAAAGCATTGCCAGTTCGGATGCAGATCTATTTATGAGTGATTGAGTCTGATGATGAAAATTTTTCTTCACTCTCTTCCTTGGATTCTTAGAGACATCCCTGGACAAATGACAGGATATTAGAAATAGTGGTGTGTATGACTCTAGAAGACATTAATGCCATACCTACAGCATAAGTCTTGGCCGGCCCACTTATTGTTTTCCATTGAATATATTTCTATAAAGAGGGATGATTTGCTGCTTCTAACACAACTTTTTGTGTTATTGTGGACCTAAAGGGGTCCACTGTTCTACATTGTGGAAATGCAGTAAAAATTATAGCATTTTCTGAAAAGGTTGTAATGCAGGAGCAAGGTAAATACAAAGTGGAGGAATTATCACTATCATGTTTACACAGCTTGGATTCTGAGCCTACACAATTCTCCAGTGGCCACATAAGAAATGTGTGGCAAAGCCACAAATTTATCAGGTTTTCTGAAAGACTGACAAAAGCCTTACTCACAAGGCAATTCTGTCAGGTTTTCTCTGTTTTTCATCAACTGATGGCTTGTAAGTGCAGAATAAGTGTGCAGTTTACAAGTCAGGATTTTCCTGACTAACACTTAATAACCAAAGATGATGCTTACAAAAGGTCAGCCAAAAAATAAATAAGTAAAGCATGTGATGACAGAAATAATCACTGGAGATAGAGAAGTCTGGAATTGGACAGAAAATCCTGCCAGTGAATCATCCCATTAATATAAATACACATGCTGTACTTCGATAAAGACTCTGTGTGTAAGGATAACCTTATTCCAAAACATATATCATTCAAACAAATTATTTATTTAGATATAAGGAGAAAGGCAACTGAATCTAAAATTAATGTGAGGGATTTTGTGTTTTTTCTTTTTTCTTTTTTTTTTTTATTTTTAGGCTGCCAGGTAAACCAGATGTCTTCAACAACCAACAGATTATCTTATTTGAAAAAAAAAGTGGCATATGGGAAATACAGTTTTATGAATTTCCTTTATATGTTAAACAAACAGAAAAAATATTCTGCAATAGCTTCTACTTTTATTCTGAGATCTCCATCTTCCTATAATTTTGAAGTTTCTTTCATTTTAACACCTCTGGGACAGATGTGAAAACTTAGCACAGAAGAGAGAGTGCCTCTGAAGTGAAGCATAAAAGCTTCAGTAATTTTCTCCGGGAAAATTAGGGAGACCTAAAGAACAGAAAGAAACTTGAAAAAAATGAGACAGGCTCAGAGAGCAACCATAGGCCTCTTCAGGTCGGTTGATTATGGGACCATCAATATCAAATATTGCTAGATTAACAGCACCTTTCCAGAAATTCAGGAATGTGTAAGGCATAGTTTTGCACAAATAAGTCAGTAACAACCTGAGACAGAGAGCTCTGCTGTCTCTTTTATAGACACTGAACCTTTTGAGGTCTCTTTGCTGCTGTCTTTCTATATTTTTGCTGTGTACAGTTTTTTCCTTGTGCTCCATTTGTGCCCTTCTAATACTTCTGAAGCAATTTAGCTAACATTTTAGCACTTAGATGAAACATAATTAAATAGAGACCTACCTAGTCTTCCTCACTGTCCTGAGGCCTGATTATGTGGCATCAAATCCTTCAAAACCATGCTTATAATCATTTGCGTAAAACTAGAAAGCTGAGAAGACACAAGTAGTGCACTGTGAGAGAAACTGAATTCAAAATGCTGGCATGACACAGCTCAGCTGCAGTTACCAAGTGTTGATTCTATGGTGACTTGCTGGGAGTCTCAGAGAGGATCCCTTTTTCCTTCCAGCTCCCTTTGTAGCCTGCATCCAGGAGTGGTACTTGATTAAATGAAGCTGGAAGCGCAATGGCATCCACCACTGCTCCTCACTATCCCCATAAAACAATTGCAAGTTTTGCAGTTTAGAGTGAGCAGTTAATCAAGTCCACAGGCACCCAGAGAGGGAGAGAAAACAAGTCTCAGAGATCATGAACTGTCCTTTTCCAGAAAAAAATAAAGGTTTAATCTATGTTTTGTCTGCTTATCATGAAGAGAGGCAGACTGCAAATCTGAGTACCATAACACTCCAATCAAACACATATTACATCAGGCTTTTCTAACACATAATGAAGAGAACTTTAATGGCACTTTAATTTTGCTTCATTCTTTGTGTAAACATACATGGGTAAAGGAGCCAGTCTGCAGCAATTCATCACAAATGAACAAAACAGGTTGTTTCTTTAGGACAAGGTTCTTCACACAGTTTATAAAACATTTCTGTTTGGACCTTTTAATTCAAACATTTGCAGTAGAGTATGATCCTAAGACAGTGAGTATTGCCAGAAGCAGGTCACTTAACTTAGAATTCACTTTATTTGTTGACCTGGGGCGGACAGGGGAGGACAAGGAATCACTTTTGATAAGCCTGAGCTGTGCCTCTAGGATCCTGTCTTAAAGCTGTGCTGCTCTTTTTTAACTGCCATCTGAGAGAAAACTTAAAGCTTAACACTCGGCTTTAGGGCACAACAAATTTGGGGTTTATTTGCTTAGTGTGGAAAGCACATTTAGGAGTCTGCTATACTTCTCATTTTCCTAACTCTACCCTGTCTTTCCCTGAAATTCTTTTCAACACAGACACCCTAGGAAACCAGTATTTTTATATGATTTAAAATTATTCTTAGACTATATATCAAAAATATTAAATATCCACTTCCATTATTATTTTATTATGAGCTCAATCTTGATGTAAAAACAGCTCATTCTAAAATAAAATTTGGTGTCATATGTTTTGGATTTTACAGATTATATTGAAGCAGTTCCTAAGGCATGCCAACCCCCTACACTTTTCAAAACATTGAAGTCTTTCATAATTTTTTAAAATTTAAAAGAAAAAAGGGCATATCATGCATCTCAGCCAAAAAAGCTCTCCAAAGAACAGAGGTTAAAACCAAAATCAGTTATTTCTACTTTTGTCTCTTGCTTTGGCTTGAGATGTTATTATTTTACATAATAAAATTTATTTTGCAAGTAAAATAAGGAAGTAAAAAAAAAATAGATCAAAACAAGTAATAAACAAACCAGTTCATAAAAGCAAACAAAACAAACAAAATAAATATTATATAAATCAACAATTTTTTTGCCTGGAGGAGAAGACCTCATTGCAGTCACAACTTCCTTATGAGAGGGCAAGCAGACACTGATCTCTTGTCTCTGGTGACCAGTGACAGGACCCAAGGGAAGGGCCTGAAGCTGAGTCAGTGGAGGTTTAGGCTGGATGTTAGAAAGAGGTTCTTCACCCAGAGGGTGGTTGGGCACTGGAACAGGGCCCAAGGAAGTGGTCACAGCTCCAAGCTTGACAGAGTTCAAGAAGCTCCTGGACAATGCTCTTGGGCACGTGGTGTGACTCTTGGGAATGGTGCTGTGCATGGCCAGGAGTTGGACTGGATGATCCTTGTGGGTCCCTTCCAACCCAATATTCTGTGGTTCTGTGAAACAGCTTTCCTAATGCAGCCTGTGTGGCATGAGCACACAGCTGTCTCATGTTCATCATGTTCTCCATCAGGACTCCCAGGTCCAAATCTGCAGAGCTGGTCACCAGACACTCAGCCTTGAGCTTACAATGGTGCATGGGGTTGTTCCTCCTGGCATTCAAGACTTTGTATTTCTTTTTATTAAAGTTTGTGAGATTATTCCTCCCAGTGTGCAGAACTCAGCATTCCGCTTTGCTAAACTTCACGAGACTCCTTCTCGCTTCATGCTCCAGCTTGCCAAGCTCCCTGTGAAAGACAGGACATTCAGCTTGTTAACTAATCACTAACCTCCCTGCCCTGGCTCTGCATTACCAATCAGTGTGCTGAAAGTGCACTGCCACATTGTCCAGGTCATTCATGATGTTAAGCATGATCAGACCCAGTGTTGGCCCCTGGGGCACACCACTAGGGCCTGACCTCCAGCTGGGCTTTGTGCTGCTTTTGACACAGTCTGAGCCCAGCAATTCAGCTACTTTTCAATCACTGTCCACTTGTCTATGCTGTAATTCATCAGCTTGTCCAAGAAGGAGGTTGTAGAAGGCAATGTTGAAAGCCTTTCTAAATTCAAGGTAAACAACATCCAGTGCTCTGTCTTCACCTGCCAAGCCAGTCATCAAATTGTGTCAGACTGTCAGATCCCATTTCCCCTTCATAAATCTATGCTGACTACTCCCAAGCACCTTCAGAATGCCATCATAGACCTTTCAAACCCACGGTGAGAGCCCATATCTCTTCCTGTAACTGCAGCCACAGAATCTCTGCTTCTTTCCCATGTGATGTTTCCCTGTAAACTTTTTCAGGTAGTAAGACATGAAAAATTAAAAGTTTCTTTACCTTAAAAGGCAAAGAAATCTGTTGTGAAAGGGACATCCGGGGATAAACTGGAATTTGCAAATAAGGTGTCCAGTGACTTAAATGAAACCTGATTTTGGTTAAAGCAGAAAAGTTACTTCTACATACAGTACCAAGAGAAAGTTCCTCTTAGAATATCTCATTGTCTTAATACCAGAAACAAATCTACAAGTTTTGAAATTCTAATAACAGGCTAATAATTCTAATAATTTTCACACAATATGTGGTCATGTGTCTTTCTTGTCTTACTACCAAAAAACCCTTTATCCCATCCATTTCAAAAACTTCACTGGTATTAGTGTAATATACTTACTATTTCTCCTTTTGCAGTGGAATAAAAGGCCCAGTGTCTGAACCACCATGCATGTCTCTTTTAATGTTTTCTAGTTAAGCAAGAGATGGTAACAGTTGATTGCTCTAAAACAACTACAATTCTTTAAGTAGAGAAAACGTATGATTATGCAGGAAAAGCACCAGTACATATTAAGAATGGTATACTACAAAATTTAAAGTAATATTTGCAGAAAGCGATGGAAATAAGGAGATACAATACTTAACAAAACTGGTCCCTAAGAATAAGCAATACTTTTAAGACCCGTTCTTCACATAAATCAAGACACTGCAGAGATGTTTAAATATTTAAACTATAGAGGTTCAATAACATAAAATGAGATCTTCAGTCATGAAACTTTCTTCTCATTTTTAAGACAGGCAAGAAATCACACATAATAACTAGTGTAGACACATTGAAATATTACAGACTCTCATAAATCAGTTTATTTCTTTTTTGTCAACTAAATAATATGCTTAAAAGCACACTTTTTTTTAATGTTCAAAAATGTCTCCTATTTCAGAAGCTTAGAATTATTCTCCAAGAAGTACCTATATCCTGACTGGTTTGCTATACTAAAGTTTTATTCCACATGCCATTTTGCACAATTTCTACAATGCTTATTCCACACCTGAGAAGAAGCAGAACACCACAAACTACAGGAAAACAGCTTATCTCCCCCTTTCTATTGATTTCACAGATGTTATAAAGTACATCTGCCCACAGAAGCTCTGATCAAGGCTTGATCTAGAAAGCAATTGCTGCTTGCCTGCAAACCCTGAGACAAATCTGTCCAGCAGAGAGGAGGAAATGTCAAGAGGCTAAAAAATCTAATGGAAGTGAAACACTTGTACATGTTGGTTTGGTTCCAAAGGAAATCTGGAAGCCTTTCATCACAGCAGCCTGTGAGTGATCTGCTGAGGAGGAAAGATCTTGGCAGCCAAACTGGTCCAAAAGAAGGAAGAAAGATATTTCATATTATTCAAAAGCTTTATTAGTGTTGACAGATTTCCACTGGGTGTTTCACCTTCTGTACATCAGCACTCTGCAGTAGAAATGTACCTGCATGGAAAATTTCTGCTGATGCTAAAGCAGGTGGCTCTGACTACATCTAAATCTGCTCTTTTCCCCTTCTTTCAAAAGGATTTAGAACAGGTCCTGAACAATTTGTTAGAAGACCATCATCAAAACTGTGAAACTTTCTAAAATTAAAACAGAATTTATTAAATATCATCTTCACTCAGCTACATTAATTATCTCTGTACAATTGCAATATTTTCAGAAATGAAAATATAAAATCTAATTTGAAATGGAAATCTAAACTTTGAAAAATTGTACTGATATATGTGTAGACACATGTCCTTCCCTACCCTTAGCAGTTTTTAAAGCAGCAGGACAGTGTGCAGTTAACCCAAGGTAATGCTGACTGTAGTAGCAGTGCTCTGAGCAGGAGGTTGGACTATAGACTACCAGAAAAGGAGGTTTTTCAACTAGGAATTCCCAATGCTACCATATTTTCACTGTGGGAAAAAGTAATGCTGGAAAGGGAACCACTAATTTAAAAGCCTTTGAGTGGTTCTAAAAGAACATATTGTGAAATAATATCTTCTGAATAACAAAGCAAAAGCCTCATTATAATAAAATATTTTACTGAACTTTACTATAAATATAAAAGAATTGCATTCAAACACAGTATAAAATTAAACTCATATTATTTTCTTTAAAATATAAAACCAAACTGATTTCACAGTTTCGCTTGAGTACAACTCAAAATTATTATGTGTATTTCCTTTTAAAGCCTGTGACATCTATCTTTTTCTGATTAGTACATACTTCTAACAAAAATTCCATGAAAAATTTGCACTTACACATTTAAATCCAGGAATATTTTTTTCAAAGCTGACTTTGCCACAGGTACAAAGAAATCAAACAGTTTTTCAATTTTATTATTCATCAGCATCAGAAAATCCCATGGCATGTAGCCTGACTGAGAGAAAAGTGGGCTGTACAAAAGTAACATGGCTAGATAAAGTAACATGTTACAAAGAGAGAGATCATTATCTCAGTCATTTAAAATTGAATAATGCTAACACCTAGCATGCAAGCTGAAAAAAAAAAGACCTGACCTGCCAGTATTTATTAATCACTTGAATACACTAAATCCCTTATGCTTTGGAATAAATACAAAATAAAATTAAAGCACACATTTAAATATGCAGAATTTTTAAGACCAAAGGGTGGGCTTAAAAAACATTCTAGTGTGTACCACAATGTAACAAAAAGACTATGAACTATATATTTATTTCTCTGTAACTCATGATGGAAATGGACTCCAACTGTAAAAGAATAAAAAATACTTGATAAGAAAAGTGGGCCGTTTTTTTGCTGGAAACAGCAGTGTTTTCTACTTCCTCACTTTAGGAGACAGACTGTTGAAACCCTCGCAGAGTTGTCATAGTCCTCCTCAACCACTTTCCCTGCAGCAGTGATGACAGCTGATAAGAATTATGCTCAGTCATACACATTCTCTCTACATCTATGTTATCTCTTAGCCTCTTGATCAGGTTGTCTAAGATCTAGTTCAGGCCCATTCCAAAAACCTCCAAAACCAGAGATTCCACCACTGCTCTGCAGCACTTGAGATGCTCCAGTTGCAGCAGTACTTTCCTTGCCCACACAGATTTACAGAAATGGGCTGTAACAGATCCCTATCCCCTAGATTGCAAACGTCTCCCACACCAACATTTCATAGTTCTGATTGAATATAATGTTTCATAAAGGCAGAAGAAACAATAGCACCTGAGTCAGGGAACTGAAAATTTGGGAGATTATGCACAGGACTCATGACCGCTGTCAGAGAGATAAGATGCAGATGATAGCCTGTACTCAAGGGGTACGTCCAGCTGGGAATCATCAAGAATTCAAATCTTCAAATGGTTTGAGTTTGAAGGGATCTTAAAGATCATCTAATTCCAACCTCCCTGCCATAGGCAAGGAGACCTTACACTAGACCTGGCTGCTTAAAACTGCATCCAACTTGGCCTTTGACATTTCCAGTAATGAAGCATCTCTGGGCAACTTGTTCCAGTGCCTCACTACCCTTACAGTGAAGAATTTCTTCCTATTGTCTGACCTAAATCCACACTCATCCAGTTCAAAACCATCCTCTCTTGTCCTATATATCCTATACTACATTCCCCTGTAAAAATCACTCTCCAGCTTTCTTGTAGGCCCCTTTAGGTACTTACTGAAAGGCTGGAATACAGTCTCCCAGGAGCCTTTTGTTCTTCAGGCCAAATAACCCCAACTCTCTGAGCCTGTCTTCACAGAACAGGGTCCCCATCCCTGTGATCATCTTTGAGGCCCTTCTCTGGACTCAATCTTCCTCTGGACTCAGTCTTTCCTGTGCTGGGGACCCCAGAGCTGGATTCAGCACTGCAGATGAGGTTCACCAGAGCAGAGCAGAGCAGCGCAGAGGGGCAGAATCTTCTCCCTCTGGTGAAACCCACCTGCAGACTTTGCTGGCCACACTGCTTTGGACGCAACCCAGGCTACTGAGCACTCGCTTATCTTATGATTCTCTCCCACAGTTCCCTCACTTGGCAGCACAGGTCCTCAGTAAGTACCCATGTCCTTCCTGCTTTGAGGCTGTCTCCCAGTTCCCTGGCCTGGTGATGGATTTCTGGCATGCCCTGTAGCCTGAGACCTGCAGAGGGGCATCCTCCTTCCAGAGAAAAATAAAATCACCAATCTGTGTGTGTGAACTTCAGTGGCTATTCCAGAATTTTCTAATGAATGCTTCAATTGTTTTGCCATTAGAGAGGCTTTTGTGGCCAAGAGAATCAGTGCAGAGATGGATTAAGATACTTTCCCAGGATGGAAAAGGAGCACCTAGATGGATGAAGTAAGAATCCTGTGTCAGTTTCTATCCCAGGCCTGAAGGAAACGGTCAATAATCTCCACTTAATAACAGCATTCAACTTAAATTTCCCTTTATTTTCTTGTAAAGATTTTCAGTCACTTTGCAAGTGAAAAGGCTGTTTCATGCAGACTTTGCAAAATGACTGAAAGAATAAACAGAGATGGTGCGATATGTTTGCAACATGGCATCGAATTGGTCCCGTTATTAACTGGGAATATGTTATGCTGAGGTAAATCTTGGCGAATTCTCCCTTTCCAGAGAAAACTGGTTAAACAGAATGAAATGTTGTGATGGAGCGACCTCTCCTGGAGCTATAGAGACCAGGTGATTATCTATGGCTGCAGCAAGCACAGACACATCTGTCAGATTTGTCGATTCAGTGGTCTGATAACACTGAATACTAAACCTAAACAAACTAAGCAGCAGTAAAGGCAGCTGATAATCACTGACAGCAGCAAGTTGACACTTGAGATAAGTACAGAAAAGCAGGCTTATTGCAGAATTTTAATCCAGAAAAATGGCTTGTAAATTCTTTGTAAACAGATGACAGGGAATTCCCACAATCCATTCTTGTGAATTAGTGTTGGCTACCAATATCATAAATATTCACATAATATTTTCAGTGCAGTAATTACCTAAAAACTGCCTTTGAAGATGTCTTAAGAAAAGATCACCACAAGCCACAGCTGTAAAACCTTTCATTCTTGGGTATTTTATTATTTATTTTATTCAATTTTGTTGTTTCTCTGCAGTATGTAAAAATCAAAAATATATCACCAGTTGAAAGAACACAGCCCCCATGAATCCATTGTTACGAGTCTGACAATGCAAAATTGTGAGGTATGTTTTTTGGATGAGCTATCATACGCATGGTTAGCATGGAAATGAAAGAAGCAGCAGCTGCCACTGCTCAAGCAACCAGATTTATTACAGCTGTTCGTGTCCAAAGATTTCTTGCAGAGTTGTTTTGTGAAATGTGCCTGACTCAGGTAGCACACGATTACCAATAGCTCTTACCAAGCTCCAGGACCCAAGTTAAGTGATTATCACACTTTTCAAACAGTAATTCTGAGTAGCAGAAAGCTCCTAGAATTTACAAGCTTAAGACTTACAAGCTGAAGCCTTTTAACTTAAACAGTTGCATTTGTTCACTACTCCTTTAAGTGAAAGAAAAACTGCAGAAAATTCACTTTTCATTACATGCTCAACCTTTTTTTTTAACAAGAACAGTATGACTGAAGGTCCAAGAGGCTCTTTTCCACACTAGAACTGCTGAAGTGAAGACAGTCATTGCAATGCTGTGTGAGCCTTCTCAGCTTTTTGTGGAGTACTTGAGGAATATTTGAGGAGAACAGAGGTGTACTAAAGATCAGTCAGCTTATGCTCAGTTAGCAAAACCTCACTGCTTTCAGAATCACACTGCAACATAATAGGTGCATGGGTTCATCTGCCACTCAGTTGTAGCTTTTATATTTTAATGCATAAGAAATGTTGTTACTTTATCAGGTTTTGGACATAAGACTTTACACGCACTCAAGATTTATGTTGATGATACTACAACAGTGTGAAAAATACTTCTTATTATTTCACTGATAGATCAAAATGCTTATTTAAACAGTGCTGACTCTAAGTCCGAAAGGCATAGTGAGAAAACAAGAAAGGGAAAAATGTCATTCACTAATACAATTGCTGTAAAAAATATAAACAATAAAGAAATGCCAAATAATTAAATATAAATTTGATGGATATATTCAGGTTATTACTGGAGTCCCAAGACTCCAATTTTGAATTTTAATTGATTTTTTATTATATTTTAAAGTAGAGCAGTAATTTCACTGCAATACACACACAAATATTTAGCCCTTTCTACCCTCACAGAACTCAAAATTATTTTTTCCAAATATTGAATGTGTTTGTTTCCTATCCTAAATAGGAATAAAAACAGCTTTATAAGCTTTACCACAAGAACTATGCTTAACACCTCCAAACCTTATTTGTGTAAATAATTGAGAACACCTAACTTCCCAAGTCATATTTAAAACAATCTGGAATATGTAAATGCTTCTGAGTTTTAAGGATAATTTTCCTTTGGGCTCTCAGCCCAAACTCTTGCATTTCCATGAAGCAAAAAGAAGGATACATGCAGGTAAAACTTCTGGTTGCTCAATATTGAAACATAAAAAATTATACACTGTTGCCTAAGTAGTTGAAGGTAGATGACCCTTAACAATTATAGCTGGCAATAAAATAGATTGATCTATTTAAAAGTATCAAAATTAGAACACATTTTAAATCTGGAATTTTCTTTTCCAGTAGTCAAACTCTATGTACTTAAGAAGGTACTGCGCTCTCTAAACTGTCCATAGATATTCTGGCATCACCTATTTCTTCTTCTTGTTTTATCCAAAACCCTATCCAAGAGGATAATGGGATCCATTTTGTAACTGAGTATTTTTATTTCTGTTGCTTTTTCTTGTTGGCTTGTTTTGTTGGATTTTTTTTTGGTGTTTTTTTTTTCTTTTTTTAAATTATATTCACAGGTAGAAAGCATATGATTTCCCATGCAAAGAACTAGGACCAAAAACTATTCCTCTGATGCTCCTCTGCAGAAATATCTCCCACAAGCTAGTGGTTGATTTTAACATATTTGCTTGCAAAAGATTGCAGTCCTATTAAGAGCTAAGATGAAGCTCTTAAAACGTTACTGAAGACAGACCAAATAGCCATGCCCAATAGGGCAGAAAGATTCAGACTACAATCTCATGCAGACCACACTTCTTTATTACTGAAAATGTGGAAATAGACATTGTGGGTAAAGTTGTTCTCCCCTGTGTGGGAACATGAGAGGTGGCCATGGTTTATTTTTACTAAATGAAGGTCAGTGACTGATGGCTGACTTATTTCCCCCTCTGTTTCTGAAGTAACCACACTGAAAATGATGATCTTGTCAAGTGAAAAGGCTGCACCCCTGTATTCACCTTAGATGAGTCAGGACAGATCAGTCCAGCACTGAAGGAACTCCAGGCAGTTTTATGCAGAACTTCATGCAGTAGCATGGCTGACTCTGATAGGGCAGTCTGGAGGAAAATTGATGTACAGCTCCTGAAGCACCTAATGCTGAAGATGGAATAAGTAAAATTTTTTTGCTCCCTGAAGACTTAATACCAACTCACTGAGTCTACATCACAGAGGTTTGATTTTTGCATATATTTCCATACATTTCTATGTATATACATATATTTCTGCATAGTTATGCCTAATGGGCTCCTACTACCTAGGACCCAGAGCAAGTACTTCATGGAGTAATAATGTTAACGGGCAACTACTGATAAGAATTATACCACCCTTAAACCCTAGCCAAACAAAGAACTACAATTATCAGAAAACCTGTTTATTTCATTACTTTTTTCTCCTGAAATAAGAAAAATAAATAGGCCAATTACCATACAGAATATCTGGTATTTCACTGTTGGTATTTTCCAGTTTACCTAGTGGAATGGTTCAAATTCCAGCCCTCAGGGGCAGTAACAAAATTAACAATTTTTATGCAAAGGAGAAACCTCCTGGGGTAGAATCTGAGGACACTTCACTTCAGTAACAAAATGAATATTCAGTCTTTTCATTGTTACCTGTGATCTGGAGAGCTGAACCTGGGTGCTGACCAGCTTTGCCTTAAGCAGTGCCCACTGCAAGGGCAGCACCCCAGAGCTGCTTGTCTTCATGCAAAGATAAACAGAAGCTCAGAAGTGAAACACAAATTACTCGTTTATTCAATTTCATACCTTACACTTTCCCCTCATATTTTTTGTTTCCCAAAGATTAAGACAAAAACATTGAAAAAACAGGCAAGTTGTCTTCCTCATTTAAAGAAAATTACATTACCAGTTCGTAAGATGGGTTTTGTCTACCCAGCTGTGCATCCTTACTGACAGGATTCAGAAAACCAAAGCAACACTTTTTATTATATCTCACAAAAGAAACAATAGATGTAGACAAATAGATTTAAGTTTGAACATTCAAATGCATTCATGTGGCAGGTACATAGCTTTTTTTTTTACTCACAGCTGGTCTCATGCCTGGTTGCTCTGCCTCAGTGGAATCCTGCAAGCATGTATCACACATGACACAGTCTGTAGCTGTCTAATGGCACTCAGGAGGCATTCTAAAGTGTATCCAAGTTGATTTGCCTTGGTAGTTTGGAATTCCCTACAGGTGATTGTCTGTGAAGAAACAATGTTTGGCTTAGGTAGTAGCATATCCACGCTCTTCAGCAAACCATTTTCCTTCTAGTGAAAGAAAAATCGTGGCTAATTCCATGTCCTGATACAGATCTAAAGTCACCTACATTCTGCTGGTTTTGTGGTGTTTTTTTTTTTTTTGTTTGTTTGGTTTTTGGTTTTTTTTTTTGGTTGGTTGGTTTGTTTTTGCTGAGTATTAAGTATGAGGCAGTTCCTATTAAGTCCCCCTAATACAGTCATTCCTGAATTAAGGGGCCAGAACCGGACACAACATTCTAGATGTGGTCTTAAAAGTGCTGAGTAATGGGTTGCTTCCCTCAACCTACTGGCTGATAATACAATCCAGGAAATGGACCTTCTTTGTTACCAGAGTACACTGATATATTTAGCTGGGGTCTACTAAGACCTCTGTGTCTTCCTCTGCAGAGCTGCTCTGCACACACTGAGTTTTCTGAGGCAGCTGTTACTCGGAGCCCTGCAAGACATTGCTGAGCTGGGGAAAGGTGATGAGTAATTGCCTTTGCACCATTGCTGTGGGGATGGTTTACCCACTTCTTTCCTTCACTCATAAAATTGTTGATCTTAATTGATGAATTTCTTCACCTTTGCTCTTGCTGTTCTCTCTCCAGTCCTGCTGGGGAAGAAGTATTGTGTGGTGTTTAGCAGCTGACCAGGGTCAACTCATAGCAATTAGATACAGAAATACTGTGGATGGCAGTGCCAAAAGCCTTGCTGAACATCTACTGCTGCCTCATCTACAAACTCAATTATGTTATTCTACAAGGAACTCACCTTTGTTAAATTCATGCTGACTTTCCCAAGCTTCTGCTCATAAGTGCATGCCAAGAAGACCCACTCCATTATTTTTGCAGAGAGGCTGATCAGTCTGTCACTTCTCTAGTTGTCCTTTCAGTTTGAAATGAAGCTAGTGAATATTTGGTCTCCTTCAGCCCCTGAGGATCTTTCCCACTCTATTCAGTACATCAAAGAGAGTATCCTCAGCATGATGCACGCCAACCAGTTCTCTCAGTACTTTTGCACGCAGCCTGTCCAGTCTTCTGGGTCTGAATGAATTGACCTCAGGCAATTCCTGATCTCATCTGATCTACATCCACTGTTGGCAGTTCCTTCTCTTTAAGGAGAGAGTCCTGGAAGACATCACTGCTGAAGATTGAGGCAAAACAGCAATTGATAACTGAGTATCTCCACCCAGTGTAGTTCAAATGGCACTAGAGCACCTGCCCTCCTCAGCAATGTTTTCTTTGATCAGCCTTTTGCTACTGATTTAGAGTTCTCTTGATGCCCTCACTATCATTTGCGAGTGTTAATTCCTGATGTTCTTTGACGTCCTGTATAGCATTCTTACAAGAGAGGGCAAGGTCTCTAAAATCCTCCTCTGTTCTTTGTTTTTGCTGAAAAACAAATCTAGCACATATTCTAACAGATAAAGCAATGAGAAAGAGTAGGTGGGAAAGGAGAGTGAAAGAAAACCAAATAAGCTCAAATGCTAAGGGCAGGGTCAATCTTCTATGAGCATCCAAGAAAATTTGAAGTGCAAATAATTAAGTTGACTGAAAAATCTTTTGAACTTCTGATATGTATTTATTTTTTGGAGAGCAGAAGGATTAATGTTCATAGAAGTTCCCCAGACAGGCCCAGAATTCCAGTTCCCAGATTCTTTCACTGCCGAGATTTTGAGTCATTGTCGCCAATGTTAAATGGCCATTATTAAACATTATAATTAAGCCATACAAAGAAGCATAAATCCAAGTTTGGATAAAAATGACCAGTCTTGGAAAATAAACTGCTGCTCAAAAACATTTTCAAAATCATTGATGATTTGGTTTGGCTTTTTTTTTTCATCTTATTAACAGCAGTATCACTACAAAACATTTTATCTCTTAAAAACAATAAACAGAGCATCAAGATTGATGAATCTTTATAAGATGTGACTTAGTGGCTACATGAGGAATTTACCTCACCTTCTGTTGGAGATCAAGTCTCCCATAGATCAATATATAAGACTTCTGCTACAAGGGTTTTAAGAAGCTATTTCAGGCCTCAGCTGAAATATGTCATAAATCAAGAAGTCCATCTGTCATTTCTTCTGAAATGAAGCTAATTCTACCAGCCAAAAATGATAAATAGAAATGCTTGAGGTTAAATTTGTTAAACAGTCTCTAGACTTGCAATAATTTTTAGCTCTTATAAAATGGTTCTAAACTTAAATCAATGGACAGCCTCATTTTGCCTGTGCTCCTACTGTTTCACTTTAAAGTAATCTTTTACTTACTTTTGGACATTGTATGATACTTTCAACTTTCCTTACAAAGGTCATCCCAATGGATATCTCTTTATTTGCTCTCTCTCTGTATGATACAGATATTATTGAGGAATGTCCACAGGAGCAGAAGAGTAAAACGAAAAAAAATTAAGAAGAGAAAAACTACCTGTGTTCATTCTCTGACCCACTCAGGCAAAATAAAACTGTGACAAAAATGTAGAAGAGTATAAAGCTAATGGCAAGTAAGTAGAACAGATTGAACGTAAAAATTTGCAGAAATTAGTTGTCAGGTATCAGCTAGACTTGAACATAGACAAAAATGGATCACAGTAATAATTATTCGTCGTGACACAATGAGGATGGCACACTGCAAATATATTTAATCATCTATAATTAAGACACACTGGATTTAGTTTATGCTTCACCCTTAACATTGTAATTTTTTCACCAGTGATTTCATAAAAAGACTCAAGTTATGGAGAGGTTGTGCTACCCACTTATGATCTGATTTAGGACATAAGAACTGCATGCTGGTGTCCAAGTACAAATTTCTGCTTGTTGACAGTAGTATTTGTTCAGAAGTTCCATTCCTGTTCACTTCTGATATTCATATTTTGCCTTATTTTGAGTAACAATTTCTTCTAAAGCAATTAGAAATTTTTCCTCCTAGCAAATCTGTGCTATGCTTAGTTTTTTTTTTTCTTTCTACAAGATTAAGTCAGACAACTCCTTTTAACATCACACAGGCTGCAATTTCCATAAGCATTTTTCCCTTTTCATCATTCCCCACCTTAAAGGCAGCAGGCATTATAAATACTATCAAAATGTTTTCTCTGGTGCTGCAACTGCCCATGGCCACGGGCAGTTACGCCATGGGCCACAAATACAATGATGTTGTATTTGTGTAACATGTTTAGATTGTTTGAGGAGTGCAGGAAGCTGTTGATACCCTCAGTAGCATGTGACACATGGACACACTGTCCCGAAGAGGTCACAGAAATCACTGGAGGCAGATGTGCACAGCACTCCCCACAACAGTATCTCACCAGGAATGTAAGCTGGCCAGAAAGTATGCATCCCTCAAAGCAGGTGACTGACCGTGTTAGTTCAGCACATTTCCCATATTGCTGACGTTGGTGGAATTTTTATCTAACTTCAGCCACAAATTAAAGCTGATTGCAAGACAGCAGAGTCCGCAGCACCTGACAGCAGTGAAAGCATCCTCTGCATCCTCAGAGAGTAAGTCCACCTGTGGCAGAACTGCCTTCATTGTACTCCTCTGCTGTAGTCTGCCTGCAGAGATAAACTGGGCTGTCTGCCTTAGTAAAGTCACTGTATTTACTCTGAACAATCCAGGCAATGAATCACAAGCACCCTGTCAAGGAATCATCTCAGCCCTACCATGCAGCAAGGAGACAAAAATCTGAGAATGAAAACCATGTACACTGAAAACCAATACTCATTACACCTGCTTTAATGATCCTTCTCCTCCTTTCTTAAAAAAAAAAAAAAAAGGCTGATGAATATGCCAAGGGCAGATTCACAGCAAGAAAAATCTGTGTGTGCTACATTGATCATTGATTGCTTATTTGCTGGCTTGCCTGAGGAATGATTTACATGCACACCCCCTGCATGGGTCATGATAAGAGGATGCACACACGTTCTCCTGTTATCTTCCTCATGACTGGTGCTGGAGTGTGTATATCATGCATGTGTATATTTTGTTTCCCTTGACAGGGCATTATTTGAACCTGGAATTAAATAAAGCCAAAGGATGGCATGGCTACCTCCATCATATTCACTTGGTGGTTACCAGTATCAGTGCTAAAGAAAACAATAGTATTCCATCCTTTTATTCTGAATGCTCTGTCAGAGAAAAAGAAGGGCATATCCTCTGCAGAGGTCAATACAGAGTCTGCATAAATTGCCCAGTATGAGTTCAGAAACAAAATAATTAAGAGACAAACAGAATATTCTATTAAAAATGGGATTTTACAGCAATTATTTCTGAAATAAACAGAAAAAGGTTTTTTCATTGCTGACTCCTGGCTGCTTGACACTTTATTGCAACAGAAGTGCCAGAAAAGAAAGACAAAATTCCAACCTCGACGATGCCACTGGAATTATTGCCATAAAACAGAAAAAAATATTGTCTACCCTGCACATCAATGTTACAAGTAAGTATTAACCATTCTCTTCAAATGTCTTAGAAATATAAGTGATCATCTGAAACTCACAATTACCAGGATCTTTTTTCAGACCAAAGCTGACTATTCTCCAGTGCTGCAGAGCTGCAATAAATGACTCAAAAAATAGCAAGGTAATCATTCCTTGCACAAGCCCAGCGGTAAAAGTATAAAACAAAATGTGGTTTATTAGGCCAGCTGGCATGTATACTTTGTCTTTCTGAAGCCTGCATGCACTCTTTTTTTGCAGCCTGACTCACAGTTAACCAGTTTATTTTTAATTTAACTCTGCTGGGGACGAACTTCCCCAGATGTACTGAATTGCAGAAGTTCATACCATGCCTTGAATATTTTCTTTTAGGAGATTAATCTGGCTTTGGACCAAAACAAAGCAGGAGCACAAATCACATGTAGTCACATACCAGTGCTTAAGATGCTGTGCTGAAAATCTTATAATGGAAAAATACTGTTGAATTTCAACCTAGAAGTTTTATTAGGAAAAAAATTGGTAATTTTTAAAGCAAACGTCAGGGAAAAGACTCTACTGGATAGATGGCATAAGTGGTCCATTAAATCCCCTCCCCCAATTAATCCCTTCCAAATATGTGTAATATTGAACATCTGAGAAAGCACAAAGTGTCAGGAAAGCAAGAGACCACTGAAACCACATAATTCTGTAGATACCAGAGGCATCAACAAACAGCTCAGACATCCCAGTGTGCAAGCTCTGGGTAACCTCTATAGGACTCCCTCCTCATTTGCAGGTTTCCTGGGGGAATATCTTTTCAATGTCTGAAGCCTGTGTCCAAAAGCCATCTTACAATCCATGTAAGAGAGGTGCTAGCTGATGTAAACTGGAGACAAACACACGCAAAGGTCACTTGCAAGGGAGATTCCTGTTGGCTCTGTGCTCCATTCAGAGCCCCCTGCTAAAATGCAGCACACTCCTCTATCAAACAGCACGGAACTCCCAGCCCTCCATCATCTGTCAGCTTTCTGAACCTGCACTTGCCTCATTGTCCAGAGCACTGAAGGAGGTGCTAAACAGACTGGACCCAACACTGTCCCCTGGGCCACTTTAGCATGCAGCTGAGCTAATCTCTGGAGACCAGCAGTTCAGCCAGTTTTCAAGCAAGCCACATCACTGTTATTTCTTTAGACCCAATTTCTTCAGCAGTGCAGTGGTAAAATCCATATCACAATTGAGCTCCAAGGCTTTCCACTGCTTTTCCCTGATTTAGGAAGGCTATTACACCAGTCAATTGCTATTTCCTCACCATCCATGGAGACTAATCAGATCACCAACTTCCCCTTAGAAATGGTTTCCAGGAGGATTTCTTCTATCACCTTCCCAGGAAACAAGGCAAAGCTGACCTTATTCAGATCTTCCTTGTGGTTCATCTTGAAGTGATATTTTCTTTCCTCCAGTCCTCAGGAATCTCTCCTGGTTGTCATGACCTTTCAGAGATAATCTAGAGTGGACTCACAATCTACACGTTGAATACATAAATAGAAACAGTGGATAATAACGTACTCAGAATACAGATTCCCTCATTCCCCTAAATTTTGACAGCCATGTCAGTTGGTTAAATGAAACTCTACAAAAACCTTTATAGTTAGTGAGATTAATATGAACAAGATCAGTTGTGTTTCTTCATGTGTTTGAAAGCCCCTAGCATGCTACAGGCACTGTAAGAAACGATGAATGAGAGAAATGAATATTTTCACCATATCTACAGAGCAGATTTATGCCCTCGTTCTTATTTACCGTTTGTGCATTCATAAGTTTCTTTTTCTCTAAAAAAAAAAGCCTACATTCTTTTGATGCCAATAAATGGAGGAAACTACCTGGAAGCTATTTTTTCTTGGAAGCATTTATTTGACCTTTTCTGAATTAAAGTTTGCATATATTTTATTAGTATATATAGCTGTGTAAACTGAAGGACACAGTTATCCACACAGACATTTCAAAATATATCTTACCTGTAAAGCAAAGACAAAAACTGTAAGCAGATCTTAGCAATGCATAAATAAAAGATATATATTTGAAGATATATATTCATTTATATTTATTTTATATACTTGGATATATACATGCATGTTTACAAAGACAAAAAAGATGTTTTATATACCCCGTTAAAAAAAAAGAAAAAGCAAAACAACTACAAACTGCAGAGAGAATTATTATTCCCATGGTTTATGCTAAATGAAAGTTCTGAATGGACTTTGGTAGGAAGTTTTACAAGCATGAAAAATGTTTGTATTTACCTTAAAATGCAATACTCTCTGTGTGCAAATTTGTAAGAGCCTTAACAAACTTGCCCATAGGTAGATAAATATAGCCATTTCTACTTAGGAATTACCTTTCTGTTCTGGAATTTTTCAAAAATAGCTTTAAGAAATATCCGTCTGTTCTGCTTCTCAGAGGAACAGATCCTTTAAAACCTAATGTGTGGAAAATTCTTTGGCATCCAATAATTTATTTTAAAAACATTACAGTGTTCATCTCCCTCTCTCCCATTTGTGTTTGCCCTAGCTGTTTTAGGCAAGGAAAATATGAAAAATTTACTACCATTAAGCTGTGCCTCTGGGGCATACAATGCAACACCACCCCTTCCCAACAAGCTTAGGAACTGTAACATGAAAAAAGGGAAAGAGATTCTGCCTTTAAAACAGTGTCTTGCAAATGCCACAAGCTGACTGTAGTTTTGGTGGCTCATATACTGCTCCTTTCTCATCCTTGCAGAACAAAAAAAAGGTGACATAAAGAGTGGTTTGTCGACAGGAACCTGTGCCCACCATAAGGAAGAGAGTGCAGTATTACCTTAGTCTCAAAATAGGGATCTGTAAGAATCACAGGAAGGGAGATGGCATTTATCTGGAAAACAGAGCAGTTTTTGAAGACACACAGGATGTACAGATGTACACAGAAGTGCCTATTTCAACATCTGCCTCCAACCAAAAACACTGAGTAGTTACAGTCCCATAATTCTGCTTTGGTCTGGTTTGATGTTCATAAATCAAGGGCAAGGGCAAGTGACACCATTTTATCACAACATGTGAAAACATTGAGGAGTAAGTACTGGAAATAGCCCTGCTGATCTTCCAGCAAGTTACCATACAATGCATTAAAAAAAAAAAAAAAAAAAAAAAAAGAAGGAAACTTAATCAATCATCCATGCAACTGAGTTAAAAGCAGATTAGTAATGAATATTCCTGACTGATGGAGCTCTACAAAACTGCTGTTTTCAAACCAACAGTAGAACCTCTTCTTTTTTAATAAGCACAATTGTCTTGGAGAGCTTTGTCAATGTGACAACATTTTCCACCAGAAGTGAAGCATTTATTGAAATGATAATGAAAGTGCATGTAATTTGTAGTGGTGCTGAATCAACTTTTCAAGACTGTAATTTGCATTTCTATAAAACTCTGATTCTTTCAATATGAAATATATTTGAACAGACTTTTCAGACTAAAAAAATTGATACACTGTTTTATTCCATCAATTCAAAAGCATTTTGATTTATGTGAAGTAACTCTAATAATACTGAGCAGCTTTTTATATTTACATTTTATTCATCTAGAGAACAGACTCAAAATTAATTAAAATTGTCTATAGCTCTTATACTAAACCATTGTTGTCAAATAGCACAATTTTAACAAATCAGTTTTTCATATTATTCTGCTAATGTACGTTTATCTCTTATTTACTGACAGGGGCTTCTAGATTGTAACTTTCATTGATGTAATATTCTTCCTATAATCACTAGCAGGCACATAGATGCCAAATTCTCCCATTTTCATTCCTCCATGACACTCCAACACCCATAGAAGAATATAAAATTATATTGAAAATATTGTTGCTATTTATTATCTAAATAAATATTTTTTTTTATATTTTGCAGACTGTTGTGTCTGAAACTGGAGTACTGGATTCAGTGTTGGTAATCCCAGCTCAGAAGATGCATAACTGAATTAAAAGGATCCAGAGCTCGAGGCATAAATTTTTTTCCATTTGAGAAGCAGGGATAAATCTGAAGCTGTCAGGTTAAGATGCAGAATGAGAGAGCTACTCAGAAAAGAAAAAAAAGTCCCTTTTATACAAAGGACATCCAGTGAAACTGAGCCACTAATAAATGGGTTGTGCAAAGCTATCAACATACCAAACTGCTAAATGTATAAATATGCAATGAGAACATAAATTTTTACATTACAGAAAATAAAAGTTGCAAACATATGACTTTGTGGGAGCCATAAAACTCAAAGTTGAGTTACAAGCAGGTCATCTCATATCTGCTGCTGTAAGTGTTCTTTTATTCTTTTTAAAAACTCAGCTACAGAATAATGGACCAAATCAGTCTATTTAGTACAATTCATACAGACCTGCAGCTGAATTTGTCCATTTAAACAGGGTATTTGTGAGTCAGATACATTTAAAATTATCTCTGGCATAGTATTGACCAAGGTTTTAAAAAGTATGAAGTCTTCACATATAAGAAGCATCTGATATGCTATCTGCTGTAGACACTACTTTAGCCAAGCAGGGAGCCTGACAAAGTATTTCTATCCTCAACAGCACAGAAGTATTATCTCCTGGGAAACAGCATCAGCAAGGGTACAGCATAACATTCAGAAAAAAAATGCAGTGTGCATTTTTCATATGGTTTACATGACAACACATCCTTGTATAGTAACAGTAATTGTTATTAGGCCGCATAAAATATTACTGCTGGAAAAGAATTTGCATTACATTCAGGGCAGTTTTCAAAAAGATGGCATTTTCAGAGTATGAAATACAATAAAGTAACTAAGAGCAGTGAGACACTGGTTAATGGAAGGGTTACATCAAACCTGCAGCAGTGCCCATAACTGCAGCATTCCATGCAATCTCCTGCCCTGTGCAGAGATATGAATGAGAGCGAAGAACAAGAAGGAAACTGAAGAACACCTAAGAAGCAGAATTTTTTTAAAATTGAATATATTGGAGTAAATGCCCTCCTTAAGTTTAGAAAATTTAGTAAAATCTACCCTGTACAATTTTCTAAAAGAAACAGAGTCATAAATCAGCATTATCTAATCACAGAGAAACACAACACAATTAACAAAAAGAAACATCTTTTACTGTAAGCCTTTTCCATCTCCATGATTCCTGTATCTCAGAAGTCCTCCACATTCAATGTCACCTAAAGAAACTTCCTCCTCAGGTAACACACGATGTTTGCTGGGGTTATTTGAGCTTTGGGCTTTGCACCATGCAGTTATAAATTTAATAACCTGCAATCATTTTTTGTGCTTCTAAGATATAATAAAGCTCACATGCTTAACTAAGGATTTACCACTAAATCATCCAAATATTTTAATTTTGGAGATTGATAAAGGAGAGGAGAAATGCATGGATACCAACTGTATATTGACCCAAATGCAACACACACAATCAGAAAACGACACTCAGCTGTCAGTATCCCAGAGGGTACCACACAGTAACTGCAGTATTACCAAAATGCTCACTGCAACTCCTGGACTGTGGGATGAAAGCCTGAAAATGAATACCTGTAAGAGATATGGGGAAAGCTGAATTTAGCAGTCAGAAAACCATTGCTTTTCCTGTAATCTCCAAGCATTTTTGAGTGGGACAGAAAACCCTAAACTGAGAATGCACATGATATACTAAGTGCTTTTTCCTAACAAACCCCAGCCAACAGAAGGTACTTAAAGATTTATTCCAAAACTAGAAGATTTTACTTTCATTAATAGTTTTCAAAAATATGTAAAGCTGATTCATTGATACATAATGTTGACATTTGCATTGTGTTCATCATTTCCATGAGTTTAAAATTTGAGTACTTTTGAAAAAGAAGAACTTCTGTTCTCTTTTATGTGCTAAAGATTAAAAAATGTAGTTTGCAATTACTGTAAGCCACCTCTCTCTATGGAGTTTTTTTCTGTAGAGATTACATCACAGAGATTGATATAATCACTCCGCTGAAGAACTCCTGCACAAAATTTTAGTTGGTATCTTCCAAGGTAACTTAAATAATTATTGCACAGGTTATATCATAACCTTATTTTCAGGAACTTCACTGGAATGTTTCTCCTTTGAACACAATTTTATTCTAACTGATCATCCTAACTTTTCAATTTTTGAAATTTACCTACCAGTTAACTAATAGTCACTAGAAAACAACAAAAGTTGCAGCAAGTGATGTGGTTCTGATTATGTGTAAGTCAAAACAAAACAACAATTCCCCCCAGGAAATAATGATTTGTCTAAAACATTCAGTCACACTTTGTGTTTATCTTCAAAGGTCTAAGCATGACTTGGAATCGAGGAGACAACATGGATGTTTAGAAGTTAGAAAAAACAGAGGGAAGATAGTAGGGCTCTGAAGAGAAGCATGAGTGACTTACTTTTCCACCTATCTGTACTCCAGATGTCCCTTGTTAGAAAGACAGACACTTCACTAATTTGCTTTCAGCCACTTTATTTTGCAGTGGGTGGCCCTATGTAAGGGCAACTACTTCCAAAACACTGTATTTTCTATGTCTTCAACTTAAGAAGATTAATTTAGTAATCTGCGAAAATATTTACCAAACAATATTCTTCCATCAACCAAATTCAATGCAATTGGTGAATTTTCTCATAAATTAAACCACAAACATTTCAGACATGGGAATGAAAATAATTTCAAAAGAATTATGCAGGAAGATCTAATAAGCATTAGAACGGTGTGTTGCAAATTTTGAGACATGATGTAACGCTGTGATGGAAAAGCTAATTATTTAGAGAGAACTTTAGAGCTGAAAATTTTCAGTAACCTTTCTGTGCAACATCCTGGACATTCTCTCCTTTTGGCAGTTACTGTCATTGTGCAAGAAGAAAAAATGCAAGCAGTCTCAGGAAGTATCTAGGAAGTGTCCAAGTAAATCTTGGCAAGTCAGTAATGTATTTCATGCTGCACAGATCAGTGTGTAACATACTTACTCTGTAGCTTCTTTATGTATATATTACAGGAAAAGATACATGATGAAATGTCAACATACAATTATGTTTGTACAAGTGCAGAAGATTTTAGTTTACACAGCAACCCAATCTTAAGACGAGAAAATCAAGGCACTGAGACAGTCAATTATGAAACTTCTCTAAAAAACCATACACTTCAAAGGCCAGCCTGGTTTGTTGTTATTTAAATAGTTTCATGTTCCTGTTGGAAAGGTCAATAGAGAAAGTTAACCTTTGTGTGACTACTGACAGATTTTTTGGCGGTAACTTTTATTCAAAAACATATGTGTAAAAGGAAGTATTTCGTAGTACAGAGATATAGGAAAAGCTAAATATTTAGCTCCAAACATCCTGCAAATATCGTTTTGTTTCTCGAAGCATGGCCAGGATTTTCATTGCTTCCAATTTGTCAGCTTCCATTTCCATGCTTAAAATGTCTACTACGGCATCACTTACATCATCAGCCATGTGCTTCTTATCTCTGAAAAATAAAAAATAGAGGAGGAAAAGCATGATTCTGTATTTTTCCATTTATCAATAGCTTCAGAGGCAGGACAATATAGGAAAGAATAATTAAAAAAATCCCAAACAAAAATACAACTTTTATATTGTACAGCATGATTCTGAGCTTTTCTGCAGCTGAGCATTGACATTAACTATGGTTTCCCTCAATCAAACACTACGTAGTTTTCAGCATGCTATAATTCATAAGTAAAAAAACTTGCAACCCTAGTTGAGCTGGCAGGGAATAATTAGTTCCTTTAAGGAAGAATTGGACCTGCTGAATGAGTTTTGATTCCTATGTCACTATACAGTTCCAATATTAAAGAAAAAAATACCCAAAAATTGGTACCAAACTCCTCACTTTTTTATAATGCCATTTTCAATATGAATAGCTGGCATTTAGACCTGCAGGAGAATGCATTAACATTGGGTCCTACAGTCAAACAGTTTGTCCATTTATCAACAGACTTTCTAAAAATCTTGAACCTCCAGGTAAGTTAGCATCCACAAACAGAACCTCCCACCATAAAATTTATTACTATGACAGAGCTTTAGCATTCTTGAGCACCTAAACCTGGAACACAGAAGACTGCTATTGTCTCACAGATGATAAGTTTCTCATCACATCTATACACATATCTCATTTTCTAAGGAGAAATCTACTGGCTTGAAATCTCCTATAATTTAATTGAATACTGAACAAAAAAAAGGAAAATAAAATAATAAGCGACTAAAGCAATCTGTGGAACTGTGTGGTTACTAGCTGTATTTCAAGCTTATACTGGGAAACAGTGGACACAGAGATAACTTTCTAGCTCTCCAGGAAGGCTCTTTCAGCATCATACCGGTCTTTTCCTTCAAACTTTCCAAAGCCTCAGACTTCTAAACAGTCGATTTCCACTCCACTCACCCACATATATAGAAGTAACCTCTCTCTTTCAGCAGGACCCTGGCAACTTCCTTAGCACAAAGCCTAAGGACATCTTGCACATATTTAGGTGGGGCCACCTCCGCAGTTGAAGAGTCTCTTGAGAAACAAACCTTAAGATGAGTTAAGGTTCCATTTTCAAGAAAACATTGGAGCTCATCTCTGAAAGGTAAGAAAAACCTGTTAGCAATGGCTGAGAGATGAGCATTCCGTCATGAATGCAAAATGGATGTTAAATAGTGAACTTGCTTGAACAAATAGTCTCGATCCTGATGCCGACAACCAAAAAACAGCCATGTTTCTCCAAATTCCCAGTCTGTATGCTGTTCTCTGAGCTTCTGCCTAAAGAAAAAAAATCCAATCCTTTTTTATCAAATGCAGAATCAGAAACGTACATAACCTAATTTTCATTTAAAGTAATATTTTAAAAAAACCTCTGGATTAGCAGAAACGTGAAACAATTTAGGTAAATCAAAGTCAAACCCTCATTTCATTTTCTTGACTACTCACTTTTAGAAGAGCTCAAGATCAATCAATTTCAATTTTTTTTTTTTTTTTTTGCCACAGTTTCATATTGGAATACTCAAGACTGACATATCCAAATGTCTCAAAAAATAATCTGGACTGCTGAGTAAGGTAATCACTACCTTTTATCCTTCATTGGAAGCTATGTAAAACCACCTGGGAAAACTCAGCAGCTTTAGAAGGCTTTCCATTTAGCTGTAGATACCTGCTAGATATTATGAATAACAATTTATTAACTACCACATCATCAGAAAAATTATTTCATTTTCTTGAAATAATGCTGGAAGTACTATATTAAAGGAATTTTAGCTGCCATTTTCTAGTTACACTGAGAAAGAAACATTTCATTTGTACTTTAAAATAAAATGCAAAATACTTCTGAGCGGTAAAGTTATATTTGAGAATCAAAATTAAGGAGTATACAATGATATGGCTAAAGGAAAGTATGGAGTTAGAAACTTCATGTCAAAATTTCAATTTTCTCTCAAATAAAATATTCTGAAAATTCCTATAGGACCCAAGAAACTCCATTACCTTGCTGGAACTAATGAATATGTCATGCTAGAATATGTGTTGGTTACCTTTAAAACTTAGAACCATTTCCACCCAAATACTTCACTCCTGTTCTTCTTTTCCTCAGAATGATCAAGGTTTTACATATTCTTGGTGATGTGCTGTCACTTTTTGAACAAACATTTCTGCCTTGCAAAATTATGCTGCTGTAGTTGGAGAGGGAAAATAAGAGATCCACCTTCCCTCACACACAAACTCCCAAACACCAAGACTACTGCTGAATTGAAGGCTCTGCTGCCAAGCTCCTTATCTTAAAATACCAAAATGTAAATCACACAGAAATAAGAGAATATGGGAGAAAACTTGACATTCACTATACCTTTTAATATAGATGCCATTTCTCAAGGAAGTGGATTGAATAATAAATTAAGCCAATCAACACTTTATAAAAACTATCATACTCTTACAGGACTTTCACCAGCAACACAAACAGATAAAGGATTTAATTCCTTATTACTATTTCTGCAATTCACCCAACTTCTCATATATCTGCTATGAATGTAAATATAGTCAGATGAAAATATAAGTTTTACTACTTTGAAAAACAAATAAATACACAAACAATGCTTGTTCAAAATTATTAAGACTGCTTGTAATCAGCCTACCGCCATTACAAAAAAAAAAAAAATTAACTACATTAATACTAAAACCCTCAGGCTGTATTTCTCCTCAACATAAAAGCTGCTCTCCAGCTAACAATTTGGTACATACCTGTGTTGTAAGAAACCAATAAATGGTGCAATTCCTGTTCCTGGACCAACCATAATGAATGGCACAGATGGGTCTGCAGGTAAGTGGAAAGCATTGTTTGGACGAGGAAAAATAGAGATCTAAAATAAAATTAGGTAAAATATAGGTATTCTTAAGCAGTAAAACACCATGACATTTTTAGAACCTTCAGGATATTTACACAGCATATGTACCCACACACCCTTCCAAATCCTGAGCTTCAGAGTTCATCTTTAATGCCACACAGACATTTAGAATAAAATCTCACAGAAGTCTCTGGAGAAAAAAAACAACAAAGCCACACCATATTGACAAACCTATTAATCCATCTGGAGGATTGATGGAACCACACACGCATGAGGTGCTGAATATGAAAATTGATTGCACCACAAAACTGGGGAATAGTGTTATAGAATGCACGGCAAGTTTGGTGTTGGCATTTGGTAAAGCTAGTTTATAGCTATCAAAGGCAACTCAACCTTTTTTCACATTTGAGAGGATTTGTTTATAGTGCATTGAATTTGTTTATAGTGAATTGAAGCCTACTGGTAAAGAGCCTGCTTTCTTAATTTTCATGAAAGTTTTACATGATTTCCAAAAGTATATGGGTGAAGGGAGGGACATAACAGCTCAAAGATCTTGGAAAATGTTTTATATAATCCCAGTGATAAACAGTAATTATAATTTTCATATATGTGTCAGAAAGGAAGTCATATTTTCATAAGAGCTCCATACCTATACTCTGAGACATAGCCAACGTAATCTACAGAAAAGAAGAGATTACTATTTTTAATTTCAAAAGATTATTCAAGACTCAGCCGCAGCCATAGCAGAGCTTCATACATTAAAGTCATAAGCAAATATCTAATTTGTTTTGCACATTAAATATGAAAGGAATTGAATTTACTTTCAAGTTTAACGAAGAAGGGCACTAGACCAAATTATTTAAACATTGTTGTGTAAATCTGAATGGTTTAGCACTGCTAACTTTTTTATACTTTAATTCACTACAGATATAACAATGTTAAAGAGCACTATCTTCCTAGTTTCATGATGATAAAAAAATAGAATAATTCTTGCTGGTGGGGAACAATACTTATATATATATATATACACTTCATACCACATTTGAGTAAGGAGTTTATTTACCCTATTAATGATTCCAAACTGGTCATTCTTTTAAAACAGACTGCAAATGGTAAACACATTTATACTGTAAAGCGTATTCAATTAATCTAATATATTTTTGCATAAGATCACATTCATCTGTTTTGTATGGTTATCCCATATATTTCTGCAATCTCTGAGCATTGCTGCCCATTTATCTATGCTGAATTCTAGCTTGTGTAGTAGACAAAATCGTTTCTAAACTTTATCCAGACTCATTTTGTAATAGTATTTTTTTTTCTTTTTAGCCACCTTTTTGTCTTGTTTGATCTTTAATTAATTAAAAATCAATTATATTTTAAATAAAGAGCAGACGTAAACACTGGAATATGATATAGGATGCACATATTAATCTTTGCATTAGTTTTAAAAAATGAAGATTACTTGTATGGTGTTTTTCCCCATTTTGTCTGACTGACACCTTGAATTATTGGCACAGTTTTCTTTCAACAAAATTATATTCTTGTTTCAATTTTTCATAATCAAATATAGATTAGGCTGCCAGTAATTCTTTTAGAGCAAAGATATGTATATCACACATATCAATTATATAGTAGAATTCCTATTTTTTAATAATTAGATTAGATCTAGTGACTTTGCGATCGATTAATTACACAGAATCTCTGCCACAAAATGAATTGAGGGAAAAAAAAATAAAGAAGTACCTTCTCCCAGTAATACCAACTGTGCCAAACAATCACTGATACACGTCAGAAAAAAGCACAGAGGACTGGCCCCTATGTGATATTCAATAATTTGGCCTTTGCAAACTCTGCAAGACCTGACAAGAAGCGTGAGTTTTACAGTTTCTCCCCTATGCCACTGTTTCCTGGAAATGACCAAGTGCCTCTCTCTTGTGATGCAAACAGCCATAACCATTTAATTACACAGCATCCTTCAAGATGTAAACATGTAAACATCCTTCAAGATACACTTAGAACTACAGAGGGATGGAAAACAACTCTGGCCTTTCTCTAATGGGAAATTGCACAATTTAGGTTTGCATAGATAAAGCAAAATATAAACTTCAGAAATCAAGTTCAGGACATGTTATACATAAGTAGGGTAGAACTGCAAAATGAAGGTGTATGCTCCAAAGGACATGCACTACCATCACAGCAGTGAATAAAGAAAGCTGCAGTTGTTTCAGACATGCATAGATTTAACAGTTAATGACTTTAGAGCTAATATTCATACCTTTTCAGTTGAAGAGCTTTCTCCTTTTGTATCCTGAGAGTTTTTACTGGGGTGCAGTAGAGGTGCAACTAACTCAGCAAGCCACCCTGTACATACTCCTTTCCGTGAGACTGGTCTACAGCGACTGGCAGGGAACTCCACAACATTAAATACAAAGCACAGCCTTCCTGGTTGATAGAAGTTTGAACTGCAAAGACAAAAATATTAAAAACCAACTTAAAACCTGAGAGACAGCTGTACAATATTGCAGCAGGTCTGTTTGCAGCCCAAACTATTTCAACTGAATCAAGATTCTCATTGTTCAGCTAACTGCATAATATTTATATTTAGTTAGAAATTGTTTTGAGGCTGGACTCAAAAGGCCAGTGTCTAGAGAAGGAAATCCAAATTCCTACCAGATTTACCTGTGTATGAGCTTGTTCTTGAGAATTTTACCAAAGCCTTGCCATACACTCAAAACAATATTCTTTGAAATAGGCAATGTTTTTTGCAATAGGGTCACAACTACGTTTTCTCCTTCACTCCTCTCCTTCTTCCTAAGATTCTAACATACACAAATATATTTGAGAAAAACCCCATACCTAAATAACTAAGAAGACACAATTTGAATATTTCATTACCTTGAGACAGAGTAGGATCTGGCTTGTAATTTAGGAAGATGTTCTAAAGAACAGGGAAAAAACAAGTATCACTTATTTGATAAACCCCAAGAAGACAGAAAGCAATTTCTTCGACTCATATTAGTAAACATACTAAGAAACTCTGGATTGTAATTTGAAAAATAACTGCCAGCAATTTCAGATGTATTTGACATAGTTACAGCTATAGTCCCATCCTTTCAGTATTTTATATCAGGAACACAGTGAGTGTGTTAGACATAGCATAAATACAGATATACTGGGAAGACCATTCTATTTTAACAGGTAAAAGTGCAAGAAAAGACCATGTAGGCAGAGAAATTAGGAGTTGTAAAAATATGTCTTTTTTAATTGTAAGCAATTGATGAACTGATTCATAAAGACCCTAACCCTGCAAGCACCTTATGCTTACTTTTCACGTACAGGAGTAATGCAGAGTCAAATGAACCTAAACATTTGCAGAAAGAAAGCCAAAGACTATGAACTATAGAACAGAGATTTGCTCCCCAACAAGAGTTTCAGCTTGATCACTATAGAAACTATATTCTTAAAGCAGTTAACTGAACAGTTACTCTCCTTTCTTTCGAAATTGAACATTTAGTCTGACGCATTTTCAGAAACCAAATCTAATTAAATCTAAATCAGTCTTTTACCAATTAACAGGCTAAGTGAAGGCTTGCAGCTTGGAAAAGCATGAAGTAAATCCAAGAGGCAAACATTAGAATCTCTAATAAAGCGAGTATAATCAGAGGCTCCTTGTCTGCTGCAAAGCTCTTGAAGCCTCCGTTTTTCTCCTGCATCACTCGTACATTCGACAAGAGCTCGCAAAAATGCCTGCAGGGAAGAAAGGAAAGAGTGAAGGGTAAAAAGACTTGCCAATTTGGAAAATCGATCACAACACTGGGAAAAAATTGGGTTGCCTGGGGACAGGAATTAGGTTAATGGATAATAAACTTTATCAATTTTTTTTATTGCCCTTCTAATGTCTGCAACAAGTTGGCACATCAGAAAATCCTACTTTTCCTATTGAATAAGGAAGAGGCAAAAAAACCAGGCACAAGTCATTCCCCCCCAGAATTCCAGGTTTTTGAAAGGTATTCTTATTGCCCCTATTTACACTTTAGTTAGGCAGCTCCATAACACAATTCAAGACAAAACACGATTTGCTAGGGTATAGAAGCCAGGACATGAATCACAAAAATCTTAGAAGAGGTATGACTATAAATAAAGTATATGAGTCATGTTAATGTTGTTGTGGTGTTTTATTCTATACTTTATGCCTGCACACTGGTAGGGTAAACTTTTCTTAAAGGAAAGTTAAATTGAGCATTGTAAGATAAAGTGAAGACCAGATCTAAATAGTTACAAGTTTTGTTTTTTTTTTTCAAAAAAGGAAGATGGAAATAGACACGGTGCATAAAAGAAAAGTGATAGAAAACACCAAATGCAATCAGATGACACATTCTACACAAAGGAATACTTGTGTAAAAATAATGTGTGCTCAACCATAGAGCTTCCAGACAATAGTTTTGAGTATGGAGTCACATAAAGAACATTATAGGCTGAAGACTTAATACAGCAGACAGGTTATAAAAACTGGCTTCAGTGATATTCCCCAGCCAGTACTCTCTGCCTACCCTTATTCCTGAGACAAATTTTCAAAAACATTAAATGCAGTTTTGAACAGGTTGAAACAACAGGAATATTCTCTTCTGCTGCAAAATCCACTAAATTGAGTAAAAAGATCCTCCCAAAAACTTATTTTCCTCAGAGACTTGATCACACAATCATTTAGTTTCATCTTTCACATAAAGTTATCTTTAAAATATGTTTTGACAATACCAGAAATACAGATGCATTTTCAGTTAGAAGCTTTGATTTTTTTACATGCACAAAATGAAAGGAAAATAATATATACATGTTGTGAGAACAAACACAAAAAAAGCAAAAATCTTCCTTTGAATACTGCTATGTTACTGAAATGTTAAAGTAAAGATTTAAAATTTCTCAGATTTCGCATAGTATTGTGAGTTGGAAGGGGCCCACAAGGATCATCAGCTCCAGCTTTTAAGTGAAAGGCCCATACAGGGTTACTAGCACCATGCTCTGACCAACTGAGCTAATATAAAGGACACTGTGGTACATTTGCATACAGCAATAGGTGTATTAGCAACAGAACTTGACAGGTGTGGCTCCCTCTGACTATAAAGACTGTTTACTTTAAAATGACTATGGGGCTAGGTTCAGTCAGTCTTCCCAGTTATTTGGCACCAAGTTATCTAATACTTTTCTACTTCCAGACTATTCATGAATCAAAGATACTGCAGAACAGGAGTATCTGCCAGATAAACTACCATAAGTGACTTTTCTCAGAGTAAAGTAGAAACACCAGCATACAAACTGACAATCCTTATTCACCAAGAGATACCATAGCTACACACAAAGCAAGGACAGATCTGTAAGAGACCATATAGCATAGAATTACTGATTTATCTTTAGAAGAAACAACACATAAACACCTTTTTGGGAATTGCTCTTATTTCCAGACACCAGGTTAGAATGAATTTGAGAGTGCTTCTTTCAGGGATGTGTTGTGGACGAGATGCTCCTAGTTCAGTAGGAGAAAAGAGAACAAAAACAAATAAAATGTGCATGTATTAATATACAAAAGTGGCATCACACATCTCATACTTAATGGACAACTTGTGCAGCCCTCAAAGGTGCACAGAATCTCACAGTGAGAACGGATTTATCTATAAACCAGAACAACAAAGAACCCCCTACACCACCCTGTGGACATAAAGACACAACTCAGCAGCACCATTAAGACACCAACTGCAATACAAGCAAAGAGTAATTCACACAGGTCCAGCCAGCAATACACAGGCATGCTTTGAACCTGAAGCCACTTCTTCTGAAGTATGACATCGTAAGACTCAGCAGAACACATCCATAGACCTGCAAGTCCATTAAAAGGCACCTGGCAACAGCACTAAGGCTTGTCCTTGAGGCTTGCAGCCCTCTTAGGATGTAAAAGAGATTGACATGCAGCGTAGTGCAAGGAGATTTTACTTTCAAGTGAGGGATTGTAAGGTTATATGGTTAAAGCCTTATCTCCACAAACATGAAGAAACACAGACTAAGAATGAGAGGGATGAATGCCAATGCCAGGCTGCAGTTCCCAATCAAGGGCTCATCTACTCATCTACAGTAAAACCAGCAGCAGCATTTTTATGCATCCTGTTTTTTAACATATCACTGTGAGTTCCAATACGCCTCCATGAAAGACAGCTGTGTTCCCCCATACTAACACTAAAAATATTCAAAAGTATGTACACCAACTCCTACCAACACAGAAAGAAGCAGTGGCCCATGACCAGTGCATCACGCCATACCTCTCTTTTTAGTGCCCTGCTTAACTTTTACACAAACGAAGTTGTCTCCTTTTTCAGAAAGCCCCAAACTGTGAAGAAGCTTTTCCACTTCACTGACATTGTTGGGACATATTACACAGAAGGCATCTCCAGGCTGGTACTCAAAAGCTGTATCCTGTTTTAAAACATGAAACATTTCTATTAAATTTTACTACAAACAAAGGCATTCCCATTCCTGACAACAACCTTCCCAATATTGTGCTCACAATAAGTCAAATATTTTTACTTTGCACTAACACTTTGCTGTTTTGAGTACATCAGAAATGAAGTAGTCATGTTTTATTTTCAGGTTTAACCTTACTAATTAGAGAAAGTCTTTCCTTATCTGGTTTAAATATTTGGACACTCTTTAATGAGAACTGCTGAGCAGCCCAAACAGAAGGAAAATAAATACGTATTAAGAGGTTGTGTTATATAATCAGACCAGATCATTAATTACTGATGTTCTACATTTTCTGGTTTGAGAAGAGCAAAGAAATGAAGTCCTCATAATTAATGCAACTTTTTATAGATATATATCATCTCTAAAAGAAAATTTGCTAGTTTAACTATTTGATGAATTGTGACAGAAATGACCAGAATTGCTTTTATTTTTTGGAGGAAAGGAAGAAAAATAACCAGACAAGAGCACAGTGAAAATTTAAATCTTTAAAGAGACCTAGATTCTAGCTAGTGAGATTCTTGTGTGCAACGGCTCAAACTGTTATGTGCAACTCAAGCTTCTGCCTATTAAAGGAACATGCAGAATTATACTTGCATCAGGTGAGTGACCTGCATACACAGACTGGCAAGAATGTTAGTTGAAAAACGAAAGAAAATGCTTAAATTTTCACTGGGTGCTGATGGCAGAAGGCATTTACACACATGGCACATACAAATACATGCAAAAAACCATGTCACTTAAAAGAATCAGTTACTCAAAACTAAATAGGATCTATTTATAACCGAGATTTAGAGATGTCTCACATATATTGAGACAGATTAGGCTAAGAGAGTCCATCAAAAGGTACTGCCAGAAATCACAATATCCCAAAAGTAATATTCTATCAATTTGGGAAACCACACAAAAGCAACATCCTTTCCTTTTCAAGATTTCTTATAAAGTAATATCGAACACTCTCTGCCTGCCTTTCATCTTAAAACCAGAATACAAAATATGATCTTCACTGAATAAACTAAACCATTTTTTTAAACCAAGGTTGACAGTTTGAGTAGCATGTTAACAAGGCATAGCAAATGAATGTCAAAGGCAGAAACAGTGCTCAAGAGCTAACAATTCCTATTAGTGAAATTACTACTTGTGTAGATTACCCACCATAATAAACAGTCACAATTTACTACAGTTTCTGAATATTATTCATTTGCAATATTTTCTGTCTGCCTTTCTCCACTGCAAATTCCCTTCATAAAGGTATTTCACTCAATATGATATCCATGGAACAACAAAGAAATTAACCTGACACTTTGTTCCTGTTTTGACTTCCACAGAGTCCTATTTTTCAGCAAATAAATCAAACTTTACATTTACAAAATGTATCAGCGTAAGCTGACATCCTATTGAATATAAAATTATTTCTTCTTTTTAAACAGTCAAATAAATAACTTTCCCCCCTCAGTTATTATACATAACATACATGTTTTTCACCCTTTATTTTAACCCACTGTAGAAAATGCCATCACCAACTTACTGCAATATCGAGCTCTAAGAGCAATGCAGTCTTTATCGCATCTTCCCTAGTGAGCTGAACTGCTTTTGTAACTGGCACTTCAAAGATTGTTCCCTCTGAGGTAAGTGAAGACAGATGTGGATTCTGAAAAAGATGACACACACACACTAAAAATGCAAATCAGCTTTATAACATCTTACTATGACATACAGGAATTGGTGCAGGCACAGGTTGTTTTTGAAACAATTTTAGAAAACAACTTAAAACAATAAGGAAAAACATGTATCTTCTATACACATATCTTCTATACACATTTTTAAAAAAATCACATCTAAGCAATAACTGGCATATATTCAATTACAACAAGTCAGTAGGCTTGAAGAGTCTAATGGGTCTACGTTATTATCAAATGCAACGAGATGTTTCAGTTTTCAAGAGCTGCCTTGAAAATAGCCAAGTAGAGAATGGCATTTATGTTAAACCCCAGAAAACTGCTGCCTAATTAAAGGATTATTAGGTATAGAGAATAGACATAACAAGTATGAACAGAACTTACATCATTGCAGGTTTACAGCTTAAGGCTTTGTGGTCCATTTGGGGTCTACTATTACAGGCAACTTATAAAAGGATTTTTAAATTAGAACTAACGAGCAAAACCCACTCTACAAGACAGCATCATGTTTTAACATTTCTACACAGGTAAGAATGTGCCCCAAGTATGACAAATGGGCACCAAGAATAATTCCAGATCATGTACGTCAAAAGCTGCCACTTGAAGATCACAATAAGCCTTCACTTCTCATTACTATAAAGTTTCATTTGAGATCAGTGAAGACAAAAACAAAAAGAGGCTGGAGGGATACTAAATGCCTTTAACAATATTCTATCAAATGTAAAGGAATCATCCCAATGGAGAATATTCATTAATCTGAAGATTTCCTATTTAAAAAAGGAGACAAGAGAATCACTTGAGACCAACAAGCTGGAAGTTGGAAGTTTCTTTGTTTTCTTAAGACTCTGACATGATGATTAATAGCTTGGGCCATATCAAGTCATTGTGCATCAGCTGGTCTCTTGCAATTGTCTACATTTGTATTCCCTCCAAGTCAAATTAGAGGCATAATGAAATCAGGATTTAAGCTAAATTGTATTATCTTACACTTCCCAGAAATGCTTTAGACCAACTCACTATTCTGCTTTGCTATTAGTATGCAGAGACTTGCTAATTCAACCCTGAGACTCAACAGCCTAAGACAAGATCATTTAAGTAACTGGAGAGATCATGTACCAGGCCTTCTTTAAATGGCAGGGAGTCTCTGTTTGGAAATATCCAAACCTCACCTTGATGAATTTAAAAACACATCAACTTCAGCTCTGCTTGGCAAAAAATATCCATACCTGCTGTTGCAATGTGAGATACCAAAAAAGGACATGAATTGTGTGATAGCTGCAAAACCAAACATGACCCTACATAGAACCTACTCGTTGACAAGATCTACCCAACTATGTCAAAAAAAGGAAAAAAAACCACAACATGCATTTGATTCTTTCTAGGGCTCAAGATGACCACCCTGTTTTACATCTGAAATCTGGACTATAATCTTTAATCTGTCACCGAGTTCCAGATTAGCAGATTCAGGTTTTTCCATTTGCTGTTCCAAAGCAAACTTTTTTTTCTATATACAGAAAAGGCATCAGTATTAGAACCTGATGAACTATTTCAGGGATCAGTCTGAATATATGCTGACTTTAAGAATACAGGCTCTTTTAAGGACTGTAGAAACATGTTCAACCCAACTATTACTCTTTAATAGAAGAGTACCTCTAAATCATAAACCTGAAGAATTTGGATTATTTTGCTCATTATTATTGAGCAAAAGCAACAATACGCGATTTAAAAGAAAAGAAAAATTATCTAGTGTTTAAATCCATACACCCTTCCATAACTATATTAGCTAGACTAAGTGATTCTCTCAGCATCTCAGCACAGGAGTCTGAGGATACTAAGGGACTTTCATGACCATGAGCAGCCACAGCAGAGGACTGGGACCAGAAATCCCACCTCAGCTCAGAACTGGTTCTTCAGCCCTGGCCACAGCTACATTACAGCAGCACCTGTCAGCAGCTCTACCCCAACCACGCCCATGACTGGACACAGATCCTGTTGATCCAGGCCTGGATCTTGAGACCAGCTTCTTGGCTTGGGCCAGGATTTCCACAGACTTGCCTGATGATCTGCACTCTTGGCTGATCTGGGCTGCAACCTCATGTTTTGCATTGCTTGGGTAGTGGGTAGCAATGCTGGATTTGTTACTACACACAGCTCCTGGCTGTCATTTAAAGAGCAGCCAGACTTCACTGCTTCCTTGCATGGATAGCTGAAACATCCCTCTGCAGGCAACCAGAAAAATTTGAGTCACTTTTGCCAACTGGAGATGATGTCCAGCTCACGCTAATTCTTCTCTTAGTACAGCAAGTCTTTGTTCAATTTGCCTTCAACATGAAAAGTGTATCAGCTTTTGATCTACAGTTCATCTTCCATTTCCCACAGTAAAATAATGATCATGTTTTCACAATGATAAATTTCTCCATTACTGAGTATGTGGCAAGATTTTGAGCAATTTTACAGCATCTTAGTGCATTCTGAAAGTACGAAAAATTTGAACAGAAACTTTGCACTTTACTACAGCAAGATGTTTTTACTGTTGTAAGCCACAGAGGGTTTGAATTGCTGCCTTCCTAACAGTGCAATACCAACTTATTATTTAGCTGAATTATATATTGACATAAGTGTCCATAACCCATATTGTGGCATCTACATTCAATAAAAATGGACTTTTTACTTAAAATTCAAAAGCCTCCTCCATTTGGGGACATATCTCTGTTATGTAAGCATTCACTTGCTCTTTTGAGCCTTATGTAGGAGTATACACTCAAATTCCTACAAGAGGCAGAGGCTTCTATCACTCAAAGGGAAGTCCTTACCTCATCCTGGGTGTCCTGAAACTCCACCTCTATATATTCTGGTGGCAAGGCAGGAATATTAAGAGCAGACTGAGAGACAGGAGGGACAGAATGAATAAGTGAAGGTTCTGTATCTCTAGCTGGAGCCACAAGATTGATGTCATCCAGTTTCTGTGACAGATTATCAGAACCCCTTGCTCCCTCATCTTCTAGCTTCAAGTTCTGTACTTCAGAGCTTAGCTCTTGCACAACATGTGGAGCTGTAGAGAGAGAGCTCGAAACAGCACCGACAGCATTGTTCATGCCTTCTTTCTCTTTCTGCAATTGTAATGCTTCCTTGAGGGCAAGCCAAAGTCCATCAATCCAAGGATCAACCACTAATTCCAAACTGGGAATGGAGGGGAAAAAAAAGAAGAAATACATGGATGAATTATCATGACTTCCTGGACTGTTAATTTACAAATAATGAAAGACCACAAAAGCAAAAAACACTATTCACTTTCCAGTTCTAATATATATCTGCAGCTGTTATCAAGATTATTCCTCTGTCAAAAAAAATTATTTAATTGTTACCACTACGTAAATTTACAGAGTCTAAAATGTATAACAACTTTGTTCTTCTTACAGTTTCTCATTTTTATTTTTTTTATATGCTGAACTTTATGACAGAAATTTGAAGGAATGGCAGCAGAATATGCAACTTTTCATTGTGCAACAGCAACATCAATAGCTTACACTAATGGCCCATTTTTATTATTTCAGAACACAAGAGGTAAGTTTTATGGTTATGACAATGTTTGTGTTCAACTGCCTTGAATCATCATGCACAGAACCAATAAAAGCAGCAGTTCAAAATAACTAAGCCAAGACTGCAGCCTACTGGCCAGAATGAATAGCAGAACAGGGAGTTATTTTCTTACATAATTCCTCTACAGCAAAGAGAGAAATCTTCTTATGTAATTACTCTAAAGTGATCTTCTGCCCATCCCCAAAAGAGAGAAAAAAGTCTCTACTTACTCTGATTTATTTAACTTCTACAACTGCTAAATACTATTTTTCATTACAGATGAAAAACTTTAAAAGTGGAGTTTAAAAATGGAGTTTTACTTAATAGCAATTGAGACTGAAAAAGCGTACTGTGCTGAGGCAGAACTCATTTCTATGAGGTGCTGTGTATCCAGCTTCAATGGACGTGAAAAGTTCAGAACATTTAGCCAAATGCCTACACAAATATTGCATCGTGAAGAAATAAAATCCAAACCCATTAAGATCTTACCCTACACAGTCATCTGCTAATCCTGTGTCATAGAAGTGCTGGGCACCAAGTTCTTGAAGTCGTCGGTCTACTGTCCTTCCACCGTTACAAAAGAACATGTACTCTGAATCTCCCAGACCTAGCAAATTCAAGGAAAGGGGAATCGTGTCAATCAGGCTACACAAAGTCAGGACAGGCTTTTCTTGCAGGCAAACAGAAGAATAACTATGTTGGAGCAAGTCCACAAGAAGGCACCAAAATGATTAGAGGGATGGAGCTCTGCTCCTGGGAGGAAAGGCTAAGATAACTAGGTTTGTTCATCCTTGAAAAGTGAAGTGAGGAGTGACCTAACTGTGGTCTTTCAGTACCTGAAGGGAGCCTGCAAGAAAGACATGGGGGATTTTTACAAGGACATATGGTGACAGGACAAGAAGGAATGGCTTCAGACTGAGAGTAGGTTTAGATTGGATGTTAGCAAGAAATTATTTGTTGTGAAGGTGGTAAGGCAGAGGTTGCCCAAAGATGTTACAGATGCCTCATCCCATGTTCAAGGTCACACTGGATGGGACTCTGAGCAACCTGTGGAAGGTGACCCTGCCCATAGCAGGGGGTTGGAACTGGATGATCTTAAAGGCTCTGTCCAACAAAGGCCTTCTATGATTCTATGATAAATATAATATCTATAAATACTTAAACACTTGCATATGCAAATGTATTATTCGGATGCTACACTGAAATATACATACATGTATATGAATTTCAAACAAAATTGTGTTTGCCCCAAAATAGGGTTGAAGAAGTGGCCCCTCCTTCCCAAATGTAAGACAGAGAAATACTATGAAAATACTTTGCTTTCAGTCTTTCACAAGCCAGAAGAATACTGCTTTTAGTTTGAGGCTTTTAAACCATACAAAATTCCTCTAACAGGAAAAATACAAGGAACTGAAAACTGATAAACTACGTGTGAAATACCAAAATAAATTATCTTTCAGGATTAAGTTGTTAATAATGTCAGCAACGTGAATCGTATTAAAGGAAATTTTAAAATATTAGAAACTTGGGGGGAAAAAAAGGATCAAACATAGAAGTGATTTTAAACAAGAAGCATTCCCCTCTTAACAGCCTTTTCTTCTTTTTTTTTTTTCCTTTTAAGAAGACTTTTGCTTTCTCTCAAGTACAGTACTTGGAGCAAACATTTCATTGGACCAGTTTAGATGGATACCACGAATGTATTTTAAAACGGATAACTTGTTAAACTTGAATCACGTTGTAATTTAAACACCATAATAATTTCTGCTATAATAAAATCCAGGGTTAATATAATACTTATATTTACACACACACACACAAGCATGCAGTCAGCTAAGAAAAACCTGCCCATTTCACAAACTGTTATATGTAACTAGGCAATAGCATAACAGCTTCTCAAAATGTTACATGATTAGGATGCATATAGTTCAGACTTATACATTATATATCCAGCAGAAATTTCCTTCTAATGGGTCCCTTTCTTATTAGAAACTTAGAAATTTCCTCACTCCCATCTATCAACTTAAACTTGTCAGGTAAAAAATAATGTACGTTTAAATAGACATTTCTGGAGTTTGTTTATAAATGAAATTTGAAAGCTGAACAAACTAACATTACAATCAGCTCATGATACATCATGTACTTTGCCAAATATGTATTTTGCTTATCCATCTTTAAGCTGAAGGTACATTCATTCTCTTGATGAATACAACGTTCAAAACTAAAGTACTGCAAATTTAAAGAGATGAGAAGATTTAAGGTTTTAAGAACTTTTTATACTGCCTTTCCCTCTGTAGGAAAAAATGACCAATGACTCACACAGCCAAGTAAACTAATCTACTTTACTAATCTCTGTAGCTACTTGACATAAAATTTAAACTTCAAACAGTTATAGATAGCTTATATCATATAGTTTTTATGCAGAGAGAAAATTAAACTATAAAAAATACATTGGTAGCTTATATTCAGATTATTTTTGTGATGTTTTTCCTTTATTGCTCATAGAGCGCATTATATAAAACTGATGTTTATAAAAATAAATGTTTTAGAAGCACTTAAAAATGCCCAAATCACCTATTCAGAAATAAAAGAAATATAAAAATTATTCACTGACAGACAAGTTCTTCAGTAATAGAAAACACTAAGTCACCTAGCAATCCGTACTGGAGATGTGCGAAATGGTCAGGAGCCAAGGTCTTGTCTTGAATTTTCTTTACAAACTTGCGGGCAGTGTCTGGTGGGTCTCCTGTCCCAGTAGTGGAAATAACAATAACTACAGGATCCTTTTCTGTTTCCAGGTTATACTATAAACAATAGAACAAGTTAAGTTAGAAGGTGTCATTTGATACATAATTGTGGCCTTAGATACTCTATCTCCCACCTTTCTTCTTCCCAAGTGTACACAAAAACCATTTAATCACATTTTACCTATATTAAGCCACAGAAAATCTTTCAAATAATTACAAGCAATTTTGGGGATGCAACTTATGATCATATACTTGGAGTTTTCAAGACTAGATTTGATAAAGCCCTGAAAAACCTGCTCTGACCTCAACTGAGACCCTACTGCAAGAGGACATCACAAAGCCTCTTCCAACCCGAAATATCCCATGATCCCATACAGATGTCCAAGGCCAGTGTTTTGAAGGCTAGTACATAAATGAAGAATACTGCACTCAGACAGCTTAAATACACAGTTCTTACAGTATTTGTCAAGTGGAAGAAGTATTTTTGTATATATGATCACAGTCACACAGCCATAATCCTCATGATTTCACACAGATAAGTGGGGTGTGGCCATACAAACTGAAGGGATCATTTCTAAGTTCCATTAAGTATCATTTGGTCCTGTCTGATAACATCTATTTTTACAGAATCACAGTATCAAAGAATTAACTAAATTAGAAAAGACCTTTGAGATGATCACACCCCAAAAAAAAAAAACCACAGTCCTTTTGGGGGAACTAAGGTAGCTCTGAAGAGTGATAATCAGACACTGTGCTCTATAGTCTGATTAATTTTGGCCCATTCACCCTCCCCCTAATTCACTTGTCTCTCCTTTGCTAATACTGGGCTCCCACATTTCTCAAAGTTTCCTGGGGTTATTCCCATTATACTAGCTTGACAAGAACTGCCTGTAGTAGAAAAAAAGGAAAAAAACCCACAAACGCGCCCTTGTGGCCTGTGGGTAGTGACCTCTGTGAAACACAGCTCCAGCCCAGTGTTTGGGAGTGACCTCTGGAGACCACCTAGTCCTACCCCATGCCCCAGGTATGACTAACAGACAGCACTGCACTCAGTCAGCTATAACTGGCTGAATTTTGAAAACCTCTAAGGGTAGAGATTTCCCTTTTCTGGGCAGCTTCTTCTATGCAGAACTTCTCCACCAGTGTCAAATCTGAGTTTATCAGGCAGCACCCAATGGATTTGGCCTCCTGTTGTCCAGTCTGGCTCACACAGGCTGCTATTAGAGCATTCCTTAGCTTCCTTTTTGCCATAATAACCTAAGCTCCTTCTACTGCTCCCTGGGGGTTGCAGTTGAAATCATCTCCCAGCACTCTAAGTTTAATAAAAATAACAGGACTATGAGAAAATAGATTGCAAGAGGTGCCATGTTTAACTCAGAGCAATTTCAAGACTGCAATTCAAAACTCCAGATTTTGAGGAATTATGTTCTAAACACCTCCCTCAATAAATCACTCAAACTTTATCTCCTTGTCAAGCTGTGTAAAAATCTACCTGACACCTACAACCCAAAAAGGCTAGGAACACATAGAAACAGACTAAAGTGTTTTTGCTTTTAGCAATGTTTCCAAATCTTTCCTGAAAAAGCTAAAAGCAGTTGCATGGTAAACTTAAATTACTATATGTCTTGCCTCTGACAGTGGCCTACATCAGAGACCTAGAGAAGCATAAGTAAACAGAGTAATCATGCAAGGATATTCCCAGGGCACTTTGCCAGACTTCAATGAGTTGTGGCCCAGGAACCTTCCAAACACGTCTCTTGTCTTTTGCCAGTTCAGGCAAACTCCAAGTATTCACAAAATCTTGAGACTTTCAAAACTGAACTCTAAGTTGCACAAAAAAAAGGCCTTAAGGGTCCTGTTGCAATAAGGACTCAGATTTTCAAAACTTCCACAGATGATTTGATAATACAGACCCACAATTTCCGCAGTGCATTGGCACACGTGATTACTGCATTTACAAAGAAAGGCAAATTATTGAAGTAAAGAAAGTAAGGGTCTACTGGTATCACATGAGAATATACACTAAAATTACCTCCATAAAAGAAAAAAAAAGATACAAGCTCAGGAAGTAAGAAGTGGCATATTAGAACAGAGGAATGATTAGCTCACTACGTTGTTCTTGCTTACTCCACTAACTTAGACACTTTTTGAAAACTAAACATTTGGTGACACAGGTTCTGCAATAATTTGTGTCAATTACTGCAAGGATTGCTACATCACCAGACCAGCAAGAATCTAACATAACTACACAGTTTTTAACTCTACCTTCCACTTCCTCCTATATCCTTTGTATTTCAGGTTTGTCTCACTCTTTCTTTTTCCTTCAAACATTCTCCTCAGCTGAGGACAGCAATGCCACGCAAGAAGAGTGAGCAGTCTGCTCAAGCTGTGCATAGTTGCTGAAAGAAGAGGATGGCATCAGACAGCCAGGTTTGTCTCATCCAAAATAATACATACCATGACAAAGGTACTTACTCAGATAATTCATTCATGGCTGACTACACACACTATGACCCAAGACGATCTCCATTTAGCCTCCCATTTTTTACTACTCCTACCTCACTTCCACTTCATTTTAGTCTTCATAAAACATAATCACTATACCCAACTAAAGATTTATGACATTATCTCACCCCTTGAGACGCAAGTGGTGTCTCTCACTGTAGGTGAGAGACACTGATTGGGAACAGCCAGTGTTCCAGAGACCTGAGCAGTATTTGACCATTCACTTTTGAATGGCAAGAATTACTATTACTGCTCTGTAACCATCTAGTCCATCCACAGCCCTTCACAAGGTCTGAAAATACCCAAAAGCTACATAAAAACAGACTTTCTAACTGAAAAGTAGGGAAAAAATCAGAAGCTTATATGCGACAAAATTTACAAAGCTGCAGAAGTTACTTTTTTCCTCAATGCTGAATTTTCACATTCTCAATTCATAAGTAATTTGCAGCTCTGAATTGTCTTGCCAAATTTGGCAAAATACATTTATTTAAGTGGCAGGCCAATAACACGGCTAGAAATGTTCTGAGTATCACCTTCCTGAAACTAATCTCCAAACCTGTCAAATGCAGAAGAAATTAAATGCAAGAATCTAGGAAGAATCTTCACATTCCCTGCTGGCTGCATAAAAGTCTCTTTCTAACACTCAGTTCCATACTTATTGCACATTCATTCAAAATGTCTCACATTTTCAAGTGCATGGAAAAAACACTTTTAGATGTTATTTTCTCCTCATCTCATATGAAATACTAGGCTATCAAGTTTTGATGGTTTGTTTTTTGTATGTTTTTGTTTGAGGGCATACAGTTAAGAGTATTTTGTGAAGGAAATTACAGTCCATAATGCTTTCAGTTACAGAACTAAGTTTTCACATTCTTATTCTTGGAAACAGCAAGTAATAAAAAGCCACTTCCTTGTCCCAGCCAAGCATTTTATTTTGTTCTAGAACATAAATTGAAGTGAGTGCTGTGGGAATTGAAATGAGTGCATATGCTAAGCAACACAAGAAGACCTACAAAAGCTCTGGGCCATGCTGGAGACCACAGTTAACACAACACAGAACATCAATGCAACAAAAGAAATAAAAACCCCCTCAAAAACCACCAACAAAAAAACCCAAAACCAAACAAATGCAACAAAACCAAACAAAGAACAAGGAAAAAAGTATCATTTCTAGTAAAAGCAGACCTGACCTGTAAGTACAGAATTCATTCGCTACTGCATACATAAAAGTTTTCAAGCAGTCACTGAATCATTGTTAGAAGAGAGATAAAGACATATTAATCTACTGTTCTAATAAGAAAATATCTGAAGATTTATCTTTGGCAGAAGTTTATTAAGCAGCTGTGAGTATTGGTTGAATTACTGATTCACAAAGAAGAAAAATTTTACACTAGATGGTGTTTTTCAGGTGGGTGCATCTGCTACCCTTCATGATATCAAGAGCCACCTCTCTAGCATGTGAAGAAGAATGCAGTTCTCCAATACATATTTTTCAAAACAGCATTGAGTATCTCACCTTATCCATTTCACTTAGACAGTGCATATCAGCTTCAAGTCCATGGGCACCTGCTTGCTGCCATATTTCCTCAGCTATGGCTTTTGCCTGCCCCTTTTGTGTTGCATAGAGGAGCAAAAACCTCCTTTTTGACTCACAGCACATTCTATTTTTTAGAGAAACTGCAGGGGAAAAGAGAATTAAAAAAGTGAATTTCTTGTAAGCAGAAAAGCAAGATTTTACTTTGCTTATGAGATTAAAAAGAGACAAAGATAGCATTATTGGTGTTTAACTTGGAAATGAGGCATCTGCTCTAAAGTGAACCATTTCCAACAAGCAAACTTTGTAGATCAGGTTGCAAAGGATGTGTGGTGTTGGTCCTATGCGCTGTACTGCCTTGATGCTCCAGTATTGTAACAATACCTCTGATATCAAGAATGTAGTTTGTAAACAATATAAAATGAAAACATATAGTATTTTTATTATTATATATTTTAAATTTCAAGTTAGTGACTGCTTTGTTCACTTTTCCGAGCTGTCTTTGAAAACAAAACATAGACCTGGTGAAGTCAAACTACAGAGCCTGAGGAAAAAAAATTAAATTCTCAGTTTCTTCTTTTCTGAAATCAGTATTTTTTGCTGCAATGACTTTACACTTTATGGCCCACTATATATTTTGGAGCACAAACACTGACTTTAATTTTGTATTTCAAAACGAAGCTCCTTACACAAGTGCAACCCGACCCTGAGATTAGCTCAGTTGCTCAGAACACGATGCTAATAACACCGAGGTGTTGGTTTTGATCCCCGTATTGGCCATTCACTTTGGAGGAGCTGGACTCAATGATCCTTCTGGGCCCCTTCCAAGACAGACTATTCTGTGATCCTGTGAACTACAGAATTGACTCTCTGGGGTTTTATTCTCCTAAAAGTAAGAAACAATCTTAGAGAAATCTGCCGTGATGTCACCAAGTCCCTCACAAGCAGAATGATGAATGAGATGCATATCCTTACCCATTCACCTGTCCATGAAAATTTAAATGCAAGAAGTTTTCTTCCATTATTTTGACACAGACAACAGCACAGATTTAACTTCAGGCAGCAGCAAATAAGAGAGAGAAGCAGAATGTCTTTAGAGTGGATATTACAAATTAATTTTTTGTCAATATTTTGTCATTACTGAGGAGGTGCAGTAGAACTCAAATACCTAGAATTAGTACTGAGAAATTTTCAGTTCCCACTCTGAAGTACCTCTCCCATACCTGGGCCCAGTTTGCTGCACTTCACTTATTGCTTCCACAAAGCATTCAGAAAGCATTCAGTGTCCTAGCCAGACACACCCGTGGAAACCCGTGGCTACATAATTTGAAGTATCTCTTTTTTCTCTTTCTTCAAGAGAAAACGAACATAATTGAATTGTATAAGAAAACTGTACTACATAGATATGGCAGGATATTTTTCCCCATCTTTCAGGTTTTTCCTACAGGATTTTTTAAAATAATTTTGATAATTATGCATCAAAAGTAGCAAAACTAAGTGACAGGTTCTTAAGAATGCCTGTATTATATATGAATTTAATGAAAAATGTAATTACTAGAAAATGTTGAGGTTTTCATTGTATTTTCTTCTACTATGTTTTCCACTTTAGTTTTCATTTTAAATTAATGACATATTATCTAGAATTATTAGTAATTACCTGAACAGCAACCTTTAAATAAATTCATTTACATAACTGGTTTAATGCACATGTGTGCACAGCAGGGCCATACAACAAAACAATCCTCAAAATTATTTTTCACCTTCCTTTTCCAAAAGAAAAAAAAAATGTGCTAATTATGATGATTCATATAAAATAGCATAAATACAGTTTAAATACCCTCAGATCCTTGTATTAACACAGATTCATCCTGGTCATGTGCTGTGTTTTCACCTAACTCTCTTGTCAGCAGGTGGCATCACCCAACCACAAATGAATAAAACCAATAAAGACAAAGCAGCACTTCATTACTACACTCTTCCTCATACCTCAGAAAGGGAGAAAGATAATCAGTTTCCCACAAAGACCACACCATAGTACAGAAACCTTCTATACAAGAAAAGCTGAAGAGTAAGCTGTCAACATTATAGCCCAGGCACTACCAACAAATCTCTTAGAACAAGAGTTAGCTTGGGAAGCTGTTAATGTTTGAGAAGCACAAAAATTTGCAACAGCAGGGGCAATGGAGAGGGCAACAGAAGGAATAGCAGCCAAGATGTAGTCTGACATGGTCAGATGGTGCCCTAACAGTGCTATGACCTAGGTAGCTAGGTCAGGCAGAACAGCCAGAATTCCTGCAAGACATTGTGAGTTTTCTACTCCAGCTAGTAGCAACAATAAAGGGTGCAAAAAGTAGCCACACACATTTTTGGTGCATAGCGTGAACTTGGAGAGAGGTTTGTTCACTGGTAAATGGACCAGTAACTTGCATGGAGACAGAAAAATCTGGAGCAATCACACCTCTCACAGAGAGCATGTGGAAATAAGAGAACCCACACAGCCAGAGAAGCTGACGATGCTGGAGATGCACATGTAGACCGCCTGAGACAGGGTACTTCGTGTGTATGCAACAGTGTAAATGAATCCTTGTAGCACTGGGAGAGAATACAATTAAACAATTCCTTGGAATTAGATACAGAAAGCTGTTTAAATATTTGTGGCCTTTATTAACATTTTCCAGGAGCCTAGTATCATATGTGTTGCATTTTTGCTATTCATCTTAAATACATAATTCAGTTCAACTGACTAGCTTATTGCATTCCCTAGAAGTTAATTACGTCAACAATAGACCAATAAATCATTTGATCATTTGATCTAAACTGCTCAAGTTGAAGAGTTTCACCTTATGAACACAACCTCTCTGTCATCAACCATAAGATCCTTTTGCACACACTGCCAGGTGACATTGCTCAAAGAGAGAAAAATCATTCATGCCTACCTGCAGATGAAACAACCATAAACCAGGAACACACTTGCTCTCAGACGAGGATGCTGCCCACACTGCTCTTGCTTTGCTGCTCTATACACGTTTCAAAGATGCTACGCCGTTTCCACCTACGTGATACGAGTTCAGCTGGAATAAATAGGGGGAAAAAGGTTGAGCTATCAAGCTTTCTGAAGAATCCCCTTAACTTTAATAGTACTACCACGCCTGCAGCCTTTAACGCGTTGTCGTGCTGGAAGATACACATCAAAATACAATGTTTAAGCTGGGAACACAACCCGTGATTTGCTAGATCACACCAAGGGCTTAACAGGAAACTTAAGGATGAAATTCCAAACTGCAGCCCTCCTGATCCAGTACTTGGAAAAGTCAGGGAGCTAACAGTGCACGGAAGATCAGCAGGGAGTCCAGCAGCTCCCTAAGGCACCGGAGCAGGAATGCCGCCGGACCACTCGTGCCGCCCCAGCAGTGCCGCAGCTGCACGGCCGGGCCAGAGCGCCTCACGGACCTGCTCCGTCAAACACGAACTGCGCGGCCACGGTCCGGAAAAACACCGCAAGAAACGTCAGTGCACACACTGCTAACTATGTCATCAGTAGATGGATAAGCTCCTTAGATGCTCATTCAACCGGAAGTGCACACATGGAGGCGTTTCACCCTTCTGAAACTTAGAAGAACGTCTTCTTTCTGTCAGCAACCAGAAGAGCTTCACGCACTCCTCCGTGGCTTTAACCCAGTGTGGGACCGTGCCTTGAGCCACGATGCCATTCCCAAGCCGCTTTTTCAACAGCTTGCGACTCGCTCAGAACCATTCCAGGGCCAAAACAAACAGAAAAGCGAAATACAAACCCTCCGCCGCGCCCACCTGCTCCGCCCGGCGCCGGTGCCCTCCAGCAGGGAGCGGGAGTGCTTGCGCTGCAGGACGCGGCGCACACGGCCGCGAATCCCCGCTCCGAGCACGGCGCCGCGGCCGGCCCGCGTTCCGCGGCTGCCCGGGCAGGAGGCAGGGCCGGGGCGGAGCGGGGCGGGCGGAGGCGCCGGAAGGTCCCGGCAGGTCCCGGCAGGCGGCGCGGTGCCCGCGATGGCGGCCGGGGCGAGGCGGCCGCGGCTGGCCCGGCGCGGCCGGCTGCCCGCCCGGGCGGAGCGGCGCGGTCCCGGCCCGCGGCAGCGGCAGTAGCAGCACAGGTGCGGAGGGGATGGAGGGGCCGCGCCGGTGCCGCCCCGGCCGCGGGGGTGGCGGGCAGAGCCTCCTGTTCGTCCGCCAGTGTCCTTGCGGGAGCGCGGGGCAGCCCGTCGCACAGGGATCGCCGCTCCCGGCAGTTCTCTCTGCGTTGCCTTGGGCTCGGGGTCGCGGTAGAGGGATCGTACCCGTCTTGCCAGCCACCGAAAGGATTTGGGTTGTGGGGTTTTTTTTTTGCATTTTAGTGACCCTGGTGGTGTTTTCCAGACTACATATCTACATTTCTTCCCCTAGGTATCATTTCAGAACTCACTTGATTCAAAATGGCTTTGATTAGCCGAAAAAGCTTCCAGTTGTATTCATCCAGCACACCAGCAAGCAGGGCTGCTTTGATGACCCTAAGCAAAAGGTTGAACTTCATCAGTGGGCAGCGAAAACCCCCAAACTGTAGCTCCGTGACCATGAGGATGCTGTGTGTCAAAGACAAATCTCAGTATACACTTTGTAGGAAAAAACGTGTACAAAACATGCAGACGCAGCCACTTTCTGTTAATGAAGCTGTGCATTTTTGTGGAGATACGAGGAACTGTACTAAATCAAATAATGTGTGGATGGATGAACAATTATTTTTCAAGAAGTTGAACAACCTTTGTACAGCAAATGAGATTTTTTATTTTCTTAGGTCTCTAGAGGTCATGTCTGATACAATGGCCTCGGGAGCCCTGCAGAAGATTTCTGAAGTTGAGGTGGATGACAATGGTCTTAAAAACCCCGAACTGTTAGAGAATGAAGTTTTCAGGGCATTATGCTTCCAGTTTGAATTTGAATCCTCAAAACTGTCAAACAGGGGGCTGCTGAATGCATTGCAGGCTTTGACAAAGCTACGTATAGATCCGCAAAGCACGCTGATGACAAGCCTGCTTTCGGAGAGCGAGGAGCGGCTCGGCAGGGGACAGCTGACTGCTGAAAATCTGTGTGCTCTCGGAGAAAGTTTGCTCGAGTTAGAAGGCCCAAGTTGTGCGATGCTGGAACAAATTGTGAACCACATGCAAGAAAGAGACATTAAGAGTTGGAGTCCCAGGGAAATAGTGATGGTTTATAAGATACTGCAAGTGACTGTGATGGAAGGGAAGCAGTACCAAAACTTGCTAAACAGACTGAACAGTGTCACTTTACACACGGTTTCCCAGCTGAGCCCAAACTTTTTAAGCGTAATACTGAATTCACTGGTGATTCTTCATCAGACTCAAGCAGTTCCCTTAGTCACTGCACTGTGCAAACATTCAGTGAAGCATGTTCCCTATTTCACAGATCATGAACTGATAAATGTACTGGAAGCTTTCCTGTACTTTGGGCAAAAAGTGCAAATGTTTACAGAGGCACTGGAAAGACTTGTCCCCATGTCCATCCGCACTATGCATCCTCAAACGGTCAGCAAGGTCATGCAGTATTGCTGCAAAAAAATGATCCTTTCAAAGCCCATCTTTGATGCAGTGGCAGAAGGTTTCATTTCCAGTGCTGACAGACTTACCACTGACCAGATTGCTGCATATATTATCCCATTTGGGACCCTTAATTACCTGCCTCCAAGTGCTTCTTCCTTGTTTAGGAAGCTTGAAGCTGTGCTGCATACCCGCTTGAGGCACTTTCAGCCTCACACCTTGCTGAACCTGCTATACTCATGTGTCCTTATTCAGCGTTACCCGATAAATTTCCTGCCAAAAATATTTAGTCCCTATTTTCTGCAAAAGCTTCAAGGTAAAGAGCAGAATTTCTCCTGGGATGTTCCACATTTCTTTCTATTATGTAGTTTGTCTCTTGTCAAGCATCTATTTTTTATCAATTTAATTTGTCAACAGTGACCTAATCGAAGTGACTGGATAATAGCAATCAGGAGGCCAAGGGGTGATGCTTCCTTGTCACAGTTGCCATTGTCCTACATGTATGTCATTTAGCTGAGTTTGAAAATTTCACTATACAGTTTTAAAACACGGACTTGAATTCCCTTAAAATAATTATTTCAGTTAATCCTTCTGGTTTTCTAAAAAACAGTGACGTGGTATTCCCCATGTTTGTCCTTTATCTTATACATGATTCTAGAACATCCGCCATGTCATAGCCTGTCCTTGGCTCTAATTATCACATATTTCAATGTTTTTGGACACAAATCTATTATGAATTGTTGCTATAGGACAAAAATCAGGGTGACAATGAATAACACTTCATTTTGACTTATTCTCTCTTTGATACTAAAGCATTTTTAGGATAATGGTAGATAGATGTAAGCTATGCCAGAAAGGTAACTGACTTAATAAGATATCAGCTAAGATAACTGACTTAATAAGATATCAGCTCTACTAATAAAACTAAGCTTAAATTTTGTGATTAGAAATTTTGGTCACTTAATTTTTCGACAATATGAAATACCTGAAGGAGTATGAGGTTAATTTTTACAAAGCAGACAAATCTCCAGAAATTATTTGGTGTTATCCACAACTTGCAGATTAAAAAAAAAAATTTAAAAAAATGAGAGTGAAACAATGAGATCCTGGAATTATAACTTGGGAAAAAGTGGTTATTAGGAGGAGATATTTATTGAACACCTCAACTCAAATTTATTCTTCTGTGTACAATGTCGTGCCTCTTTTGGATCCTAATTTTTTGGCAAAAGAAAATGACGGTTTTAACTAAGATCTTGCTAGTTTTGTATTTTTGTGTTGCTATTTCCGTAATTAATTTTCTCATTTTTCTACCTGTGTAATTTCATACTGATCTTTCTGTTAACTTAAACAAATGCTGATAATTTTAATGATTAAGGAGCTTTTCTGCACATCATCCTGAATAGCTTTTCCTAACTTCTGCCTATGGTTTGTGTAGAGATACTTTATGGAAGGTACACCTGAAAACCTGAATGTTGTTTTTTCAGCTCAGCCACCTGGTTTGAACAGAGCTGTTATGTCCCAGCTAACCCAGCTTTTTCTGACTGTCAGCCTGGAGTGCCCATTTTATGAGGTACAGTACATGTGAAACCAGAAGTGATGTTAACAAGAGGTGATAAGGTCATTGGGGCCCTGTTTATACTTAGTTGGGTGTATTTCCCATAAAAAGCATTGGAATTGGACAAACCAATTTTTCTTGATGAAAATATGGAGCATTTCTATCTGATTGAATGACTTCATATATTTGTATGAATGGAAACTCATGGAAAATGGAAAATGTGTGAATGGAGAGCTGTGCATTTCTCATGCACATGATAGCATTGAAGCTTCCTGAGGATGTTCTGGTGGTTGGTTGGGTGATTTTAAGTTCCCAGCAGATCATACCTCAGACTGTAGGTCTCTCAATAGACTTGGCTTTGAAATGCACAGAATACATTTTGCTATATTAATATGAGGTAATTACAAAAATGTTATCTCCCTTTTTTGATTTGGTTTTCTGTCCCTATCTAGGGTCCGAAACTCCTTTCTAAGTACCAAGTAAAGGCCTTTCCCACGCCTCAGAGTTCTCCTGATGTTCACCTCTTTAAAAGGGTGAAGACAGGATTACTTTATTTACTGAAAAAAAGAATATATTTTGCATCAGAGGTATCAACACCATATTTCTATGTAGTTGGTAAGTATAATTTCTTTAGATTAGTAATTAAATATGTGTGTATATGGTGCCAAAACTATCATTTCATTTGTGGGCAGTCTAAATTCTACAAATACAGAAAAAGTAAACTGGGATACCAATTTTTGTAAAAAATCTGAAATTTGGGAATTGTAAGTAATTTTTAGTCAGAGAAAGGAAAATGGAGAGAAAAGCAATTTGTGCAGCCAGTCTGCATCAAAAACAGCTGCTAACAGCTGCTTGTATTCTGTGTTTGTATTATCAGCTCCTTATCCGTTAAACAATTAGTGTAATGTAAAGCAAAATGAGGCAATGCCACTTTCCTGGTCTCCCTGCTTTAGTGGTGAGTAGAGGAGGGAAGGTGATCAGCTGTGTGCTCTGCTCAGCTGGGCTCCTCTCCCCTCAGCAAGAGCTGATGCCAACACAGTCACTGGGGGTTTGTGGGTTGTAAGAGAGGAGTGAGCAAAACAGAGTGTTGTGTACAGCAGGAAACAGAAGGCAGTGATGGGGAAAGGCACGTGCCCAGGAGGGGTGGATGATAATGAGATGTTGAGGGAAGGGTGTCTTGGACACCATGGATGTCAGAGGGATTTTAAAAATATTAAAAAGGGAGATGAGTAACAGAGTTACTCTATGTGTCAGTTTTCTTGAGGACGTTGAAGCTAGCAGAAGGAGAGAGTGTGTCTCTCCCCAAAGCCCTCAAAATTCCAGAGACCCCAGCTAGCACAGCAAAGCACCATTTAACTGTGTTACAGTTTTGAGTGGACTTGGAATACTACTTTGTTTGTTAACATCGTGAAAGGCTGAACTGTTACTAATTATCACTCATTTGTGTTAAGTCTATACAACTTTTGCCAGCCTCTGTGATTAAAAAAAAAAATTGTCATAATATTATAGTTGTTTAATTAAACAACTGTGAGAAAATGAGAATTACAGTAGAAAGTTTGTTGTAAGAAATGGTGTTTAGTGTCATTTCTCTTTTTTCATCTACACAAGATATTGAGATTAAATTAGATGAAGAAGGTTTTGTACTGCCTGCGGCCCAACTTGAAGAGGTACACAGACGGTAAGAGAATAAAAGAAACCACTAGTAAAATGTTGATTTACACTAGGAAAGAGCATCCAGTGTGAACACATGGCAAAATTTGAAGTATTTGCAGTTTTGCCATTGACTTCAACGAAGCTCAGGTCTCACACTGAAACTGCTGGCATAAGGACAAGATTAACAATCTGCTTTTTGCTCATTGCTTTGTCACCTGACTATGCAGTGTCAGACAGTTGGTTTCTTTACTGAATGACAATCAGAATCAAGTCATCCGTATTTGAATTATAATAATCTATTTTGATATTCTGTAATTAATTTTCAAATTAAAACTAAATTCTGACTGAGTGTATTTGCATAGATTTAACAGAGTTTGAGTTCACAAATTTACTTCTGCAAGGAATCCTGAATAATAAGGACACTGAGAAATGCATAGGTGTTTAAAAGTATATTAAACAAGGGATATTGTGGGAAGCCTTGGATACAAAGTTAAGCAACCTGCCTGCGTGATGATGGCAACTGCACTGCCTGAAAAAAGCAAAAGTCTTTGAAGAGGTTAGGCTTTCTCCAGTGTAACTTTCTGTTGTGGTTTAAGCTGAAACCAGGACACATTCACAAGACTCTGAGACTAATACAGGATCTTTCCAAGACCCCATGCTTATATGCTTAAGAATGAGCTTCAATGTTTTGTTTTTTTTTTTAATTAGCAGCTTTCATAAAGTGAAGAGTCACAGTATACTTAACATACTAAAAAATTAAGCAAGTTTTTAACAGTAGATATAAAAACCTTGGATTAAGTTGATGGGATTTTTATCACCCAGAAGAAAAAATATTGTTATAATCCGTGCTGCCAACCATATGTACGGGTTTAACTTAAAACAGATGTAGCTTAAACTCAGTTTGAACTCTAATGGATTTAACAGGTAAATTAGTAAGTTAAATACATTTAGCTGCTGAAATGTTTTCTATCTGAGACAAGTTATTTTACATTTTTCTTTCTAGAAGAATTCAAACAGCTTACTAATCATAGCATTTAAAATACCTCTAATTAACTTGCATGGTAATTTTTGTTCAGAGCAAATAAAAAAGCTTTTCAGATCAGTAAGTTTCAGGGTTTCACCACCCACCCTTAAATTGAATGATTTAAATTATCCTGAACTAGATAACTCCCATCCTACATCTGATTCAACAGGTGTAAGAGGGAGGTGTTGTCTCCTGATTCTTAGGAACTGCACTAGTTGTGGTGATTAAAATAACTGATTGTTGTGGGTTTGTTGGTTTGTTTTTTTTTTGATATTACACTTATGCTTAATTTTAGAATTGCCCTGTGTGTTGATGGTCAAAATAGATTTTGTGCTCATAGCCGCAATCTTTTGGGAGAAGAAGCTATTAAACAGAGACACCTTCAGTTACTTGGTTATGAAGTTGTGCAGGTAAAGTCCAAAGACAGTGATTTACTTTTGCTCTAAGAAAATGAGTAAAAAATTATTTTACAATATTTAAAACTGTAGTTTCAATTAATTCCTAAAGCAGATGTGTCTTGCTCTTTCTATATTGGGTTCTCTCTGCCTAGTCTTTGCCTTTTTGAGGGTGTACAGAACTACCTTTTTCTTCTTTTGATAAATTAGTGTATTCTGTCTGTGTTTTTTGCTGCACAGTTGCTGTTTGGCAGAGTACTTCTCTTCAGTGATTAAGATTCAAATCTTGAACTAAAGGAAAATGTTATGTAAGAGTTCATTAGAATTGGAATTTTAAATTAAATATCTTTTTTAAATGTTTGGAGTTTAAAAAGAGGAGTTAAAAAAAAGAAGGTGATTTGTATTGTAAATAATATTTTCACAACAGAGTATAACCTTTATTTTGACTGTTGATTTAATAGAGGTATATTTTTCTTGAAACATACTTTGAATGAAAACTGTTCGTTTCTTGAGATTTTATTTTCCACTTATCATCACTTATTCTATAAGCCTAACTCCATAATATTTAGCTTTGTTTAAGATGTAATAAATATCACTCTTTTTTTAATAGTAATCTCTCTTCAGATCATTTATAGATCAATAGTACATTTAGGATTAAATCTTTAGTTTTAAAACAATATAAGTATTTGATGTGTAGTTTTGCATCTGCTTAATGAATGTCAGTCTTAGCCTGTTGTTTATTAAAAGGTATTTTCAGCAATCATTTCTGTTTTGTTTCCAGATTCCATTTTTTGAGATAGAAAGTCTACAAAATACCAGAAAAATAGCAGATTATTTACACAAAAAAATCTTTCCTTGTACATACGGACTCAGCAACTGACACTGGAGAATACTAGTGGATAACAGGCTGACCTTCTATACTACAAAGTGTGAATTCTGTGCATGGAAGAAAAATTATTTTTTCTAAGTAACTGCACCTCAGAAAATGTGATCTTCTGAGTGTGAAACCTTCCAATATTTGGAACATTTGACATGTACATACTAATAAAGAGCATCATATTTTCTTAAGATTTGTGTCAATATTTATTACAAGTTTACATATATATGTGCCAGACAGTCAGTGCTGCTTTTCCTTTGTATTTTAACTGGTTCTAATTCACAGCTGCAAACAGCAGCGTGTGACTTGAAGGATACTGGCCAGTCTGGATATACAGTTTATACCTATTCTGTAGGTATATGCCTACAGAATACCTACTAATCTGGACTTTTCTTGACAGTAAAAGAAGAAATTGTGCCATTTACTTACAGCTGCTCATGTAATTTCCCAAGTGTTCCATAAAACTAAAATTTGAAGTAGTTGCAGAAGCAGTATTGGTTTATTGGTTTTACTTAAGAGATGCAGAGTGCTGTTCAATAAATAGCGATGCCTTACAGAAAATGAGAGCATTTTTCATAAAAATTATTTGCTTTACTTTGTAAAGTAACAGCTTCCACAGGATAATGGACTTGTACAACTGTCTCTGTGGGGCCGCCCAATTCTATTCTATTCTATTGGTAGTTTTGCCTTTGGTGACAGTTTAGCTAAACTGTCTAAATGGGGTCATGTATGCACTCCAGGGTTCCTCTGGGTTACAGAAACTATGCTCTGAAGCTCAGAAGAACCATGTCCCATGACAACCCTTTTTTATTTATGAACAGAAATTCTGGAACTGAGAACCAGAACCAGTACCCACTTCAGCCAGAACAAGTGCCCTAACTTGGGTCAGTGCATTGCTTTGCAAATGATGAAGGGAAAACAGGAGAGCTTTAGTTCTGATTACATCATGATTCTTGATGAACGGCCATGTAACACATTTTCTTGTTAGCTTGTGCTTCCTCTTGGTGTGGAATTACTACTCATGAGTAGCAAAGCAGAATTCCCAGGATTACCTAGTTTGATTTTTGCTGTTGTTTTGATACAAAAAAAAGACGAAACGTTCACATCATTGACATTCTGTATATTTCACCAGTAGATAGAGAATGTGGCCAGTTTTTCCTTCCAATAATTTGTGAGTTGCAGGTGTCTGTCAATTGCCCCAACAATCTCTGATTACCAGATGCAAAATCCAGATCCAAAATATGCTTTACATTGTATACACTGTCCATTCTGTTTGTGTTAATTTGATATATGTATAAAACTCTTCCTCACGGTAGTGTGTCAACACTGACAGGTGAGAGCGTGCCAAAAGGTGCTTTCCAATGTGTAATAGTAAGCTCAGAACATCAATAACCTTTGAATTCGTCATTCTAGCAAGCAAGAAATTGAAGGAGAGCTGAAATGGTTTGGAAGCGTTTATAAGGAATGTTTAACACAGAAGAAATTGTCAGGGTGTTCTTCTGACACTGAGCTCTGAAGGAAGAAGTGAACCATTCAGAACTGAACGAGAAACAAGTAGTGGGAGGAACAACCTAAAGAAAGACCTTCAAAAGTGAGTACAGATGAGAAAGGTGTGACATCAGCAAAGAAACGAGATAGGAAAACTCAAACTGGTGTTTTGATTGTTGGACTTCCTCTGTGGTGGAAGTGATGCTATTTCTCACACAGACCAGAAGGTGGTGGTATTCTCCAACAAATTTGATTTCCAATAATTTTTCAAACAGATGGTTTGTAAATATAGTAAGGCTACTTAAAAAAAGCAGTTTGTACTGACTGTCCCAAAGTAAAAATAACCTGATAAGAATATGGCCACATTCCATCTTATTCTTCACTAGTAATAACTTTAATACTGATTTTTGGAAAAGCATTGTGATATTAGAAAACATTTCCTTCTCCCTTTGTTCTTACTATGATTCCTTTCATTAAATGCTGCTAAATTTGTTTAGTGAAGTGTTTATTTTGAAAAGGAATGTAGCCATTAATGTCCTTTTGTCCATACCACATTGAGTGTTAAGATTCATGCAGTTCATGAATAATGAAAGTAACTAACACGTCTCAGAATGGGCTGCTAAGTGCCCTGCTTCTCACATCATAGCCAAACAAGTGCTATTGACTGCCTAATTTACTACTTTTTCAGGTCCCAGATTTAGAAGGTTTTGTTACTCTTTTTTTTTTTTTTTTGTCACTAGGTGTCTCACTGTATTTACAAATGACACAGATTTCCTGCGTCTAAATACCTGACAAAAACAGTGTCAGTCTGTGAATTTACAGTCCTTTTTCTGGTATGATCACTCGGGCTGTTCCTTTCTGAACAATAGTGCCTCATCCTTAAACAATAACAGGATCAACAGCTCTTGAGAACCAAACAGATGCATACTCTGCAGGAGAAACTCCTTCGGAAGTTACCTTAAAATTTTAGTACTGGATTCTATGAAAGTACAAGGTATCAAAATTTAATCAGATTTAGATATTTGTGCTAAACATGCTTTTTAAATGGCTACTGCTCAAATCCTTATGGTTTTTTCTCCCTTTCTACCAAATTATTTAGTGCTTGTACTGCTAGTAATACTTAGTCTTTTTTACCATTTTTCTCAGATTGGATACAGAACCAATGATGATTTTTCTTGTTAAATCAGTAAGACGCCATTCCTGGAGTGAAATGAATGTCTGAATTCAATAAACCCAGATTCTGTCTGTTCCAAATACTAAGTGCTCAGAAGTTCCTTTTAACTCAAGTTCCACTTGAAGTCTAGTGAAACTGCTAAGCATCTAAGCCTATACATTTTTGAAAATTCTGAGTTGAATATCCATTTCAGCTGTTGTGTACATAAAACAATGTCTCACAATTCTCTAGAAACTCTGTAGGGATTGAAAAATCTGTGACTATTGATACGTTGATGGACAAGCTTGTTTAAAATGATAGGTCTGTGAATGGTTAGGTAGATGCAGTTCCCAGAATTGCAGACAGAGTTTTTGACCCAATAGTTCTCATTCCCAGCATTGCTGCCTAAAATGTTCTAAAAAGTTCTTGTTGGTTCTGCTCTTCATGAGATTTTAATGAGAATGTAAGAAGACATGCATTTTAATTAGTATGAGAAAAAGTGCAGCTGCTATTTCACCCTATTTTTAATACAGATCATGCTCATTAAATAAACTGTAGAGGAAAAGGCAAAAGCACCATATTGCTTTTCAAAGTGTTAGGTTTTTTTTCCCAGATAAATGTTGCTGGCAGTGACAGATACAAGAGATTCCCACGGATGCAGGCCTGGAGAAGGCTTTTTCACTGAGCAGGGCGGCTGCCTTCCCCATAGATTGCTGCGTACACGCTATAAACCCTCGCGTGCTCTCCGGTTGCTGGGTCTAAGGGCTCATGGATGCGCTTCCCATACTCTGAAGATGTCAGCACAGGAACAGGTCTTGCCATTTCCTGTGAAAACACAAAAGTCACCTTAGAAGAAAATCATAGGGTGAACAGAAAACACGGCAGTTTTCTATTGCTAAATGTGCTGTGGCCGGGGTGAAATAACTCAAAGAACTGTACAGCATCTGCAATATGCATGTGTATTTGTTTAGCTTACTGTTCTATCCCTGCCCTAGTTTTTAATGTTATTTTTATCTTAGTAAAACATGAATGTGTCACTAGATGACAAGATGATAAGATATGGAGCTGTGGACTGGTAATTTTTTTTACACAAATACATACATACACATGCGATTACTGTGTCATTACTGGGTAACTAAATGCCAGAAAAGCACAGATTTTATTTTTATTTTTCTTGTGCACTGAATTGCATTATTCTTTTGAAAAATAGGACAGATTTGTGACCCCTGCTACAGGAACACCTACCCTGCTTGTACAATTCAGTGAAAGCACAGCATGTAAAAAATCAAAGCCTAAAGAAAAACCCTGAGCAACCACTAGCCCATGCAAGCTTCCGCTGAAGGAAATAAAGCATATACTACTTTATTTCTGCACAATGAAAGGTTTTACTAAAAATACTTGTAGCTGTAAGATTACAGAAATAACAGCTTCACCATGATTGAAAGTGGACTTGATGAAAAACAACCTGTCCAAGAAAAGATTTTAAGCTTGTTCTCAGTAAGCTGCACTTTAAGTGGCTGTGCAGTCACTATCTGCAATCTGCAGTTCCTTCCTGTGTTAGAGCAACAGGGAGCTACAGAGTCAGAAGGGAAAGACTGGATTTGTTTGTTTTTCTTTCCCTAGCCAAAGGTCTCAGATTTATCAGGCTGCTTGTATGTTTGTACACTGACTAACACAGTAAGCCTTGGTCTGCAATGTGTTTTTCTAGTCTTATAATATACATAGTATCTGAAAGGCAAATCAAAATGTAGATGCCACACCATAGTTCAAGTGCAAGCAAAGGACTACTTTGCTACAGCAGACACAAGTCTGAGCAAATCAGCACTTATGTCCTGCAAGGATGCTGGTGGGAGCACAGATTGGCGGGATCTCACAGCACGGCAGTCAGCCAGGAGATATTTCCAGCCTCGTGGATAGAACCTGAGGTTCTTGGAAAGATGCTGTAAACACTTCTTAAAAACAAACAAACTAATTAACTAACTAACCAACCTACTCAGTACAAAAGCTAATTTCAAAACAACCATTTATCTCCCAGTTCTCCTGCCCACCTTACTCCACCCTGTTAAAAAAGTATTGAGTTCACCAACTTTTAACCCTAGCTGAATGAAAATCAAGTCAAGAAGACTGGCAGGCAAAATTAAGATTATTTCCTCCCCTGCCCTAGTTGTGGATAAATGCTGAAAAATGAGAAACTAAAAAATCTTTGTACTATCAAGAAAGATCTGCTAGAAATTCAGGGTTTACAGTGCTAATGACAGGCAGCAATATGTAATTCCAATAGTTTGTGTTCCTTTTAAATAAATAAGTTTATTTAAAATCAATTTTCAGCATCCTTGGTAGCACAGCACTGACTGTGCACACTGGCATTTCATCTTTGTGGGTTTGGCATTCAGTGGGTTTCAGATTTTCCAACAGTTGGCTGGGAAGCATCCTGCTACCCGCCCTCGCAGTGTGTAATTCTAGCACTGTTAGCACTTGCAATCAGCAATGGCAGCCCTGAGCACACACTCCACTGCAGTTACTCAGCTGCATGTAGCTAACCAAGTTTCTGTAACTGTACTCCTGAATTCCCTGCATCCAGGTTACCTGCAGGAAATAAAGGGCTTACTAGCAGAGGTTTGCTTGTTTCCAGCTCAAGTAAAGCTGTGGTGGGTTCAGTCTATCTGTGTTCAGTGTTGAACTAGAAAGATGTCAATTGTGGTATTTTTATGTATTATATTTTATAATTTAGTTATTATTACATAAAGCCTGAGAGGGCCACTGTGATAAAGATGAATTGAGTATGTGATCTGTGCTTGGTTATGGTTACAGCCAGTGCTGGGAGTCATGACATGCAGGAGGATCATGCTGTAGAATGAAATAACTGTGAGTTTGATGTGTATACGTGATAATCAAAGGGCTGGATTAAGGGACACCTGTTTGGACAGTCCCTTATGTGCACTTCCCAGCACAGCTGGTATGAATTCTGTACCATACACGTTTGCTCTAGGAAGAAAGCCAAGAGGAAGGTGAGTTTTATTGATACAAGAGCTCAGTAAAAATCTGTAACTTTATATTGATGAACTTTCTACACAAATTTCCTGCTTGGTACTAGAGGAGGGAGGTTTGTCTTTGTTTTGTTTAAATAAAAAGTTTAATTTCTAATGGGAGTAGTCATTAAAATAGATAGATTTGCAGTTGAGTTATTAGGCATGAGCAGGTGAAGCTGATGGGCACTCTTGGGATTCTTTTGGGAGCATCTAATGCTTCATGCATTAGATAGAGTTGAAGGACATTATGGCTACACACTTGCACTGAAATGTCTGGCATATATAACTGCTAAGATGAATCCCAAGCAGTGGGCTTTGTCAGAAAAAAAACAATTTTATTGCACAGAAATTAGAGTAATTTGGACTCTTGTGTCACTCTTTCTTCTTCCTTCTCTATAATATATAACCATCAAAGCAGGCAGCCATCCCTAGCCTACCTATCACTTTTACATCCATTAACCAGTTGGGATTTTGAGGTCATTAGTACACAGAGGTTACACTTCATTTGGTTTTTGACAGCCTCTGCCTCTATGTGCAGTTTTGTGTATGTATGCATAAATATAATTATAGACAGAGACGATTGTATATATGTGTATTATTCAGATGCTGCATGCAAAAATACATCCACATTCATTTATGCATGTATGTTATAGTATTTCTGTTTCCAGGGGAGTATTTACCTATCAGGCTGCACAAAAAACCCAGATTCTGTTGGCCTCAAATGCTTGCCCATCCTTTCCCAGGCATGTCCATGTGTTCTGATTGACCACACCTTTGCACTAGCTCTCTATGAATTTCCTTCCTGCAGGGCAATCTGGTGTAGGTTTTCCTAACAAATTCACCAGCTTCAGAGACTTGGACTTTACAGCAAACGCTGGCATAGACACAGTGGGTGTCAGAGGACAGTAGGGAAGTCATGGCCTCTGAATCCAGTCCTCTCAGGGAAGAGTTTTTAAGCACCACTGAAATAACTGCAGAACCACCTGAAGTAGAACTCTTGAGGGGCACAGATGGTTCAGAGTACACACTGCACTCTGCAAGAGAGGATTTGCTTCTTCCCCTTAGCTTTAACTTGCATATGTCTTGTCACCTGTAAATCTTCATGAAATGAAAGAGCAAGAGCTGATTTGGGCGTCTTCATGGGATAATGCTTTCTCCTAAACCTGCAGGCTGATTTCCTCCCAATTTCTTTCTTATCATATGGGCTACATTATAAAGGGTAAAACAATGCCTGGAGCCTCCAGTCATGTCAAAAGGTACAAAACACCTTAAACAAAGATAATTATGAATTTATCAAAGGGTTACCTCCTCATTAATTTTAAGGCCACGAGCGTTTGCGTGTTTTCTGTCACATCGTGGAAGATACTGGTCGTAATCTTCTGGTATTCTAAAAACAGCATCATAGGTGAAAAAATCTCCTGTCTTGAGAAAAGGGGAAAATGGCTAAATCACATAATTGCTTTACTTTACAGATTACAGAACACATGTAGTCAAATCATTACTTAAATAGTGCATATATTGCATTAGATGATGACAACTGTAATATTACTGACCTCATTAGGAAGTTTGGGCCAGTCCTTTTGAATAGTTTGCAAAATTACCTAATGATATATGGTATCATTTATTAAGTTTGTTCAGCTCTGAAATTTCCCTTGTGGCAATTTACTTCTTTTCCCCCACCCTGTAATCCGTTGTAATTTTGGAAATTATCTGATCTGTTTTCATTTTCTGCACTTAATATTCTCCTTCCTAAATGTGTGTATTTGTCAAATGATCTGGCCACAATTACGTAAAACAGGAACTTTCAAACAGAAAAAGGTCCCCTGCACTGTAAACATAATTTAATTTCTGATTAGAGCAGAATTGAGAAATGTGCCACAGAGGTAATCCTGTGATCCAGTGGTATGCATGACAAACATATGTCAGGCATTAAAATAAAGCACACCCCAAGCCATAATATTGTTGTTCAACTGTTGACATAGTTTACATCCAAATAAGCAACATAAAAGATCTGCTCTTCTAACAAAAGTGTTTGTGAAATACAGTCAAGAAGTTCTCATAAATGGAATCAAAGCAATTTCAAAAAAAAACAAACAAGTTAAAAAAAAAAAAGAAAACCCTCTACTGAAATATGCTGCCAGTTGTTACTGAACTTCATTAAGGGTTGATATTCTGTTAAAAATGTCAATCATCATTGGCTTTGTGCATGGCTGACTAAAAGAATGGTGCATTTTGTTGGGCTTTTTTTTTTGTCCTCTATTTTACAGTGTGTCCAATTTAACATTTGAAAATCTCATGTACTTTGAGATTTTCAAATTACACTGGTATTCTCCAAATATAGTCAAGTCATGGCAGGTCAAGAAGGTTATAATGGTTCCATTAAAAGGAAACCATAGTTAAGAGCACTAGTGAAATACTGCTGTAATTTCAGGCCTTATTTATACAGGTATCTCCAATACTTGCTTCTGCCAAGAGGAGAAATTATTCTGTATTTAACCTATCTATCCCTTCACTTCTCAGAAATCATCGAGCTTCAGAGGATTTCAGGCACATTAAAGAGCACCCTGCATGTGATTTGTCATCTCCATTATTATTTCTGTGCTTCCTTGCCTCTCCTCTCCTCCCCACACTACCAGTTTCATTCAGTGGGCATTTAATATTTACTAACCACCAGAAATGTTGTTTGCTCTTTGCTGGTATTGATGTGGCATTATTTGTTACTTGTTTCACAGTAAGAAAGAGTAAGTGTCATTTGTTGCTCATGTCAGAGCAGATAATTCATCCTTTCTGGAACTTGCAGCCAGCCAGTCTGTTATATCAAAAACTAGCTCTGTCTCAGATACCTCTTTAAGATTTTCTGCCAGATTTGTAGAGGCGACACTTCTTTGCTCAATACACTGATAATTTTCTGCTGCTGTTTCTCTTTGTTGTAAATGATAACTTGGTTGATCTGGGTGTGGTGGTGGTGGTGGTGGCAAGCTGTTTCTTAAACCCATCAGAGCAAGTGAGTCACACAGAGCTGATGATAAATGTGCACTCAGGGTAGGCATCCTCTGTGTACTGCTGCTAAAGCTAAATGTTTTGCAAGCATTCATTAGTATTCCAGACACACATACAATAGGTAATAGCTTTCTCCACATCTCAGAAGAGGAAACACTAGGCACACTGCCTACAGTAACTTATGTAAAGCAATCCAGGGAGCAATTGTCAGCCAAGGGATTAAAAAGCAGGAATTTCTGGCTTCTGGCCATGCAATGAGCCCATCTTCTTCCTACTTGTCTCTGCTTCACTCTCTGATACATGGTTGGTTTTAGGTATTTAAGCTGCAAAAAGGAATGAGATTCCTTTTGCTCTATAAATAAAAATATTCAAATTACCTAATTCCTAAATTTTGCAGAAGAATGGGCTGAATCTGCTTTCTCCCCTGTGGCCAAGGCCTAGGCTGTGAAGAAACCTATTAAACAGCTGTTATCACTTTTTGTTTCTATGCCACTGGAGCATCTTTTTTCACAAACCAGGCCATTGTGAGTGTAAAAGCAGACTATATTGTACAGGAAAGCTCTACCATATGGCTGCTAATTCTGTGCAGACTGGTGAGCTCCACAAACCCCAAGAGCACCATGCCAGCCCTCTGACCTGCCCTTGCCTTACTCTTGTTGTGCTCTCCCTACTGTTCTGTGAAGCATGGCACCAACTGTGCCCACTCACCTTTGGATCAGATCACCTTGCCAAAGTAATGCTGGAATCAACACGAAAAAGTCACAAGAGAAATCCTGTCTTTTAGCAAGGCCGTCTGGTCAATGCAGGAAATTTGCTGTTCAGTACCCAGCACAGTGCTCTGGTCTGTACCCTGCCTACATGCCAGGGACATAGGACCTGCAAACTCTCACAAACAACCAGTCACTGTTGCCTGGTGTTGGTGAATTCAGCAGCTTGCCACTTGGGCAAGGAGAGGACTCATGGGTTGTATTTATTGTTATAAATTGCCATAGCATTGCTATGTTACACAGACATAATAGGCATTTCAGAACGTTTTTATACTGTTTTTTCTTTTTGAGAAAAAAGCCTGTTAACTTCAGCATCTCATATGACACTTCACAGAAAAGTTCACCACCCAGGAACTGTAGCTCAGCTGAGGCAGAAAGAGTAAGATGGCTTTCATTTCCAATTTTAAATACGAAGACAGAATGAGGAACAGTGGTGACATAAGGCAGCAGAGTGAGGAGTGAGGGTCCCTGTCAGCGCACTTGAGTTACCACATGTTGAGTGGCAGTGTACCACCTTCAGAAGCATCCAGTTACAGAGGCATATATTGATGTTATTGTTTTGAGTAGCTCTATTGATTTTATTAAAGCTGACCATGTGGAAAATTTATGCAGTGCACATGGAAAATATTTTCCCTCAAATGAAAATGGAGAAGTTTGTTATTAAAGGGTTCTCAAGAGTGTGTGTTACGACAAAATTCACTGGTACTGCATCAAACTCTAGTGATACATGATGCCTTTCCTAGTTTTTCTCCTAAAAATGCTTCACATTTCATTGATAAAAGAGGCCTGTTCATCCTCAGTCCTTGGCAAACAATGTCTCTGCCTTCTCTTGTTATCCAGTGTGAAAGACCTTGCCCTCATTCACCATCCACAAGTAGCAAACACACATTGCAAAGGCCTCTGATGGTGAAACCTGTTATTTTAGCATTAGATAGTCTAGTGATAGAGATGTGCCACATTTCTGCATCACAAGAAAATTCTTCACTGTGAGTGTGGTGAGGAACTAGAACAGGTTGCCCAGAGAACTTGTGGATGTCTCATCCCTGGAGCTGTTCAAGGCCACGCTGGACGGGACTTTGATCAGCCTGGTCTAGAGAAAGGTATCCCCGCCCATGGCAGGGAACTGGAACTGGATGATCTTTGAGGTCCCTTCCAACCCAAACCATTCTATGGTGCTATGACGATTTTTGGTACCTGTCTGACCAGGGTATGACGGCCGAGTTGTGCACCGGGGCCAAGCAGAGGGTCTGCACTGCGCAGAGCCCTACGGGGAAAGCTGCTCCCTCGCCCCTGCGCTGCTCCCCGCCTGTCCCCGCTCACCTTGTGCGCCCGGCCGAAATAGCTGAGCTCTGGAGGCCCTTCCCGTTGGGGCGGGACGAAGCTGAAGGCGGAGAAGGAGGCGAGGGCCGGGCGGCTCCTGCCCGGCGCGTTGCCGAGCGCCTCCCGCGCCAGGCGCGTCCCGCTGGCGGCCATGCTGCCGCGCGCGCCGTTAGCGGCGGCGCCCCGCGCGCGGCGCCGGCCCGGGCGGCCCGGCGGGAGCCGGCCCCGGCCGCTGCTCGGGCCCTCGGGGCGTTCCGCAGGGCTCTGCCAGGCCTCCAGTGTGAGTGCCCGCACACCCGGGAGTTGCGGTTTGGTCTCAGTCTTGTGCAGCGGCTCCAGCTCCCCGGTCCTTTGTGTTCTTGGAAGCTGGGGACGAAGGTTAGAGCAAAGCCGAGCCGAATGGGACTGACTATTTTCCTGTAAGAGCTTGCACTAGCCCTAGATCCCTCTCTAAGGGTAAGCCGAATAAAGCCACAGCACAGCATGGAATTTCTACCAGAATAAGGAGCCAGTGTCGTGAGGACCTTGGGCTTCTCTTTGGATCGTAGCTCACCTACTCGGGCACAGGCTTTCACACGCTTCCTGAACTCTCTCAGGCTTGATGCTGACCGCCTCCTTGGGGAGCCTCTTCCAGTGCCCAGCCATGCTCTGGCTGAAGAATCTTATTCTAATACCAGCCTAAACCTCCCCAGACTCAGCTTCAGGTCCTGTCCCTGGTCACCAGAGAAGAGATCAGTGTCTGCTCCTCCTCTGCCCCTCGTAAGGAAGTTGTAACTGCAATGAGATCTCCCTTCAGTCTCCTCCAGGCTGAACAGACCAAGTGACCTCAGCTGCTCCTCATACAGCTTCCCCTCCTGACCTTTCACGATCTTTGTTGCTATCCTCTGGATGCTCTGTAACAACTTAATGCCCTAAACACAGGACTCAAGATGAGGCTGCCCCAGTGCAAAGCAGAGTAGGACAATCTGCTCCCGTGCCTGGCTGGTGATGCTGTGCCTGATGCCACCCAGGACAGGGCTGGCCCTCCTGGCTGCCAGGGCACTGCTGGCTCATGTTCAACTTGACATCCACCAGGACCCCCGTGTCCCTTTCCATGGCACTGCTTTCCAACATCTCATTCCCTGGGTTGTATGTACATCCAGCATTGAACTATCCCAGGTGCAGAATCCAGCACAGGACGCTCAGCCAGTTCAGGCAATGTAGTTGGAAATTTTTCTCATATACTTATTGGGAACACTGAAAATAAGTCTTCTGGGTATAAATCTCAGACTGACTGTAAAAACTGCTCTGCCCTAGTAGCAGCTGGTCCCTAGTTTTGATATTCACCCCATGGTTATCCTGGTTTAATACATATATCTAACTATGCCCATGATACTTCTTCTGTGGTCCTTAGGAATATGTGAGTGGCTTGGTTTAGTTTACCTTTGTTGTCTGTAACCACAGGTGTAGAGCTACTGTCCTGTAGGCACAGTATTACTGTTATTAATGCTACCAGTATCTTTTGGTAAGCACTTTCACAATAGCACTCTCCTAGGCATTTTGAATTTTATCAAACATCCAACATTTATTTTAAACCCTCCAACTTTCAGAGTACTGTAAATCTTCACAACTGATTGTTTCAGGCATCTTGGAGACAGGAAATAATTCAGAACTACAAAAGTCTCATCTCTGTTATGTAGCTGCCAGTCTCCCTTTATAAATCCACAGAATTACACACACTCCAGCTTCTCTGCAAGTGTAACATGGAGGCTTTATAATCTGCAGACTGGTGTGGGTGGTTTTTTTTAATCATTTGTGACAATTTCCATCTGCTTATCTAATAATGTCCCTCTACCAATTAAGATTCTCTTCTTTCTGTAGCATGGGCCAAATTAGCACAGTGTAAGTGAGCAGTGGAATTGAAAATCCAACAGCTGCCTTACATCAGCTTCCTAAGCAGAGACCTGCTTGCCACTGAGCAAGTGCTTTTCTGCAGTTTAGTCCGAGCACAGAGAGATAGCAAGCCCATTTATGAAAAGCAATTCAGCTGAAACTGCAGCTATAAATAGAGCCATAAGAAACTGTTCACCAGAGATACCAACTAAGCTAGGCAAGAGCTATGAAGTCAGATCTGAAAGATTTCTCTCCAGTTTTCTTTCAACTGTTCTCATGTAGCTCATTTTTTATGGAATTAAATTGAACTATAGCATCCGGATGCAGTACAGATTGTCACAAATATTGCGAAGTGCTTGCTACCGATCTGCCATACCACCACCCCCCCTATTTGAAACAATTAAAAACAATGCTTTTCACTTAATTTTTCCTTCCTAGTGAAGGTATAAATTCTTTCAGAATTATTTGAAACTTCCAAAGGCTTTTCTTCCTTTTCTTCCTTTTTCACCTTTTGCAGACTCCCCAGAAGCAGGATATGAATGCCCAGGGGGGTTTGTTCCAGATGCAACCAGACTTTATTAATGCTCATTTGTATTATAAAATAGCACGGAAGGTCAGTGTGTTTCCTTAGTAATTTCAATATGAACATGTAAACAATAGAGCAGTTTTAGTCTATATGGTGAAAACTATGCATTCAAATACAGCTGAGCTTAGACCCCAAAGTGTTAAAAGTTGCTTTGAATTTGGTGTCTGAAGGATGAGAAGTTCGATTGCCTGCCCTTTTGGAGAGTAGTAATACCCCCTCAGGTTCCACTGCTAAGGTGTCTGAGTTTTGAACATGTTGGTATGTATTTTTGTAGGCATAGAATGCCTCAAAGGCAGGGTCACTGTTCTGAAATGTCAAACTCTTTTGACATTTCAGAATAACTCTGAAAAAACTTCCTGAAAGGAGTAAGTGGAGGCAGGGAGAGAGGACACAAAAGAGACAATGATAACAGGGGAAGGGAGACAGGATGGACACAAGAGGACAGGTGACATATAACTGGACAGTTCATTGATACACAGAAAAAACAGTAGCTGTTTTCTTACTACAAGCTGAGGTACTTGTTTTAACCTTATGTCACTTAGAGCTGATCTGACAGCCTGCTGTCAAATTAAGGCTTAGCAAGCCCTCTCCTGAGCTCTTTGACCTCAACATGTATCAGTTTGCCATGTGGCCCTGACCTTCAGCTGAGGCTTGAAGGGGAGACAGTCTTTGCCAAATATGTTCCATTCAATGGCCCTTGAAAGAAACAAACATAGCTCAAAAAACAAAACAAACATAGCTGAAACAAACATAGCTCAAAACCTATCCCCTTTCTACTACCATAGCTTTGGGTCAAACCAGTTGTTTCACAGAAGTGCTTGTTTCTTCTAGATCCTAATTACCGACTGAATGCCCACCTCAAATGGGAAGGGTCTTCAGGAGCATTGCATCCATCCCACAGGAGACAGTTCTCCAAGAACTTCTCCCATGTGAATCCTTCTCACAGTCTGAAGTCTGTCATGAATGCTTCAGCATGGGTCCCTTTCATGGAGTGCAGTCCTTCTGGAACGGGCTGCTCCAGTGTGGGTTCCCCATGGGGTCACAAGTCCTGTCAGCAAACCTGCTACAGCACTGGCTCCTCTCTCCATGAACTCACAGGTCCTGTCAGGAGCCTCCTCCAGCACATGACATGGGGTCACAGCCTCTTTGGGGCATCTACCTGGTCCAGTGTGGAGTTGTCCATGGGCATCAAACGGATCTCTACTCTACCATGGACCTCCAAGGGCTGCAGGGACACAGCTGATGGTCTGCACCACAGGCTGCAGGGGAATCTCTGCTCCACTGCATGGAACGTCTCCTCCTTGTCCTTCTTTGCTGCCCCTGTATTTCCAGATATGTTTCCTCTCTTCATCCGCTGTTTCTGCTGCATTTTTTATCTCTTCTTAAATATGTTATTCCAGAGCTGTTGTTGACGGGCTAAGTTTGGCCAGTGGTGGGTTGGTCTTGGAGTTGTCTGGCGTTGGCTCGGTTGGACATGAGAAGCTCATCAGCTTCTCATGGAGACCACCCCTGTAGCCCTGTCCCCTTCTCCTTGCTACCAAAACCTTGCCACACAACCCAATATAGCTGACTGAAATCTGCTCTAGTTCAGATCAGTATTTTGTTCAATAACTCTCTTGGTGAGTAAAGTAGTATACATTTTTATACATGAGGTGATATAAATGTCATAAAAATTGCTATTTGTAATGCTTTTTTGGAATAAAACATGAAAAATTCTAGCCCAGGAATATCAGCCTTTAGAAATACTTCACATGCATTTTTTCCTGTCAAAACTGAGATTTTCATGAAGAGCATCTCAGTGGCTACAAGTAGATTTGAAAAATTATCCATCAAAAAATTTCTAACAATTCTTGGCATAATATTTGTTTTAAACAGGGCATCCTATAACATAAAGGTGTTCACATCTTCATAGTTGCAAACATTAATAAAATGCCCTTGTCTGTCATTTTGACGTGTCAAAAATTACATTGACCTGAATAATTCCTGCTTCTAAATTTGAAAATGCTTAAAATTTACATGTAGCAAACTTTAGGGTGAACTAGTTATAGCTAATTTATATACCACTTTTGACAAATCCACACAAATCTGAATTACTTCAAAAAACAAAAAATTATCTCTTAGTTACATATTTTATTTAAGGCACATACATCTCATTCTACATTTTCTCCTCTCTAATTTACTCTGCTAATTTAGACAAAAAGTGAATAATAAAACAAAAAATCCCTAGAATTAAATTTCTTTGGGGTTCACCTGTAAAAAGTCTTGAAAGGTACTATCTACACCTAAAATCTGCTATCTGAAAATTAAAAATTAGTTTATGTTCATATATAATCACAACAAGAAGGAAAACTATGTATTAAAGTACAAGATAATAACATCTTTTAACAGTACATCTTCTGCTATATAAAGCTTCTTGATAACATAGATTATTATTTATTCCAATATGAGGTTCTAAAAACAAAACAGGAACAGCTCTTCCCTCACATTGTTTTAAAGACAAGCAGACTGAACTACCTGTGTCTCAGTGGAAAAGGGGAGGGCTTGTAGATATTTTGCAAAATGAAGGAAGCATATATGAATATAAGAAAATGGAAAATGCTTTTTATATAGCATAAGTAATAAAGAGAGACAATAATTTCTCTCTTTAGAAACAGCAGCTAAATAGCATTAATTTGCAGGCAATACAAACTATTTCCATAGTTCATAAAAACATCTGCAAGTCTAATCTTTCTTCCTGTCCTTTGGTAGCCCTCCATGAATTGCAGCAAAGCACTGACTTTGAAAAAGAATTCCAGCAGGCTTACCAGGTGTTCCCATTTGATTCTCTTTTCCCCAAACCACAGTGAACCACTCTTACACTGATATTTTGGCTTCTGCCTCGCAGTGTGAAATGCATTTGCATTGTACTTTTGGAAGTTCACTAAGGAGCTGTGAATTATGTCACCAACACAGAAGTTGTAGAACTCTATGATTCTTACTGTGATGTGGAATATGTGGAATGTCAAATACTGATTTACATTATTATCATAAAGTTTTTCAGGTTATGGGCTGATACATGAGTAGCGTTATATCCAGTTACTGAGGCTGAAATTGCTGCAGGAGGAGGAAATAAAGTTCTTTTCTTAAGTGAAATTAAGCAGAAAAATAAGTCAGTATAAACAGTAGATGTAAAATGCATTGGAAGACGAGGTATTTATTAAATACAAATAGCTTCTCAGCACTAGAAAGATAGAATACTCAGCAACTGAAGGCTAGAGAGGAAGGTGTGCACCTTTCTTTGTCTGGGCAAAGATATGTGTACCTTTTGCTCAATTTCTTGTTCTTTATCAGGATTTGGCTGCAAGAATCTAAATGCAATTACAAAATGACAGAAGAACACCAGTGAAATATGAATCCTTTGAACATAGGCATTTTCAACATGCTCTTGGAGGGGACATATACATCTTTTTTTATATTTCATTAGACTAGTCAGCTCCCCAACATTCAGATGTTTTAACATTTCATAGCTTACAGAAATAAAATTGTTTAACTTTTATAAAAATCACAGAAACAAGGCTATGGAATTAGGCACAAGGTTTGTTAATGATAAGCAAGAATACAAATGAAGGCAAAATCCTGAATGCACAGGTTATACCTGAAAGCTGCAACGTATATATGACAATATAATAGAATCAATTTTACATAAGGGTTTTCATCCACAGTAAGAAATTATTGCGTTGACCTGTGGTAATACCACACTGTTTTTAAAGGCCCAGAGTACATTCAAAGCCTAAGAAGGAGATCAATAACTTATTTCAGTGTTTCTAGGACAAATTTATAGTAAATGGCAAGGAGGGATTTAGGAGAAGTCTTAAGTGACATAGCTGACAGCTAGCCAATGACTGGGACATTGGGTTTGCGGTCATGTAAGCTATTTGAACAGTCTTTAATCCCACTGGCAAACATTTATCTTTACCTATTAATTAAAAGGAAGAAATCATAAAGACAACAAAAATATTTTTCCTGATATTTTATTAGACTGAGTACCTGTCTTGAAAATTACTGTTTAAAAGTCTCCAGGACTGGATGAAAAATTAAGTGTGTTATGTTGAACATAAATGAAATAACTTGCATTTTGCTTTTAGACTTATTTTAAGGGATCAAAATTTAGATTGTCTGTTTTACATCACATTAGGCACTTTGAAATCTACTCTAATTCCAGTTCACTAGTGGGCAGATGGCTGTTGTGATTAAACTGTGCCACATTCACTGAGACTGGACTGATGCCATGTATTTGTGATCCATAATTTTGAGAATTTCTGAAAGGATACAAGTGCTATACAAATGTCTATGTATGTTTCATGAATGAGCAGTCTGAATACTTTTTACATTTCAATAACATGCTAGAGGTAACGGTGCATAAGTTGACCTCCATATTCACACGGTATCAATCAGAAAAAAAAATCTTGTAATTATATGCTATTTTGTAAATAGTATTATTTTCTTGTTAGGATGCTATGACTAAAATAATTGATAACAACAATGCAAAACTTAATTGCTACTATCTGTGCTTCAAAAGAGCATAGACAGTAAAATCACCTACTTTTGCTGTCTTTCACCTGGCTCATCTATGAAACTCTGCAAGTGTGATACTTTTTAATTCAATGGGATTTAAATTAATCTCAAATATCCACAAAATAACATTTTACTTATACTCATGCCCTAGTGAGTATAAATGAGATTTTTACTTTAAATGATAAATGAGATTGTTACTTTAAATATCCCACAAAATCCAGCATTGTGAAGGTTAAGTGAAAGGCATGGAAGGGCAAAAGAGGTTGTCAAAGTGCAAAGCAGAACTTTTCCTCCTCTTGTACAGCTTCTCCTTGTTACTCTTTAAGCACTGTGGGCCAGTTGTCAAGTAGCAGCACCACTACTGTTTTCAGTATCCCCCACTTTGTTTGCATTTACAGATTTGAGGTCAGTCTTCTGTATCACTTAGGGAGTAAGTGACTGCAAATTGCCTAGGATGCCACCCATGATAGAAGACAGTAGAGGTGATTTAGTTTCTGAAAGGCAATAGCAAGTCTAGCAGATATTATTGACCAAGGCTGTTGAGATAGCTGGCCATAGCCTGCCTCAACATCTAACTACTGAAATAAAAGGCAGTCTCAGCAGCAGAAAACATGCAGCTTTAGAGTGACAGAAGCCAAAGAAGGAAGCAAAACTAAGAGACAGCAACAGTAAGACAAAGTACATATAAACTTTTAATGAATTAACCTTACAAAAGACAATAGCTTCAAAACATTTGACACGTTTGTACAAAACTATTCCAGCATTGTTAGTTCTCTCTTCAGAAAGAATGCCAGCAAACCACCCAACGTGTCCCTGGCTATGAGATGCAACTGGTGATCACATCCAAATCATGTGTGGACAGAGTAAACTTATTTACAATACTGTATACTTTAATACCAGATTAGTGGACGCTATTGGGGAGCGACTGTATTTTCCAGAAAACACCATGCATCAGGAAATAGTATGCACCCCTAGCTTTATTGCCTTTTTTCCCCACACTTGTCACTAACACTTCCCTTTAGTCCTTTCAGGATGTATTACCTCCTTTTGATTCCTATTCCTTCTTTTCTTGTCTTTGAATAACAGTGCAAGTAGCAGTACAATCTTCCAGTCCTATAGCGTACATCACAACTGTCCTTGAACATAGAAATATCAAGGTGCAAAATGATGGCTCATGGGACTATTCTGCAGCCATATTAAAGTAAGTGCCACATACCAGAAAATAGCACGCATGTTAAGGGCCAAAATGTAGTTAAAAAGTGCGTGATACTTTCCTGAAAATATGGTATTGATGACACATACAAGCATCTTCAAGATGCCATATTCCCTTGTGAAAGGGATCTTGTCATTTCTGTATGTACAAAGTATGTCTTCAGTTCTCCTTTTCCTTTTACATTTATTATTCCTCTGCAGGTGCTCATGTACCCCAGTGTTTGTAGGACGTTGTTTGTCTCCTCTGTAACCTGCAACAATACAGTAATACAACCAGTGTTGATAACAAAGTAGAGAAGAATCTTCTTCCTGGGCGTGAAGATAACATAATGTTCTCTTCACCTTTAGGGGGTTTGCTGTAATGCTCATAAGGCCTTTAAGGGTCTCAGGTGAGGTTTGAACACCTAAGCTTTAAAGCAGTTTATTGCTGGATGCTCATTCTAATCACTTACATCAAGTATCAAATTTGGTATAACCACATATGTACCCAGGGTTGCCAGCAGAGAACCTGTAGATAGATAAATGGAACTAGGGACAATACTCTTCCTCACATAGTACTTTTGTCATCTTCAGGAGCTTATTTTTACTTGAGTAGACCCAAGCTTCCCCATCATTCTACAACTACTAAGGCTGTGTAAATGAAGTGATAGTAAGGTAATGGTTAGCATCACCTTTCAGAGCTGCTGTTGCCAGTTTCTCACATAACTGTCTGTGAACCAAGCCATTCTGCTATTTTAGGTAAAAGCCCACTAGCACAAAATCAAGGCTTACCTGTATTTTATCTAAGACACCAGTGCTGTCCATCCTGCTGGCCACATTTACTGTATTGCCCCATATATCATATTGTGGTTTTTGAGCTCCAATTACTCCAGCTATTACAGGTCCATGGTTTATACCTGGAAAGCATCAGAACTTAACATTAGCAATGAAGAGAAAGGCAACAAAGTTGGTGAAGGCCCTGTAGTACAAGTCCTATGAGGAGCCTCTGAAGTAGATGGGCTTGTTTAGCCTTGAGAAAAGAGGGATCAGGGGAAATCTTATCTCCCTACAACTATCTGAAAAGAGGCTGTAGGTAGGTGGGGGTTGGTCTCTTCTCCCAGGCAACCAATGACAGTATAAGATAACAGTCTCAAGCTGTGCCAGGGGAGATTTAGATGATCATTAGGAGGAACTGCTTCACATTCAAGTGTGACTAGACATTGGAATAGACTGCCCAAGGAGGTGGTGGAGTTATTGTCCCTGGAGGTGTTAAAGAAAAGACTGGATGTAGCATTTGATGCCATGGTCTAGTTGATATGGGGATGTTTAGTCATAGGTCAGACTTGATGATCTCAGAGGTCTTTTCAAACTTAACTGATTCTGTGAAGATCCACCAAACAAGGACATACAGTGTATCTGGCATATAGCAAGTCAATGAACACAGTGTTTAGCCCTTGCTGGATAGTGAGTACAGTCATTCATCGTGGTTTTATCAACCATTTATGGCAGGAGAATGTTAGTTATAAAAATGCCAAAAGTCAGTTAATCTAATTTTAGTTTTACAGCTCCCTTCCTGAGTAACTTGCTATTTTCAACCACTGGCATCCTAATAATAACCTGCTGCTGCCTTTATTAGGTAGCATGGAACCACACTGTGGGTGAGCAGCAGCTTCTGAGAAAACAGATATACAAGAATTTCTTTTAATTTCTACTTGTAGTGAAAAGGGCCTCCCCTCTGCAATGGTTGACGGCCCAATCAAGTTACTTTTATAGTATTCTTTGCTTCTTAAATGTAGAATAAACTAAAGCGAATGAGCTGAAAGAATTTGAAGCCTTGTTCTGAAGGCTGGATTGACCACAGAATTGTCCTAAAGATCTGCAATATAAATATGTGTATTCAAATAATTTGATTAAGCATGGAGTAGAACAATATGGTAGAACAATACAGTCCCTCCTTAGACTGTGGGTATTTTTTATCTTGCAGTCAGTTTGTAACCTATATTATGTCTGTAAAGGGGATGAGTTTTACTTTGCTAATAAGGAAAGAAACCAGGAGGTAAAATCCAAAGTACTATTGATAACCAGCATCAAATGTACTATAATTGTAACTGTACATACCAATGAACAAGAAAGCTAAGTTAGGCCTAGTGAGAAATAAACCCTGAACAAGTGAGTTATTTGATTTATAAAATTATCTCAATGGATCATAACTGATTTCTGTTAGTTCCTTGACAAAAACCATCATTAGGGATATATGTGCAGTCAAATGAAAATGTGATTGTAGGATAGACATGGATCTCAGAGCTGGCTCATCTGCTATGTAACATGTCAGCGGAGGCTAGCAACAAGTCTATCAGCCCACTTGGAAATCCTGGAAAATGTGAATGTAGAAGTTAAATTGGGAAAAGTTGCAAACACTACAGATAACAAATGGAACCTGATATATGTTACTGTACGAGCTGGTTTGTACTGATAAATAAGAAGCCCAGTTTGGTTCTGTAAACCAGGCTCTGGTCAGGAGTTGGGCTGTGGGAGGATCAGACCAATAGCTGTCTAGACTGAGGAGTCTTGAACTCCCTATATAAGAAGGCTCTCAACAATAAAAGAGGCTGTTTGTCACAGGGAGCTTGGAGGTGAGTATTTGTTCCTGTCTCCAACCACCAACCCCATTGAACATGTGAATTATTAAACATAATAAATATATATTTTTCTAAGTGCTCAGGGTTCAATGCACAAAGGGACTTAGTCTTTGCAACACTTTGCATTAACAACAGAGCCATGGATGGGTTTTTTTACTTCATGACATATAAGTTGCAGAAAACACTAGGCAACTAAGACTGGAATCCACAAAAGGCATCTGCTGGGTAGCCCAATCTGGTTAGCAGGGAATATTGAAGAGATGTGTGTGGCCATGGTCCAGATACTGGGGCAGTGCAGTAGGACTTTCCTACAAAATACAGTGGGCAGGAAGGGACTTTTATTTTTTACCTCCTTCCTGAACCACTGCTGTTGATGGCTTGAGAAATATCTCAGGGGCTCTGGAGTCACCTTCAGATCCCTCCTCCTTTGAGGAAACTTCTACCAGTATATCTTAGGGATGTGTTCTGGCCACCCAAGCCATTCTATGAAATGCAACACTGTTCACCAGGAATGACAGAGAATATCTCATTCTGAAGTATCCTACAGCCTGGCTCATGGCCTAGCCTCACCCAAAACCAAGAACCAAATTAAGTCACTTACAACACAGACAAATGTTCCAACTATGAAGTTATATGGAAATAACACACCAGCCTCTCTTCTGAAAGAAGGCAATACCTGTGCAAAACTTGCTGCAAAAGCATATCTGAGCTTGTCTCATAAATCAAGCATCTCAACTTGTAGAAGGGGAGGAATGCCTAAAATGTCATCTAGATGCTTTCCTTCCTTGTTTGACAAGATCAGAGGAGAATGTACCTCCTAAATCACACTAGCATTTCAGGCACTCACAGAAGATTATGCAAGATGAAACCTCTAATGAGTTGCAAAAAATTCAGACTTAGATGCTGGCCAAGGAAGGCTTTTACAAAGGACAGTTGGGTACAAATCCTTACAGGGGGGACTAGGTCAGAAGTAGCTGTTAAAATGTTTATGTGGCTATAATTAGTATGAATATCAGAATCTTTCATCATCAGGTGTTGAGAAGTGGAGAAGTGATGTGAAAATGAAGATCTCAGTGGTGCCTATGTTGCATTATGGAGGCACAAATACCACTTTGGGTCCTGTGTTTCTTTTTATAGTTAAAACATTTCTTCATTTCATGAAGCAAAGGGGTCTAAGTTCTCTGTAGTCTTTAGAAAGATTAGTAAAAATCCAAAGTAAGCGTTTTGTTTTGCTTCATGGTCCTCACTTGAAAAGACCCAGTACTGCTTTAAGCAGTTTCCAGATGTAGCCCTGGCACTCAACAGCTGTCTGTACTGAAGCTGCTGGTATGTGCAATGTCAGCTGTGGCCAGAGCCATCAAGTTCTGTAACTCTCAGAGAAGGAAGCATACTTCTAATTTGCTTTGTCATTTTTAGCTCTAGCAAGGAATACAAAACATACTGACAAAGGAGTGCCCTAAGAAGCTCGTTTCAAGTCAGAAGACAGCAAATTTTGCCAGTGGGTGGCACTGTGAAATAGACGAGAGGAGCAGCCAAAAGGAAAAATAAGAGGTACAGTAAGAAAAAGACAGGAGAATAACTGTTGGAAATCAAATATTTCTGACACATTTACAGAATTTATGGGTATTGAGTATTTGTTTACTGTTTTCATTTCACACTTTCCACGTTACATATTGCATTGTGAAACTGCTGTGTACTGCTATCAGGAAATAAACACTTTGGAACATATGGTTCTTGACCAGCTCTGAATTAATTTATTTTATCATTCTTTCTACTGCTTACTGCAGCTGTCCATTTCTTTTTAAAAATACCAGGATGCACAAGAAGAAGCAATTAGAAACTGAAACATAAGGGATACCTCTTTCCAAGATAGATAACTAGTCATCTTTGCTCTTACATGAATAACAAAGGCAAATACTCTCCCTTGTGTAACAGTTCAAAGGAAAGAGTGTATTTTTGTGTGCTTGTTTGAATTTAGTACATGTAAAATATTTCGAACTCCAGCCTCACTGACCCATTATAGCTCTTGTCCTCTGAAATAACATTTATATGGCTTTGCAAAGCCCAGTCTAGAGTTTTCTTGTTTATTCTTTTTGTATTTGTAAACTTCCAAAAATGTATGGCTTATAACCTCTACAATATTTTTCACAGAGTTACCATAAAACCATTCAGAGCCATGTGAACACATTTTTTTCAACCGTTCTTTAAATAGGAATACTGCCGTTTTCCAAGTCTAGCCTTGAAACACTCTAGGGGTGGTGATGGCAATCCCACGTAGGCTGCTTTTTAACAGGGTAAAGATGATGCTGTTTACTATCCCTTTTGGTCAGTTCTACTACTACTTTAATCAGCTGGTACTTCACACTGAATTCTCCCCTTGTTCATGATGCTCTTCTAAGAATCCAGTGATACTCACCTACTCGTAACTTGAAGTCATTGAATGAATGCTTGTTTATGACATCCAGTTTTGCCACCAAGGCAAATGCAAACTCCACCATGGTTCCTATATGCATATACTGTCGTTCAGGCTCCTGAATTCAAAAGACAAACAAAGAGTATAAAATCTCTTGTGAGCCTTGGTTGCTGTGAGAATACAACCAAAATATGCTGAACACTGAAGCCCCCAGGGATGTCCTAGTGTCAGCAGGCAGCTGCACAGAAGTAATGTAGAAGGTGGTACCCTGTCCAGCATCAGTTAGATAAAACAATGGCCAAGAGACAGGACACATTTCACTTGTGTACAACCAGGCAGTCTAGAGGTGATAGATCCAAACCATGCCTAATCTAACATTTTGATTGTCAAGTGACTGATTAGCTGCTGTCTAATCCCAGAGGCACTCAATATCTATGTGTGTCTAGAATTTGTTAATTCATTTTCTCAGAGTGTCTGCTTCTATTGTATTCCCTTTTATAATAAATAAATAATGCTTGTGGACAGCCCCACAGAGATTCTTTCACTGTTGCACAGCTCACCACCCTTATAAAATGCTTAAGGTCCAGGGAAATTCACAATTTTAAGAATTGTTCCACTGATCTCATCTTGCAGATAAGCAAGTACATCTGAGAACATCCAACACAAGAGGAAGAGGGCAACCCCACTCTGCACTTTTATTTACAGAGCTTATGCCACTTATCAAGGCTGTAGACTTAATCTCTCCTCATACATAACAAAGTAACCTTATTTTAAGTGCTGTTTTGAGTCCTTTCAGGCTAAGGAGAAAATTGATTTTGGTGTCCCACAGCCCAAGGCAGGATCCTGACAAGTGACTGATTTTATAAGATATGGACTCACTGATCTCTATGAGAAATTACTGAATCTTCCCTATTTCTTGAGATAAAGGGACAGAAGAGATGGACAGATGACAGCTTCAGAGATGATTCACGGAGTGCGTGCATCAGCCTAGGGTGGGACAGTAGTGGCGCTTGCAGGAGCAGCTGTTTAGATAAATGAAGCCTGTTTCCTTTGGAACTCACTCCTAGCTAAAACAGATGGTTTCCTGTTCAGCTGATATATCCAGACCCTTTACTTAGGCACTTAGTCTTCCTTGGATGCTTGTTTTAAGCTGGGGGTGGTTCCCAGCAGTATGTCTAGCAGTCAGTCACTGCCACACTAGGTACTGCAGTGTCTGTGCATCTTTGGGAATCTGGAATGAAGGCTGCTGAGTTCTGGTGGATTTCTTTTGAGAATGTGAACTAAATAACCAAAAGAATGGTAAACTGTGGATCTCCTGATTGTGGAAATAACTCAAATGATAAATTTGTTCCTCTGCATACATCAGATTTAGTTGTGATTGAGAGCTCTCTATGTTTTCCATCTTCAGACTGCAGTTCTACATTTTCTTCATCCCCTTCACCTCCCTGCATTAAATGTCAGAGCTAATTTAAAATAATTCTTTGTCCTCAGGGTCCTTAGGGTCTATAGTTCATGTGTAATTGCTTGTGTTTAGAAGGAACATGAGTTTGGCAAGAGCACATTAATCCTTAGCAGAGACTGTGTTGATTCATAATTGCTGTCTCTCTGTCACTAACCTGTAGTACTCTAAAGATCATGGCAAAAGCAAGGTTTCTGAATAAGTTGTGAATTGCTTCTCTGATCTGGATTTCCACTGACTACAGTTCTTAATCCTACCATATTAAGTAAACTAGCAATGAACATATTCTCAATGCTGAGTCTGAGGGTTCTATAAGTGTATAGTTAGTAAGGCACATAGTCTTTTCAGCTCACAATGTAAAACTTTAATTCTTGCAATCTTTTGTATGCTCCATAAATCCAGTCCTGATGCAGCACATAGGAATAAAATGCTGTACTGTATTTAGTGTAGAAGGCCTGTTTTAGTGAATACAGAGGTGGCATTTTCAAACTGCAATATGAAAAAAAAAACATGAAGACTACTAAAATTGTATTGTACTTGTCCAGTACAATACAATCTATGCTAATCAGAAAAAACTAGGTCACATTATTATACATAACCTTCAGATTAATGAACACATTTTTTGCCTTCATTTGAATATGTTTTTTTTTTAAGCAGAAATATGTTTTCCTGTACCTGACTCTGTTCTTGGTTGGGTGTAGCACTCAGTCCTGTTGCTGCCATGTAAGTGCTTCCAATGGTCTTTATCTTTTCAACTCCACTGAACTTTGGCTTTGACAGTAACTGCAAAACAAGGACAGGCATTCATTATTCAGATCAGCAGCCCTGTTACTCTAACACCAATCAGAGAATAAAGTCTTAGAACAGTTTCTGTATGGACCTCAAATGGCTTCACAAATATATACAGGATGAAGGACTTGAGGATAAATAAAACAATGGTTACAGAACTCCAAGGAAAGGGAATTTCTGTCTTCTAAAATACCTTTTTACTATAAAGGGATGAAATTTATAGTTGTGAGAATAAATTCCATCTTATTTTACATACAGCTTTTAAAAGTCAGTAGATTTCGCACTCGTGATATTGGAACTGGATCACCATGCCAGCCAACACTTAAGCTTTATGCAGCTTTCTGAAAGTAAGCATCTATTCAATGCCAGTGGAATAGTCCATGTCAATAGGACTAAAATCCAAAGATTTTAGTTCATATATCCCAGTTTGTTTTGAACATTGGACATCCAATGCTCTCCAAATAGGTTTGCTGCTAAAATACCTTCTGTAGCTGCAGATGCACAAATCCAGACTGTGCTCTCTGAGTCATGACAAGATTTTAATACCTTTTACTCTTCATCACTCATAACTTCCCTATAGAGAAATACTGTTCTCAATGAGGCCATTATAGATGCCTTTTCCCAATCCATATGTAGTCATACTCTCTACTTGCTTCTAACTTTAGAGAATGGAACATTACAAATTTTACAATGCTTTGATTTGCTTGTGTATCAAATCATCAGTGCAGATCAGGTATAAAACAAAGTTATACCTGATTTTAGACATTAATATTTAGAAGCTATGATTAATCCATAGCATGTAATGTAATTGTCTCAAGAGCTGCAGTTAAAGGGCAAAAAAAACCCCCAAAACATAGGATTCTCAACAACATAGAATTATAGCAAATCAAAAGCAATTGAATATTATGGCAGATCAATATCTGATTTATTTCACATAAATCTCTTTTTCCTTTAATTATCTCTGTAAGTATTTTCTGACAGCTCTTCCACTCTCCCCCTCAAGTATGTTTTCTGAATGTTGCATATCATGAGTTAGTAAGATTGAAACCATCACCGTTGTAGGTACATACATCATCAAAGTCCGCAATGATCTCATTTAGCAGCCTGAGACATTCCAACCCTTCCTTATTTACATCAGATTCTGTGTAAAATTCCTTGAAATCCGGAACAGAGGCAAACATGACACAGACGCAGTCATATGACTGGTGATACAGATCCTGTCCAAAAGAAAACAGTGGAAAGAAAAAAAAATATCATACCCAGCTGTAAATTAGTTTCATTATTAACATGCAGTATCCAGGATCTAAAAACAGAGGTGTTGCAGTGGTTGGAATGCCTCAAGATGGAGGTTGGATGTTTTTTGCATTTAGCTGCATTTATTAATTTTAAACAATGTTTAAACCTGTTCATAAAAGAGACTTAACATATAAAGCTGAAAATATTGTAATGATTTTTTTTTCTTCCTGAACATTAACTCTGTGAAAATAAAATGTTCACTAATTTATTATATAGAGCCCATGTCTTGAGACTTCTTTTGAAGAGAATTTAGTCTGGCTTGCATGGCTGAAAATGTATTTTGTAAAACAATATCCAATTTATTATTAGCTGTTTGTTATTGTACTAACTGAAAAACTGAACCAAAATCACAAACTCAAGGTATTGCAAATGCATAATGCAAAATGACCCTGATTGATAGTTCCTAACCTAAAATGACAATATGCCTAAGAGGACAAAATAATTTTCCTTTCTTCTGTGTAATAAGGAGCTGGGCCAAAAAGAAAGAAGTCGCCTGAACTGAAACTTACTTACGGCAGTCTGCACTGCCTTCTGTGATGACTGAAATGAGAGCATCTCTACTCTACAGAAAGATTCTGGTGCTAAAAAATGATCATCTCCTACTACCTCCTTCACTTTCCTCTCAACTGCCCTTGAACATTACATTATCTCTTCTTTCAGGACAAATTCACATGCCCCCCAAAAAGATAGAAAGAAATAAAGAAAATTTATTAAACTAACACTTAAAAACAAATAGCATCTATACACAAAGGTAGACACAGCAGTAAATGAGGCTGTTATCTATTTTAATGTAAAACTACCTTCAAATTATTGAGTGAAAAGGGATTTCAGTACTCACAAGAAAAGGATTGATTCTGTGAGTTCAAGAAGCATAAGATATTATTTCCCTTTTTACTTAGCAAAGCTTGGTTTTTGCAATTTGACAGTCAGTGTGTCCTTTTGGAAGAATGTGGTGTGCCTGTACACAGATGTGCACAGACATAGTGGATCTTTACTGCTGATGTATAACTGAAAAATAACAGAACTATGGGAAAACTGCTGACTGCTTCATCCCATCACAGGTGTGAGGGAAGTTTCTGAGCAAGCATGAAAATAATGATGGACAGGAAGGAACATGAGCATCTGGAGGAGATAAATTATTTATTACTAGATTTTTGTGCCTCCTGTATTTTCTAAGGATTTTATACCCATAGCATCGCTGAAGCTCCACCACAACTGTGTGCTTTAGGGATGGAAATATATTGATTCACAGTTCCAGCTGTTATTCTCTTGTCGCACCATGATAAAATCCAGATCTCAGAGACTCTGCTGTGGGAAACATAAAGGTCAAGCCAGTAAGGAAATCTGGTTTGACTGTGAGTGTGTAGTGTGTGGAGAATCAACTAGGGAACCTGTTGGCTGGAGCTGCCCACTGTGAAGGGGATTCGGTCCCAGCTCAGGTGGGGCAGGTGTGACTGTCAGAGTGGCTCCTGGATGGTCAGATGGAAGTATTTCCTTAATAAGGTACAGAGACTACATTCTGTGGTTAACTCAGCTTTTCTTCTATTTCCTCAAGTCATCTTCCCTGTAAGTTCATTTCAGTTATAGTGATCTATTTGTCCTTCTTCCTGTCTAATACTAGCAATATCCATTCCCACTAATGAATGCTAAGTAACGTAGCACCATCATGGAAAAAACAAGTGGCACTGTTTATAACCAGATAAGTAGCAATTGGGACTATCACAATAAATTTCAGAGAATTTCAAGGACTCATCCCCATCTAGTTTATTTTGATCATAATAATAAAGGATGTTACAATTGAGTGCCTTAATTTTCCTGAGAATTCTTATCTTGAAACAGTACTCTCCAAAATGTGTAGTCATAAAATTAAGTGCAATACTATTCTAGGAAAGAACAGCTTTTCTTATTTTAACAAAAATAAAATCATCCTGTCTTTTACATTCAATCCTTTTCTTTTTCCTCTTTAATAACACCTGAAATTATGCAAGTATGTTCCTGTTACTGTCCCCTCATCTCCAGTGCCTGAAAATCTTCCTGGGATAGAGAAGGCAAACCAGTCCAATTCTATCCCTTGGAAGGATATGGCAGTTAGCTTCTCTGGGGCTGAATTTTTGCTCTAAGTAAGGTGCTAGCTCCATCCTGTAGCCAATAAAGCACGATTCCTCTTGCTCAGTGACGGGCTTGCCAGTTAGCTTGCAGCACAAAAGCTTCCAAGCACTTTTTACTAATATGGAATCTGAAGGATAAAAGCATTAAGGAGAAAGCTGCAAAAGCCAGGTGCAGATATATATAATCCTGGCCCTGTTTTCTGCTTTTCATTTTAGATTTGAGCCTGTCTTTCAATTGGAAAATAACCTGTCTTGTATCCAGTATGCAGATTATAAGCAGAACCCAGCTCTGGAGGCTATGGTAAAGCAAACAAAACTTACTCTGAAGGACCCTTGCTTTTGGTGTATTAACATTAGTCCATATATATATTTTGTTATAAAAAGACCTTTGTTGGTCATTTGAAACTACAGTCCAACTGTTTCCAGTTAGCATTAATCCACTCACTTTTTCCCTTTTAATTTCTTCTGCCTGCTTTTCAGCAGCACACTTCCCCCCCCCTTTTCTCCATATACAGCTGCATGCATAAAATACCAAGGGAAGCAGTATTTTGAAATAGAATATTTATCCATTTTCTTAATCTCAGAATCTGTTTTAAACAGAAAAGAACACACATAAAACGATACTAACTTGAATGTTTGCAGCTAAGGAAGATGTGGACAAATTTCAATGTCTTATCTGTTGACTTATTTATCCACACAGAGAAAACAAAGCCCTAATCTGCCCTAACGTCTGTGTCTACATATAGATATTGAAACAAATCTAAAGACATGAAGAGGCTCATATTTCTGAATACTTCCAGAGATTTGAAAGGGCCTTCCTTTGCAAACTGTTGAAAGAAACAAAACAAGGAATACCTTGAGTTCAGTTTTTTGGGTTTTTTTTTAATGGATGTCATTAAAATCATGTCAAATCATTTTTACTTCACCTGACATGGTGAGTTGGGGAGCTCAGCACTTTACAATTTCTGTGCTTCATTAAATTAAGTAAACTCATTCCAACCTAAGAATCTTGAGGGGTGACAAGATAAATCTAGTACCTGATACAAAGGTAAGCAGATGGTGTTGCTCTGCTGGGGAGAGGAGGTGGAGTACCATATAATCAAGAAAGCAATCTCCTGATGGTTTGCTGTGTTTAATGCCTTAACTGAGAACTGGAGCTGAGTCAACTTGGCTTCCAGCCAAAATCTTCACTGCGTTCAAAGGAACCCCACAGCAATTTTTTTTAGCTGCCAAATGAATATTTGCAGGGAATACTAAAGTATTGCAATGCAGTCCTGATTAGTACTGCTTAATGCAAACCACAGTGAAAGGGAAGGTGTTGTCATTTTCGGCTCAGGAGATCAAAAATGAATCCCTAAATCTGCCCCCTGCCCTCCTTTGTCAGTTTTGAAACAATTATTTGGCAAGCACAAGTAATTAAAAATCTTACATTTAAGATCTCTATAGCTGTTACTCTCTCTAAATGGATTGTTTTTTTGCTTTATTAGTACTGTAAAAGAATAGTAGGAGCAGATCTAATTTCCAGAAAAGTAAAGATGGGTCTTTTGCGCAACGTTTCTGGTGCTTGGATTAGATCCATTAAGCAGTGAGTAAACAGGTAATTCAGTGTTCAGAACATCTTTCCAGAATTAACACAGCCACTGTTTCAGTGAAAAGGTTAATTTTCACTCCAATAAACAAGCTCTCCACTGAACAAAAGAAAATTCAGAACCTTGTTGCAACTCCATTCTGATCATGGAGGAAAAAGTATCTGAATGCATATGATTTTAAATTAAGCCCATGTTGATTCAGCCATTCTGTTCTTCCTCCTCCTCATCTATTTTCATCATCCTTCAATAGGCAAAGTGCATTGCCACTTAGGAAAATGTAACCTTTTTATTTCAGGGTATTATGGTGCATTCAGTGCTGTAATGCAAACCTTACAGGAAGGAAAGGGGAAATGAAAGTGTCTGTGAATTTATATTTTCGCTGTAAAGACCTACTGTTCAAAACAGCATTAAGTGGTATTTCCAGGGTACACTGCTTTCTTGCAGAGTAGAGGATATACAGAGACAGCTGACCTCATTCTTCAGGTTTCTTGCCAAGAAGTGTTCAGCTACGTGGGCTGGAAGCACATTCTCCAGAAGCACCCGATTTAGGTTCTCCATGGTTTCAATCTCCTCCCGCTCTTTTTTGAACTTGTTCTTCCACAGGAAGTCTAACCTACAGTAATATTCATTCTGTTACAAGAGGACACAGAAGTAAAGAAACAATAGGCATATTGTCCTGCTGGAGTACAGGTTTAAGAGACAAAATAAGCACAGTACACAACTCCTACAATGCTATTAATTTGGCTACTCAAATATAATTCCAGGTCCCACAAAAGTCAAACCCCAAGCATACACTTTGTAACATACATTTTATCAAATCTAACAAAAAGGCCCAGGAGAAAATAAGAAAAGTTACAAGGTGCCTTAAACAATGGAAGATTTATTTGTCTACTCTTAAATTTGAGTAGAAATTAGTTTCAGAAATCAAACTCTGTGATGGAAACAATTTACAGTTTTGCAACTTAATATTATTTTGTAAGTGGAGAATTTAACTTACAATAATGGGCACTTCAGGAAGACCCTAACTTTTACTAACTTGAACTTACACCATGCCACCACCCTGACAAAAAGAAAACTGCCTATTGATACAATATACATTCAGTATATTGAATCATTATCAGACTATTAAAAATAGCCCAGTCAGTTGGGCCAACTCAGTGGAGTTTTGGTTTTGTTAGTTGCTTTTTTTTTTTTTTGGTTGGTTAGTTGGTTTTACACTCCTTTCTGTAATACTTTATCCTGCTTTTCTTTTTGTCCCAGAGTTTTCACAGTAGCTTTCCAGTAACCACAACAACAATACCTGGAACGATATGAAAATACGTAACATCCTTGGAGTATCAGTATGTTTTGAGATCCAATTTCACTAGAAAGGTGGTGGAAAATTAATAAAACTGCACTTTTGTGGAGTTCTCTCAACTTCCTTTCAATATTGTCAAGGTGTTGTCATGAATTCTATGGCATTATTTCCACAGTAAAGCCTCCTCAGGCCTATCTCAATTGACCTGATAAAAATCAAGAGCTATTTCAACATAGTCTTAATGGCTTAACACTAGCAGGCAATCTTAATGAAGACTATGTTATTAACCAGGAGAATAGGAGTATGATGGCAATCTTATTATAGAAGAACTTAAAAGTGCTAGCTACTGGTATTAGCAGTCAGTAAGCATTGACATAAAAAATGACAGTAGTCCCTCTGACTGGACAGTGGCTGTCACAGCTCAAAATGATTCATAGGTATTCTACTGCGATCACAGACAAAGATAAGAGTAGAAAGTTGAAATTAGATGGTATTAAAATGATTTGGCAAGCTTTTAAAAGGCAATGAAATAATAAAAAAAAACTGATGAAGCAAAACTGTATCTGCCAAATATTTGCAGGATGAAAAAACAGTAACAGGAAAATTATTCCTCCACTTAAATGCATAGAGAGAAATATACTCAGGTTTTCTTTGAATTGGTTGATAAGGGCCAGGTACTATTTAAATATTTAATTACAAAATGGAAAGAGAACATCCATCACATGAAATGTCTGTTAACATACTCTCTGCTGATACCTATACTACTAAGGACAGAATGCAGACCTCAAATGCACTGCAAAAGAAATATTCTGGATATTCTGACTCAAAGAGGACATTCTTCTGAAAGTAAAAGGGGTCTTTGACATCTTAGAATGGATCATGCTACATCACAGAAATCTAGACTTTGAATGTCAAATAAACAAGTTGGGTATTTTAAATAATTATATGTTACTAAAGGATATTTTCAAACTATAAGCAAAAGAAGAGTGGGCAGAGACTTAAATACTTATACAGACAATCATAAAGGTACAGAGAACCTGAGAACAGATTTCTGCAGGAATTCGGAAATAGGATTCTATTGTTGCCCTGTCATTGTAACTGTATTAAATGGCAATTATCAGTCCTATAAAGCTTGAAGTCATGAATAGGGATTTTTTTTCAGAACCATCCACATGATGCAAAATACACGGCAGTCACTTTTTTAGAATGTCTTTTATATATATATATATATATATATATATATATATATTAGATATTTATACATCCAAGAACTTGGATTAGTATAAATATAAATACACATAGATGGTAAATTCAAATGCTACAAATGGTATTCATGTAGAAAAAATCCAATAACACCCCGGGATGTCAAAATTCTTGGCATAAATTGACAAAAGTAACATGGATGCCTGCTGAAATTAGATATCCATACATCTTCTTTAAAAGCTAGTATCAAAACCATAATTTATTTACTACCTTACTATGTACTATGTAATTAAATTTAGGCTGCTCCAAAAAAGGTCAAGGACAACTCAGAGATCAGAAAAGAAAAATCAGGATGTATTCCACAATTTGCTTTGAAATTAAAAGTCAGCATGTCATATGTCAAAAAGAGAAGAGCACTTGCTTATTAACTTACTTTTAATTGTGGTGGTGTGGGTTTTTTTTGTTTGTTTGTATGATACAAAACTTATCCCAATCAGTCAAGACAGACAGAGTGTTAGAGAACTGACAAAGGGTAGGTATAAGGTAAGTCTTTGGAAAAGAAGCAGGAACAAGCAAGGTACTGTGTGAAAAAAACAAACAAACAAGCAAAACAGTAAATGCTAAGGAAAAGAGCTATGTCTGCTAATGCTGATACAATTGTATGAGCTGATATACTTTCTGTAAACATGTCTCACTCTACTACAAAGAAGCAAATGGTCATGTGACTAGCAGAGAAATTTGAAATAAGTTTTCATTGAATTCTTTCAGAAGAGGCTCTTGAAGAGACTACTTTGTTCAAAAAGAGGAGAATTCCCTCACAAAATAAAAGCTTACAAAAAACCAGAACAAAGACAACAAAGAAGCAGTTTTTATAGCTCCGGGAAGCTGCCACAAGCACTTCAGCAGTAAAACTACCAATGAAATTCAGTGTGGATAACTACAGTGTAAGTCATGGAAAAACTATACAGCCAGCCTACAGAGTAACAGGACACAAAATATTTTAGGTACTGTTGAGAAAGAAATTCACAGGCTACGTCAATACTGGATTCAAAACAGATCATAAGAGAGGTTTAGTGCTCAACAGTGTTTAAATGTGAGCACTCTCCTTACACAGTCAGGCCCATACCAATCTGGATTACCCTGGAAAGGGTGGAAGAATTGCCATTCTCAACATATTGTCTGCCTGTTGCTAGCCCATTATCAAGTAACTCTTGGGATCTGTATGCGGGGTGACATGAGTCACTTTGTCTCAGTGTCAGGAAAGAGTTGTCACCTATACTGGCAGGGCCATCAAAAAAACCAGTTCTGCTTTTTCCCCTTGCTTTTGTCTGTTCATCCCCATTCTTCTGGCACAAGCATTGCTGTGGCCACACCATAAATCTTGAAAATAGATCTGCCTCAAAACCAACTATTTTTGCAGGATTAATTTTTAATCCTGACCATTTCCCTGTTTTGATCCACTATACATCTACACAGTGAGCTGGGCCAGTACAAATGAGGAGACAAAAGGATAAGAATAAGCAGGTGAGGGAAGGTCTGCTTCTTCCAGAAGTGATGTGAGCTGTGCAGCTAAAAGAATTAAGTAGGCTCATAAACCATGTAATGATACACTAACTCTTCCTCTCTTCATCCCCACTGAACCGGAGGCACTAATCCCCTGCTTTTTATTCAAGAGAGGCATTTTTATGACCAGTGGTGAGCGTGTTCAGAGGGCTAGGCATGAAGGAAAGCATCTACTTTTTGTTTGGATGTATGTTTTGGTTACTCATCCAGGGGAGAATGGAAGCTGAAGGGAAGTAGAAAGGCCATCTTTTTCATCAGTGGCAATTATCTCTAGCATTTTTAAAATAACCAGATATCAAAAGAAGAAGAAATATGTCAGTTATCTGCAAAAAATGCAATAGCTAACAGAGAAATTACTTGCATATTACCCTCTGTGGAAGAAGGGTAAAGAAGAATTTGACTTTGTTGACACTGTCAGGATGGTTCAACAGCATCCTGCAAGTGCCACTCAATAAAAGTAGAAAAGAGGAAGTTTAAAAACAGAAAGATAGACACTGTCACATGAATTTTTATCAATTTGTGAAATTCATTATTGGTGTTGGAAACACCAGGAAGATAAAATGGGTTAAAAAGGGATGAGACAGTGAAACAGAAAGCAGAACAGCCAATAGCTATTAAACACAGCCACAGAAATACCAACAGGCAGAAGGTAGGAAGTATACATCCCTGAAAAGGTCACTCTATGCAGGTTTGATTTCCTCCCCTATTATTCTTCCAAGCATTTGCTATCAAACAATATCACCAAATGTAATTTAAAATGGCAGGTCTTATGCCAGGTATGTATTAAAATTAGTTCCTAACATTGTTTTGGGTAATATTTAGACTTTGCTTGAGAGCATTTGAAAATGCATTTTTTTTCTCTGTCTTCTTTATGGGAGAATAAGTTAGAAAAATCAAAGGCAAAAGACTGAAAAATTACAAGTGCTATCATGACAAGGATGCTGAACTCTGGAAATGAAGACTTTTTCCATTATATGATCATTTCTTAGTTGGTGTGACAGAGAACACCTGTAGTTGTGTGCAAAACAAACTTTCTTGTTGATGTGGAACCCACAAAGAAATTTTTCCCACTGAAGATGATGTTCCTTCTCTCCTTTATTCTTGGTAATGCACCCTCTGTCTCCATCTGAAATTTGGGTTGATAGGGACTAAAGATTCTCCACTGATGCGATGAAGAACTTCTTTCTGACGTAAAGTAGCTGTGCTCTAGACCCACTCTGTTACCACCATCAATGAACAAACTCTATAATGTGCTGCTGGTGACAAGGCAGATGTTGTTTCTAAATCAAGGATGTTCACCACTACAGTAAAGACTGCAGAAACTGCCAGATAAGATTTTTTTTTGTGTAGTAACCTGCAGGGCCTGCATGGCAATTTAAATGACAGTCATCAGCTTTTGAGGAATTGTAATGTAAATGAACGATTTAAGGACAGTCTGGGATAAAGTCCTTCTCTAGGCTGCAGTCTGTGAAGGCTCAGGATGTTCATGAGATCTCACATGGATTGCCTCTTCCATTTCAGAGCCCTGCCTTGTGCACTGCATTGTTCTGGCACAATGGGCTGGAATTGCATCTTTTAGCTGTGAATCCTTTACGGGCCTGAGGATTTAGAGAAAGAACTGCCCTTGCATCTTCCCTCAGTTTTTAGTACAGGGTAAGACCATTGACATCACATTTGTTCTGGAAAAGCACAACTGGGTAATAAAAAGAGTAGTTTCCTGTTAGGTCACAGTTTTAGTGCAACTGTGGCCTCAGCATGTGGTGCACTTCTGTGTGCCCACTGTATTGTTTCTGTGTCTGCACCAAATTGTAATAACTGTGAAGAAAATAGCTTGCAATTAAGCAACCAGGGAGGCAACAGATGGATGCAGACAGATGGGAACAAGCTGGGAAGCTACGAGCCAGTATTGGTCAGAATGACAAGCAACAGGCACAGTACACTATCAGCATAATGCCAGTGATAGTTACTGGTGAGTTTTAAGGGCATACTGGAAGGCAAGAAAAATATTAGTTTTATAGATGCTCCTGGCACTCCTTTGCACGGGTATGGGAGATAAAAGGACAAAGGTGTTTCTTTCAGAAGGTGACAGCTGGCATTGTGTCCACTGGTGAAGAGAAGTGTGTGTCTTACCTGTCTACCCAAAACCAGTAATGTGATGAAGAATATGAACAAGGAAATTGAGCCCATTGTCTTCAGGTCCTTCAGTATTCCTGGCCTGTGAAATAAAAACATAAGTAAAGCAGGCTGCTCAAAAGTTAAACCAATATGACTTTGAGAACAAAAATAAGACCACAATTTATATGTTCTACTTTCTGTACATAAACTAAGAAAATTTAAATATGATACAATATATTATTTTATGAAATATCATAATTTATATTACGTAGCTTTAATTACCTCTACTGCATTCTCTGCAAATGTGCCTACATTTTGAAGTCCAATAATAAGATGAGTATTTAGGAAAAATAATATCCTTTTTTACTTGCAAATGGAGAGCATTTGTGTCTTATTCTACACAAATAGATAAAAACCGATTTTTAATGCAATAACAGTATTTCTATTGTGGAGAGCTTGACCATATCCAATGAATATGAAGAAACAGAAACTAAAAAACCTAATTCCCAAGATATCTTGTCACCTGAGGAGGCACAAACTAGATCTTGTAGAGAGTTTATTAAAAACTCTGCTTTAGCAAAAGTCACTAACGGCAATGGAAAACAGTTAACACTAGAACACTCCTACTCATGTCATTGAAACAAGAACCTTGGTAAGAGATTTAGGAAGGAAAATACCAACAGAAACGGAGATTGACTGACAAAATGAAAGCTGCCAGAAACACAAGCTCAATTTGACCTGTCCCCTGGTTCTTCATACCATTGCACACATACTCTTTCCATTAATAAAATGGAAACAAAGACTTAGGTTTGTTCACTTTAGATTTAAGTGCAAAAAGAAAAAAACCTACACTTTTTAAAAAATTATTTTTCAATTGAGATCCTTTTCTATGATTGTTACAGCATACGATAAATGATATTGAAACTACATTATGAATATCCAGATTTTCTGCTGTGACATATGTCATACACTTGACCTACACAGAAGAGAAATCACCTCTTTGTTTTGAAAATGAGGTAGAAATTGCAGCTGTCCAAAAATTATTTTACACAGCAATAACAAAAACTGGAGTAATAATTTTGGTCTTACACACTATCAACTGTAACAAAGATTTCAGCAGTCTCACTAAGAACTTAAGATATAAATGCACAGACACAGCAAAAAAAAAAAAAAATCCAAACTGTTGGTCTACTGATTTTTTCAGTCGCTAAGACTTCATTTGTAAACATTTCAGACAATGTACTAGTTCTGGGGAAGCAAATTTTCTTCAGCTTGTAGCAAATATGCTCTAAAAGCCTTAATGATGTGCAGCCTGAGATCTTAACAAACTGGATGTTGACTTCTTATAACATCCTTTGTGACAAAAATGCAAATTAAACCATACTCTGTTTCCTATAGTGTGTGGTTTAAATGCCTTGTCCAGACTTCTTTTATTCTAATGCTCCGAGGTGTGACATTGAATCAAATATTAACTGCAGCATGACAACGATGTTACATTGTGACTCAGATTACGTAGCCAAACACGTATGTTCCATGACATAAGAGCTACCATGGGTAGTATTTAACTTCAGAAAGACTGGAGTTAGCCACCTACCTTCTAAGAGGTGCCATTGCATACATAAATTTGCTGTAGTCATCCAGCATGGGCCCATGAGTGTGCAGAAGGATAACATTGTAGCCCACCAATGCAATCAACATTATTACCATTTTCAACTCATAATTTATCCTCAGGAAAACAGAACAGGAAATGAGCCCTAATATGCAGCTGTATATAAAATACTGGCAAAGAGAAATCAAATGGAAAATATTTAGACTTTGGCTCTTGAGTAGGAAATCATGCATAGTAAAATGCTCAGGCTACTTTCAAAGACAAATCATTGACTGACTTAAGTGCAATCTATCACAATCTGGGACACTATGGATTATAGACAGCCAATAAAAAGAAATTTTTACTCCCTAATTTTCACCCTTTGACACTTTCGATTTCCTCATCTACATTTGTGGGATACCACTGCTGGTGTTGAAATCTAATGTAGGAGTTTGTTGCCAGCAGACTGACATAAGATTTACTCCTCTTCCACTGTAAAATTTTCATTCATGCTTGAGTCCCAGGATTACCCTGTATGTCTTATTGCATTTAGGTCAAGGTAAAATGCTTGAAGCAATAATTTCATTGCCTATATTTGCAGCTGTTATAAACTGATGCAGTACACAGTTATGAATCTCATAGATATGCATTTTAACGAACTCTAGAAATACAGCTAGGATAGAAAAAATAAAAAGCTATTAACAGGGCTTATGCATAATATAAATATAAAACATCCTTCTCTCAAATCCTGTGGAGTAATAACTGTATAAGGACACACTCAATTGCTAAAAAGAAAAAAAAAAAAGCCTTTTTTTTCCTATGTCATAAGTTCCTGGAAAAATATTTTCTCCTAATACTTTCTGGAAATTGATCATCAAAATTAGTGCTAAAACAGGAATCATCTCTAGAATCATTATCTTAGTCTTTATTATGCAACCCCTTTGCCAGAAATGCTTCCTGAAAATTACAGTCCTGCACCTTGCAAGGAAGTTTCTTTTCTGAAACTACAAAGCATTCTATTTCTAGTCATGCTATTTTCAGACTACTGTTGACTTGTTGATGGCAGCACTTTTGACAGAACTTGAATCACTGTATACTAATTTTGGAGGATCACTAAGAAGGATAATTTTCACAGCACCCATCAGACAGAATTTATCTGCCATCTCAATCTTTGCTGCTACTGTAATTTGCTCAAAGATCTGGCTGAAATAAGAAATAAATAGAACTATTGTTCAGAATCACCAAAAAATAAAATTTCTCTAATGGCTGCATTTCAGAGGAGGTCACACTCCACATTCATGGCTACATAAAAATAGCAGCATCGCTTTTTTGAGTCAGTAAGGCATTATAGTGTTGAAATCAGTTTTCCAAAAAGAAACAAAGAGAGGCAGTCTTGAACCCACAACTGGACACTGTTTGACAAAGACCCAGAAATTTTCAAGTGGAACAGTCTCTAACAGGGTTGCATACGAATATATAGAATAGATTGAAAATTTCAGACAAGGGTGGATGAATCAGAGAAGAGTGGCACAGCAACACATTTAAGAACCCAGACCTTGCATTGCAGTGCTGTGTTTCAGTAAGCAACAAGGACATCTGGAGAGTCTGGTGACCCACAGAGCAGTGAAGCTGAGCAGGTGCAGGCCACTGGTCTGCATCCCCCAGCCCCAGGATAACCTCAGCCAGCTCAGCCACCAACCCAGGAGCCTGCAGGCAGCTCCCTCTTGGTATCAGTGTGATGCCCCTCTGCAGCCTTGGCTTTATCCAACAGTGCAACAGCAAGTTCTCATGGAGGTCCCTTTCGTCTGACAGCTGAAGCAGTGAATATAAATGTTTCCTTTTAAAAAAATACTCCAACAGCTGAAAATAAGAAAATCCTGGGTAACCGCTCCACAGACAGAATCTGCACCTCATGCTGGATGAATCAAGATTGTCAGCATCTGAAGGGGCATAACTCCATCAATTCTCTTTTTCTTTCTTGTGCTAGCTAATAAAGGTATTTTAACCAGTACCTTACAGAGTCTGAGTGTCTTTCTTACTGGGATCACAGGTCTGGTGTCTTGCACCAGGGTAGTACCCACTTAGGATCCAGCCTAATGCATTTGGCCTCTTCTCTTAAAATTTAAGACCTGCAGTTCTGTGGGTATAAAGGTCTTTACTGAAGGAAGAAGGAATTCTCCTCCCATATGTCTATATGTCTACATGAGGACAAAGTAATTTTGTAAAAAAAATTCCTTGTCAAATAAAATATATTCCAAAACTGCATCTTTTAGATGTCAGTATTATAATTTCTATTTATTTAACATGTGGAGATGACAGCACTGATACCTGACTGTATTTTGGCCCAGAAGTAGATATATACATCAACTTCTATTACACAGAAACTACAGAAGCATCATAGAGAAACTAAACAAAACTAAACACAAAAATGTTGCTATAATTTACTGAGGAATCTTTGCTAAGTCTTTTTAAAAAGTAAGCAATACTAATCAAAAAGGTTATTTTGGGGGGTAGAGAAGGAGGCAAATAAATTGCTTCACTTCAAAATGAACTTAAATCAACTGGGGCTAAAGTAATTCCCAAAACTCTTATGTACTCATTTTAGATTACAGAGTCAATAGATGTCAGGTTTACTATCACAAATAACTTAAAGTTTATTGACATGAATAAAGCATAAAACCAACACACAGATTCCGAATAACACGTTTTTAATTTAAGGAACCTAATATTTGTCAGCCTAAGTATTCAATATCTTATAGAGAGGAGAGAAGTTTTAATCCCAGATTAAAGAAAAAAATTAAAAGTGGTAACTCAAAGGGAACTTACAGCTTTTTCAAGCTAAAATATTTGCAGTGTCTGAGGATGAAAACAAATGTGTATTTGAGAGATCTTTTGAGGTTTAAAAATGTTTAGCTAACTTTAATTTTTTATTTATTAATGTCAGAAGTGAAATTTTAACATAATTTTTTTTGTGCCAATCTACCAAAGACTAATTTTTGTAGATGAAAGAATTTGTTTTACTACTTTAAAAGTTATAAATCCTGAAACTGGGACACACCATTTTGGTAATGGTCTCATTAGTTTGCCACAGAGATGAAATAAACTCCCTTCTCCTCTTGCTGCCACCATCTTATTCACCCAAACCCAGCTGACCTATTTTTACACAATGTATGGCTTGATATTTTCAACTGCAGGTCTTTTGTAATGCTTTTAGGAGTCACTGCTCTCTAGGACACAGGTCCCACTTTTTGTGCCATTGTGCTTTTGCTGACACTGAGACACCTTCTTCAGACCAGCTCAGGTCTCTTAAGCAGTTTATATAGTGGCACATGAGAGTTTTATTTCCGTCCCTCTCACCCCAGCTTTTCTGAAATATGCAATGACAGAAGTGTGACCATTTCACACTTGATGAAAATGGTGAATATTTTCAGGTCAGCCACGTGAAAATATTCCCACCATGGGAAACCTGCTTGCAGACTAACCTGGCTTTCAGTGAACAGTCTGTTTTGCAGATGGTGTGTGTTATCTTGATGTCTTGTAATGTGTCAGCATGGGTGAGGTAAGATTCTTTGTTATTATGCTGTTTCCTGCTTTTTTTAATCTGGCATTCATTAAAACCTCTATTTTCAGAAGAAATAATCTCATTTAACTTCCCACTTACTTCAAATGCAGTTGCAGCTGACTAAAAAAAAAATTCAAGCTTTTACTGCAATTTTAAAAATGGGTGGATGTTTAACTTCAAGCAGATCTGGCAACAGTCAATTTAGCCTAATTGTTGTAAACAAACAAAGAAATGTGAAATTAACTTACCGGTAGGAAAAAACAGTTATTTTGTATACACCACCGTGTCTGATTACTTGAATTAGGAAAACTTGCATTTGATGAATTAAGAATGGAGGGAAAAGCTATCACAGCATTATCCAGGAAAAACTAGAAAAAAAATATAGTCCATTAGCATGACAGCTGTTTAAGGTCAAAATAGAGAACAGAAATGGAGAAGCAGAGAAAAGTTTGCACATAACCATTTAACTTTGGTATTTCGTTGTATTTTTATTTTAATTTGAAATAGGAGAAGGAAGATGACATACCATGATTACTTGTTTCTGCATTCTCAAAGAAAAAAAAAACTTTGCTAACCTTCACCTGACACTTTCTACTTGAATGAAAGACAAAAGGCTCTTTGTTATATTACTTTCATATATCAGAAGCTCACACACCCAAGAGACAATGAAGAAATAAACTCAATATGAATAATTCTTAGATTTACCTCACATGAATGTCCTATTTAAATACAGGAAGAATTAAAGAAAGAATAAGAAGTCTTTACTGAAATTGGTTTACACAGATGGAATAACATCGTAATGCTGACATTAATATCATGACTAATGTAACTGAAACTGAAAAGTGGATCCATTTATCTCTTGGGTCATCAAATTCAGCCAGTAATCACAGAGGAAACCATCATCATACAGACCCCCTTGATCCAGTGATCTAGTGCTTTCTTAATAATTTAGATTTTGGTGACTACATTTATTCCAGTAGTTTGAATCTCTTAAGCTGCCTCTATATTTAACCACTACTCATGGCTAGTTCTCTTGTTTTTCTTCTTGTCATAATGTTATCCTTTAACTTTCACATAGCTTCTTCCTCTCCCTAGTATTTAAAGTCCTAATATTTAGTGTCATCTCAGGCTTCATTGTGCTCATCAATCTATGTTTTCTCTCGTTTCTTCCCTAAAAACAAGCTCTTAATTACCCCAGTTAGTCTAGTAGTCACCCTCTGTACATGTCTTTCAATTCAACCTTCTGGGTGACCAAAACTGCCAACACACTTCCCAGATTTTATCAGTGAGTCATGCAATAGCACTAATACTAATTCTGCAGAAAATATATTATCATACATCCTAGAGTCACTGAATTTTTATCATCCAGTTCAACACACCTGCCATGACACAGTCACCTAGATCAGGTTACACAGGAATTTGTCCAGGTTGGTTTTGAATGGCTCCAGACAGGAAGAGTTCACAACCTCTCTGGTTAGCCTTTTTCACCCTCAATGTAAAGTCATTCCTCTTGTTGAGGTGGAACTTGTTGTATTTTAATTTATGGCCATTGCTCCTCATCCTGTTGCTGGACACCACTGAAAAGAGCCTGGCACCATCCTCTTGACACCTGCCTTTGAGGTATTTTATGTATTGAATAAATTGAATATAAAAGCTGAATTTATATATCTAGAACAACATTCCTTTGCCTACAGCTACAAAAGCTTAATAGCTCACTGTACCTCATGCAGCTGGTGCTCAGACAGATCTTGATGTTACAAGAGCTTAACACATTCTGCACAGGGATATCACCCCAGCTATTAACATCATGCTCAGCAGATGTGGGACTCACCTAGGTAAATGTAGTTCATATTTATCATTAATTAAAAGCAGTTACATGGATGGTTATTGTGATTCAGCTGAGTTGACATTAAACCCACCTAATTAATTAAATTCCTGAACTCATTGACTATCCATCTGATGAGCTTCCAACATGTATCAGAATTTCTTGTCACTAATTTGTCAGACCAACTATAATCTTGAGCTTTTTACTACTAAACTTCATCCTAGTTCTTTTATTTTCTCAAATTCATACCTTTTCCCTTTCTAAAATACAAGGCTTACCTCACAGACAGTGACTTGTCACCTTAATTTATTAGCAAATTTCACAGTCTGCCTTACACACTAAATATGAAAATCCATACGTGGTTGACCAGAGTAGAGCTCCAGAGATCACCTCCTTCTCCCACGCTGTTCTCTGCAGGTAGTCACTGAGTAATCCACCTCTAAATTCTTTCTCCACTTCTTGTCTTTAACTACTGTTACAGAGAAAACCTGAACTGCTTCACTCAGAGGAACTAAATGTGGGTCAGAATGGTTTCTCAATTTGCTAATGCTAGATCTGGTCAGTCATTCCATCATAGCTCTGTACAGCCAGATCTTGGAAACTTCCAAGGATGGAGACCCACAATCCCCCTTGGCAGCAGTCAGCACTGTTTGTGCACAATGACTTTTTTTATCTTTCTAAAGAGTATCCAACCTCCCATATCACTACCTATGTTGAGTGGCTTTTGATATGTTTTATAGGTCTGCAGAGAAGAGTCTGAAGCCATTCTGTCTCTTAATTCCCCTTCAACAGAAGTCCAAGATTGTGGATTTGCAAAGGTTATCAATATGCCACCTATGAACAACACCAAGCTAGCACTCACCTGGGTTTATGCAGTTGCATTTCTGGGTTCCCTTTCTTTGCCAACATAACTGTGTATGTCAAATTGCATATAATTAACTTGCCATCAGTGAACTACAAAGTCAGGATGAGTGTTGAATCCACTGAATCTTTTCCCCTCAGGGAAATACCCCACACTGCTACAGATGAGGATCAGTATCAGAAATATAACAGATAAACCACAAAAACAGACCCTACAAAATGTTAATGAACACCTACAGATTTTGAAACATCTTTTTATAACTGATATCAAAGAGCTTTAGTGACGTGCACATTAAGAGAGTTACATGCACATCTGCCTCTTCCCACAGGATGTGTGGGTGAAATGCACACACTCCCTTTTCTGGGAAGGCAGGTTCCCCTGCTGGCACACGCTGCTGAAAGGAGATGCAGGTACTTTAGTTTTATGTGCACCTGTGCAGCTCCCTGCAAGCTGTCAATGCACATGCTGGAAAGAGAGCCCTGCAGGTTCGCGTGCAGGGACAAACCTGAGCAGTGGTCCCTGCTTGTCCCAGCCTGTGCTGTTGCCTGCCCATTTGCATGGCAGGCAGCTCACGGTCTGACAGGCAGACTGCTTTTGCTGGCTGAAGCAGAGATGTGATGCCAGAGAGGTGACTTGTGACAGTGTCAAAATTGTTTTTTGACAGTCATCTGTTTCCACTCATAGCTCTCTGCCTCCTGTTACACATTTCCACATTGCCAGAGAGTGGAGTCTCCCGCACTGGAGATATTCAAGAACTGTCTGGACACAATCCTGTGCCGTGTGCTCTAGGATGACCCTGCTTGAGCAGGGAGGTTGGACCAGATGACAACTGTGGTCCTTTCCAACCTGATCTATATTGTGATTCTGTTTCTTTTATACTTCTTTTCACACTATTTCCTTCTTTACTTAAGGATTTTCTTAAGTTGCTTGGTTACTTTTTAAGCCAGCTGATGCTCACCTGCCTTTTTTAACAGGAACAACTTTGGACAAAAGCCCTTCAAACAGCTTTTACTTTTTTTACTCTCCCCCCCTGCCCCCAGCTATTTAATAACTTTTCTTAACAAGGGCATTTGCCAAGAGAACCACATCCCACTAAGAGTGCATATAGTTTTTCTGTAAATATGAAATATTTAGTTTCAGGATCCCCAGACTTTTTGCATGTCCCCAGAGCAAAGATTATATAACATGAACAACTCAATTATATTATAGAAACACGTATGGCATGCATATTTATATATGTTAATTTATATTAAAGCATTTTAATTTGGATTTGAACCTTGCACAAAGCATTTCTGACCTATAAATGTCACCTGCATACACAGAACACTATAGGAAATATGGTATACCTATGCTTATATTAATAAATATAAAAAGAAGAAAAAAAGGATATGGAAGTGTTGTCACCTGCCATGAGCCAAACAACACTTATTTCTGAATGATATGTTTGCACTTGTCTTTCTTGTCTCTCATCAGTTAGCTATATCTGCTATCATGTTCTGAAGATACATATTGTTCTTCAACATAGTATTTTTTGTAAGACTAGGTTCAGTCCTACTAAGCAGTCACACCTACTCAAATGACTCAAACGAAAGTAGTATTTTTTCATGAATACCAATGTTTGCCAGGGAATGTCTGAGCATGCTACCATTATGTTCTTATTTTAACTTCATATATTCTGAACTTTTTCTTTTCTTGTGTTCACATGATCTGCAATCCTCAGTTGTGAGTTTTGTGCCTCACATAATGAAAATACCTACTTTCAATGGGAGCCATGTGGTGACAGATCCTCCCCCCAAAACACGGGATAAGCAAACTAGTGCATCTCTTTTGTTGTCTGAAAACAACAACATAATACACTAGTTTAGATCTCATTAGAAAAGAAGCCACCTTTCTCACTGAGAAAGATGAAAGTACTTGGATGTAGAATGCATATCACAGCTTCCTTTGAAAAATGGCAGTTGGTCTGGCAGCTGAGTCAGAACTTTTATTCCCAGATCCTCACAAGAATGCCCCGAAAAGAGTGTGAAGAATCACAAATTCTGGTATCATTCCCCCTCTTCCTAAGCTCAAAAGAAGAGGCTTAAGCACAGCCTAGGATGCTGAGTTCCTACCCAGACTATTATGCAATTTTTTTTACCAAATAAAGGTGGTGCTGAGATATTGGTAAGTTATAAAAGGATAATGAAAATCCAAAGAGTACTGAAATGCATTTAGCAGAACTTTTAGAGCATTTTGCTTATGAGTCTGTACAAGGCTTCTTAACATCAAAGTGTTCATGCATCTGGGATATTTGGTGCCTTGTGGCATAAATGGACCAAATTAAAGTTGCTCAGTAATTTCTTTTTTATGAATGTTTATGTGCCAAGTAAAAATGCAACACTATCTTTGTGCCACCATGTATTCCATTCCTAGCCCCCTGCAGAGGCAATATGTAGTGGCAAGTCACTGCCTTGTTCCAAGCTCCCACTAACAGGTAAGATGAGGAGTCTGCTGGCCCTTTACAGGCTCAAACAGCATGATTTTTGTATTTGACATCTATGGAGAGATGCTCACTTACAAAGGCAGTGACAACACAACTCAATCTTTTCCCACACTCTTAAAAGAAATCAGAACTGCTGTAAACATGATTTCAGAGCAGTGTCTCACCTGCTAGTGCATCTCTGCTAATCTAGTGTACCTAGATTGATACTGATTTTTTAAAGCTCCTTAAATCCTGGAACAGATTTATGACTGGGCCCTGCAAGTACCACTTAAATGACATTACTTCAGCTGTGCTTTTTCCTTCCAACCTCCTGGCCAGGTCAACCTCTGGACAGTGTCTGTTTATTCTTCTCGAAAGGCATGCATTAGGCACCCTCCAAAACAGTCTCTTCAATGTGCCAGGCACTGTGGGGATGTATAATTAGAGTGTATCTGCCAAAGAGCTCGACAATTAAAAATACAAGTTCACCAAGAGTCAGCTGCATTAAAAGGAAGATCTATTAAAGAAACCAATTTTCCACTCTGAGACTGAAAGTAGTTTTGATCAATTATTTGTCATTATTTGAACACAGGATCATCCATGACTTAGATGGGGCCAATACTTGTATCTTTCAAGGCAGCATTGGACATTAACCAATGGAGCAAAATTATTCAAATCTCTCTCAGTATTCACATTCTTAAACATGTGTTAAGAGGAAACAGTCCAGTTGCAAAACTTCACAGGATGAAAACACAGGAAAGCTAGAAATATCTAGAGAAGGGCCACAAAGATTATCAGAGGGCTGGAGCATCTCTCCTGAGAGAACAGGCTGAGAGAGCTGGAGTTGTTCAGCCTGGAAAAGTCTCCAGGGAGACCTTAGAGCACCTTTCAGTACCTGAAGGGCCTAAGACAGATTGGCACAAACTTTGTAGTGGGGTCCATTGTGACAGGACAAGAGGTAATGGTTTTAAACTAAAACAGGGTAGATTCAGACTAGATAGAAGGAAACATATGATGAGGGTGGTGAGGCACTAGAACAGGCTTCCTAGGGAGGTGTGGATGTCCTATTCCTGGAAACACTCAAAGTCAGGTTAGACAGGACTCTGAGAAATCTGATTCAGTTAAAGATGTCCCTGCCCATGGCAGGGGGGGAGGGCAGGAGTGAACTACATGACTTTTTAAGATTATTTTCAACCCAAACTATTCTATGATTCTATGATCCTGAATCTTAAACTGGTAGTTAGAGTAATTAAGAGTTTGTGGAACAGTACAAGCCTGAGATCTTGTTGCTTGTGCCAAGAACCATTCATGCATTTGATGCAGAAGTCACAGAAACCAAGAGCTGTTGCAGGACTATTTTATCACGCACTATTCCTTGAGATCTAATGAATCCCCAAGAATGATAAGGCACAATCATTTGACAGACTGCATGCAGTCATTCATTCCATTTTCAAGTATTAACCCTTCACAGTCATGCAGTCCTATTGTCTCTCTGGGCCTCCTGTATTGCTCCATGCAGGATACTTTCTCCTGATCAGTTTAAAGCAGTCCAGCTTGACATGAACAGCTTTCCTTAGACACTGATAGATGTCCTGCTGTCAGTACAGCACCAGATCAAATGCTTACCCTCTGCCTTCAGCTCAGAACTATTTGATACTTATTTGACATTAACTGATTTTTAACTTCCCTTAGCTGATCAGGACCACGTATGTCTCAAACCTGAACAAGAGATTTAGACATCAGCTGAAACAGCTAATTTCAAATAAAATTGCAGCCCCACTCTTCTCCAGTCTCCCTTGGCCATGAAAACTGAGTTTTATTTGGCATTTCAGTCTTAATGATAATTTATTAGGTGTGGCATGGTTAGATGCTTTTTACCTCCATTAAATCTTAATGGCTACATTTTGCCTTTTGCTACTGAAATGGTTCAATGAAAGTAAATGCAGTTAACGGACTCTGCTATTAAGTACATGTTGCTTGGAGATAATAATAATGATACTTCAGAGTCTCTCCCACAATTTGCTAATGCGAATTTCATAATCACATTTAAAGTCATTTTTGCTAGTCAAACTATTAAGGTTTAGTTTCAAGGTGGGAATTGTACTTAAAATTATCATCTCATGAATATCATGGAACATGATTATTTGTAACTCTGTAACACTGATTATAAGGCACTAAGACTTTAAAATACAGCCTATTAGGTATTACTATAACATTCAGTCCACATAAAATTGGACATGAGCCAATAAAATTAAAACCTTTGTCTAAAAACTATGTACTGAACAACTCCTTTTTTTTTGCTAGAATGTCTTTCAATGCTTGAAGGCCAAGTTTGCAGTGGGCTGTAAACACCAGTAGAACTTTAATCTAAGCAAAAAAACAGTTCCTGACCATATCTCCTTTTATATTTTCTAACTTAATAACCATATGCATGAAGTCTACTTTATACCCAAGTAGGTTCTTTCTTTTCTTCTCATATATTTACAGCATTCAAAATAAGAGAAAATCTAGACTGATCTTCATTTTTCTAGTCACTAAATGACTGAGGTTTTTGCTGCTCTATAACTTTTGCATGGCTTAAGGTTGTAATTCAAAAATAGTCTTCAGCTAATGGAGAATTAATAGCTTTTCAGAATAATTGTTCCCATTGCTGATTGCTTTTACTGATGAAAAGTCAGTTTATATTCAGTTTTATATTATTTTCAGCTGCTGCTTCTTCTTTGAGTTTCTCCTCTCCCAGCCTTACACACTTAATTCACTTAGGTGAATTTTAGATTTTGGAAATGAAATTGCTTTTGTTTTTCTCTCATTTCCTTAAAAAAAAAAAAAGGCAGGAAAAAGAAAGAACAGAAAACCAACATTAACAAGACTAGAAAAATTCAAAGGTAAAATGGAGAGAACACTCTACCAGAAATTTCAAGTGTTCACATTTAAAAAGCCCACATTACATCATTTGGACAAGTTTAGTACTTAGTGTAACAAATGATATATTAATGGTCCCCTAAAATGTGGGAAAACAAAGTAAAACAGTGTAGGTATTATCAATCTCTAAGTCCTTTATGAATCTTAAGTAACAGAAGTACCAGCAACTCAAGGAAGCATTAGAGTTGCAATTGCAAAAGCACTGAAATGTGAATCTCACTCACTTGAAATGTGAATATTTATGCATTGATGTTGTGATGAAAACATTGCCTAAATAAATGTTAGAGTTCCCACTTTGCAGAAGCAGAACTGGACTGGAACACTTTCACAGCTCTACAAACAGAAACCGCCTTAGCCAACAGGACAAAACAAATGAAGACTTTTGATCCCATGTATTGTTTATCCCATTAGACAACAGATCCTTCGGACTAAATGAGATCATTAAGATTCATCCTTTAGGCAAACTAATGACAGATTTACTCTAATTGCTATAGTTGCAAAGGAATAATAAAATTACTTGGACTTTCTCTGCTAGGAGAGAAAAGCACAGGTTGAAATCACTTAAGTAGATGTAAGCTCTAATGAATTTGTAGGTCAGTACTCTTGAAGTTTTGACATAATGTTGAAATTTTTCTTATTTTAAAAAAAGACAAGCATGTAAAACTGATAATGTATACATTATGGTAATTTCTGTGTCAGCACAGGAGCATCACAAAACTGAATAAAGCTTAGTTTGTTTCACACAAAGTCTTCTACAAATCCTGTGCGGAAATGCTTCATTTTTCAGCAATGCTGCATTTCTAAGCGATGCACAGATGACTAAGGGACTTGTGCAATTCAAACCTGAGATTTAACTGTTTTCTTTTCATGAAAAATAATATTTTTCTTTAACAAATTTAGCCAGGGTCTGAGCTCTTGTTGAGCATCCTGTTTGCAGAGGTCTCGATTACATAGTATGTTTTCTTTTGCTCTGCTTTATATTTCTGTCTCTGGCAATTGTTATCACGCAGGTTCCTGGCACAGCCACAGGCCATAAATTTAACATGTAAACAAATACAGAATAACAACAAGAGATCTTAAATGGACAAAAAAACCCACGAAAAATTACCCCTTTTTTCCCTTACCATGTTGAATACAGCCATGGTCAATATTATAGCAGTGGTTGTCAATGTAAGAGTGATCCTTGGCCAAGGACGGTTTGCAATTATTCCAGATGATTTCAGGATCCACAACAATGAAGCTGATGCTTTCTTGCTACATTGCTAAGTGCAAATAGTTTGAAAAAGAGAGAGAGAAAAAAAGATCTTTAATATATTTAATTAGTATAAACAAGGGTAGAATTCAGATATCTCATGACTAAGGGCAGTACTAATCTTACAACTTTGTACAGAATTATTTAACTATTATAGTCTCATAAGAATTACAGATCATGATTAAACATGAAAATAAAGAAACATTTATTTAAAATATCTGCCATAATATCACTTCCTTTAAATAATTATAATCTGCAAGTACCTAACTAAACATTCAATACATATTATTAATAATAGCAATATACAGGGTTGACAGCAGTGCCATTACCTTTAACATCAGCAAAATGCTCGAAAATGAACTTACCTGCCTTGACTGAATTGAAAGAGTCATGTTTAGTAGCCTCTGGAAACTTCAATATGTAAATAATGACTCTGCAAAGTCTTTGACACAGAATAAAGCCTAGATGTATCCCTGGCAGCCCATAAAACAGGAGAGTTTCCAGGCTTTCTTTCATCTTTTTGGAGTCTCATTTGATAATTATTTTAAATGGAAAATAACTCAGCAAAGCAAATCAACCTTCCCTAAAACTATCTAGAAGGCAAATAAGCATTTAATAAAAAACTGGATGTAAAATTTGACACAAAAAGTATTTAGTGAATAGAAAAATTTTCTTATATAGTGATAAAAATTAACAATAAAAAACTCTGACTCATTTAATCTGCTTCTAAGAAGACATTGCAAAATCTCCATTCATAGACGCATAGTGCCTAGAGGCACAAGAGGCTCACAGAGAATAAACAACGATTTGTGACACATCCAACAAACATTAATTTTCCCAAAACTTTAGCAATGAGGAGATAAGGTTGCCTAGAAGCATCTTGTGCCCTTTTCAAATATCAAATTCAGTTTTATGGAAACCTCTGTAAAAAAGACAAGGAAAATTTAAGGACCACGACAATCCCACAAAAATAATTGTTTTTTTCAATGTGTTTTTTATTTTTACATACTGTTATCCGAGATGGCTTTGCATATTGTTTTCACCCTTGCCCCAGCCATCAGCAGAGATATAAGCTCAGGAAGTCTCAAAAATGAGAACTCAAGCACAAAAAATGACCAAATATAGGACCAAATTTACAGCACTGATCTATTTGTTCAGGTTCAGTAGCTATGGCACATCATGCTAAATTATACCAGTGCCTTACACATGGGAGGCATTCTGCATGACAGTCTTTATCATATTGCACATAAGTATTTTTCTCCTAATTATACATTATTTGGACAAATCCACTGTATATGCAGAGCTTTTTTAACATATTGCTTCCTTTTACAACAGGGAGTTTTGCCTACTGAATTGGACAGATTCTGAATTCAGTTCCAGGAAGGTCAAAACAATCACTGGAATCTTAAGGATGGCCAAAAAAAGGGGGAGAAAACAGGCAGAATTTATATACACATTACTCCTCTCCCGTATTAGAAACCCAAAAACATAAACTCAAAGGACATGCATTTGTGAACAAAAAATTCCTGCTCAAAGGCCTTTTTGAACCCCCCAACCTTGTTCTTCAGCCCTAAGTACATAGCAAATTTCAAGAGAATTTGAATCCACACATAGATTTTACAAAAGTTTTGTCATCCCTCCCACTTCAATATAGTAAAAAGCACAAAGCATTGATTGCTGCTGTTGCTACAGAGGGGAAGTGTTCCAATGGATGCAGGGAATGGATCTGTGTGAAAATGATTCAGTTACCTGTCTAGTCTGCCTAAAACCCAATTAGTCAGGGAAGCATGGATTTTTGGCAAATTAAAACAGTCATGAAATCATGCCCTAATTACTCTTTACCTTTATTATAGCTCACCTGGAGCTTTACTACAACTACATTGTTCTGGTATTTTCTTAGAAATTTAAAAGCAGCTGGATAAGTTTAAACTGCATTAGACACAGAAAATTAGACAAATACCCTGAGAAAGTACTAGGAATATAAAATAGATAGGAAGTTATATATATATGTAAAGCTGTATACTGTGTTCCTTCTGAATTATATTCCAGGGAACTATACTGTTCAAGGAAAGTCTTTAGGATTAGAAATTCCAAGAAAATAAGTTAATGATGGAAATAAATTATCTGGTTTAAACAAGATATAATCGATTGTGAATTTTACAGGGTTTATGTTACCTGATGAGAGGCTAATCAAATCAAACACAAATGGTGATGATCAAAAGGGCAATGACAGTTGATGAGTAACATCATCAACAGAAGCCACTGAATTTGCTGCTTCTGAGATGGCTGAAAGAGGTTGCTGCAGTCATTATTTCTGATGGGAAACCTACCAAGAAGCGTCAACGAAAAATCTCCCTTTCCAGGATGCCCTGCCTTTTCAGGGTGATTCCTGCCTAAAGGCTAGCAGGCTGGCACAGGATAGTTAATTTTGCTGGTGGGCAGAAACTTGGAATTGTGTAAAACACTATGGTATATCTTAAGGGCATTTTGGGGATGTGGAAAACTTGCATGACATTTAGATGGGACATAGGAGAGGAAAGGAAGGCATAAATGTGGATCAGAGATGTACAAATATAGGCGGCAAGAAGGGATGAAAGGCAATGGATGTAGGTGAACACTTTTCTAAATGAGTCTATTGCATATTGTTATTAAATTCTATCTCTAACCCTCCCCTGTGTAAAGGCAGTCTTTATTCTGAGCCTGCATGTGTGTGAATGGTAGCACACTTCATGCTGGACTAGATGGCAAGTGGCACGGGATGGGTGCCAGGCACTGGAGAGAGATCACGTAGGTGAGGCAACAGGTGGGTGGGTGTCAGTAGCTGAACTGTTTCAGACCAATCCCTGAGGAAACCCACAAGGGTGTGGGGAAGTGTGTGTGTAACCATAAAGAAAATTCAAACAGTACTGGTTAGCAAGTAGGAGATCTACATTTGGAAAGACCCAAGGTTTGAGCTAGTCACTTTGTAAAGGGGGGCAGAGCCTGGGCATTGTATTGACTAAAATTCCACATGCCAGATCCACAAGTAAAAGTGTGCCTGTGGATGATGACAGTCAGGAAGTGTATGTTCCATTAGTCCTGATCCTCCAGAAAGAAGGAACTACGCCATCAGTGTTGATCATGTTTAGATGAGTGCTGCCTGTTGTTAGGTGGGTGCTGTTCTGTCCATGAATCTCTGTGATTGGTCCTCTGTGTATGGTATATGCCTGTTGGAACTCAAAATGTCCCTCAGACATTTTTGGAGGTTCCAGGCCCTGGTCAGAAGCATTTGAGATGCTGGCAGGCAGCTGGAAACAGCTGTGATTTTGAGTTTGAGCCATGGAATGATTTACCAACTTTGCAAGAAGAACAAGAAGTCACAAAAGTTTAGATATTATAGTAGAAGTAGTTACAAAATAGAGGGAAGAATTTTTTAGTATCATACAAGGGGGTTTTAACACCTGTACAGGGGGGTTTTTACTTTGTACATGGGGGTCAGAGGTTTTAAGATGGAGGAATGTAGGCTGGTCCTGTTCCTCCTCTTTCTCCTTCCTTGCCTCCATGTTCTTGATGATGTTGGCACTCATGGATTGGTTTAGAATAGAGGAGCACCATTTAATATAGGTAGTAAGTATTGGGGAAAAACTGTAAACATTTATCACATAATGTACCATATAAAAGATAGCAGCCCAGGGGCGGGGAGGGAGAAGAGGAAGGCAGCAGTCAGAGAGGGTGTGTGTGCCTCTGCCTGAGCTGCTGACCAAACTGCAGTCTCCAGAGAAGACAATCTTTTAGATGGCTTGCAATAAACTGCCTTGAGACTAAACAACAAGAGACTGCTGAGTTTTCTTTAGAAGCAAGGGTTGGAGGAAAGACTTTACCACCACACAGAACCCCTGAACCAGGCCTGGGTTCCGACATATGCCCATTTTCCTACTGGGAACACACCCAACCTCACTATAGGTTGCATCTTGGACTTCAGTGGGCATGGGACGGGAGGATTCCCTCCCTGGGTTTTAAATTCCATCAAATTTTGCTTCAGTGGGTTAGGAAGGAGCACTTCCCAGCTCCTGAACTTCAGTGGACCCAACAAACTCCAACAGCCCTTACTTTCAATTTCAAAACTTTAGAAACCATGGTGCAGTAAAAAATGCAAAACAATATTGGAATAAAGGTGCTTTTGTGTTTTAGTAGTGTTACACAATGTAAATTGAGTTTTCTCTATTCATATTAACAATTTGTGTTATGTTAACTCTGAGGATAAAATTAAGTTTCACATAGAAAAAACTCTGCTGAAACCCAGTATCTAAATACAAAAATGTTGGCATCAAATGATGGTGACTTTTCAAACTTTTCTACTTTAACATCAATGCTTCAAATTTTTAAATTTAAGCTTTCTTCATATTTGAAAGTAATTGAAAAAAAATCACAGTATAGAATTGCTGTGACTACTTAGCAATGCCCATGCTGAGAACAGCAGGTATTGCTGAGAACACCCTTTGTTTTCATAGTACCTGGAAAACAGGTACAGACTTATGTAACATCTCTACTAAAATGCCTTGCAATAATTCCAATTTTTCTTTGCTTACAAGATTTTTGAACAATATCACCTGACCTTGCTAATATATTTTAGCAAGGAGGAACTTATTGGACTGATTTTCTACATTTCTTTAAAAAAAAGTTTTCCTGCTACCATTAAGAAAAAAAAAAAAAAAGAGCAACCTTAGCACTTAGAAAAGGTCTGGAGAACAACATAAATTTCAGGAAATAATATATCATTCAGACAATGTAATTAATCAATACAGAGATTCTATTATTTCCATTGTTCTTGCTAAAATTACAAGACACTGATGGATCTAACCAGAAGAACAATGTGAGTTAAGAGTGCAACTTTTAAAATTAAGTTCTAGGTAGTTATTTCAAACAAAAGCACAGCAGAGTGATGTATCTCTTACCAGTCTCTAATGCACAGCTCTGAGTTCTGGAGAGGGAAGACCCCTGTTTATTTGGCACATCTGCCCTGCCCACCTTATTTGTTAAGCCAGCAAGAGTCCTGAACGGAAAACTTGTGACAAAGCCCTAAAAACCTTTAAGCCATTGACTAGATATTCCTTGGAAAACATGAAAGAATACACTGTTGAATAATAATTCTCTGTGTCAATAACAAATTTGCTGAACTTCACTTTAGAGCTGTCCAGATCCAGCCCATATGTAGTACTACTGCAGCTGTTCAGTATGGCTGAAAATGTGGGGAATCCCTGGAAGCACAACTGGAGGGGTGGGGGTAATAATTAAAAACACCCTTAAAAGCAGACTTAGGCAGGTTTATTTTGCTGATTCCATTATACATTTTTGTGGTAAATGTTATGTCTCCTTTGCAATTGTCTGAATAAAATGGAGAATGAGATTAAAGAAAGAATCAGTGGTTGAAAGCATGCAAGTAGGATAAAACATCAGCTCTCAGTAGCATTAGAGAGTATCCCAGTGTTTATTTTAAGTGAAGCTTGCAGAATATGCTTCAGTGTTTATCATTTACTGACTAGAAATAATAGGTATTTGCAGTATGAGAGGTGACTAATGTATTACCTTTCATCTGAACATGTTAAACCTGATATGACAGCACAGCATGATAATGAGTAATAACTTATTTTGAATATTCAGGACATTAAAATGTATCCTGTGTTGTCTTTGCACACACAAAAACCTACTTCAGCATTTAATAAGATGAATGCTGTCTTTCTGAGTGGGATCAAGGAACTGGTGCGAGAACTAATTGTGACAGCTATGTTGTAGATGAAAGACAGTGTTTCAAGAGCTGTCAAACTTCTCCTTCACATGCTAGTTGAGGTTGGAATATCTTCACTGAAAACTTCTTATTTACAGAAAGCCAGTGAATCACATTTTCTACAGTTCTATTGTTGTTCTTTCATTTTGCATTCATATACAACTCGATATTTTAACAATACTGATGTTTCAAAGAATGCAATCATGAGAAACACAAGTCAGATTTTTTCACTTGTTTTCACTCAGAGTTGAAGAAGACACCAAAGTTCAACCAAATTGCTGACAGCAATTACACTGACCTAAGCTTGGAAAAGGGGGATTTTGCTATACGACACAAGCCTTTACTTTACATACTTATTAATGCTGTTAATGTTGACAAAAAGGACCAAAGTACTTCTACAATGAGTACTGTAACACCAAGCTTTTGAATTCCACAGTGGCACCTGTAAATCTAAGCCAGGAATTTTGAATCATACAAAATGCATCCAGGTGAAAAGTCTACTCAATTTGTACTTCATCCAACTGACTGGACAAAATCTACAATCCTGAATATAGAAATAACAGCAAAACTAAAGTCAGCATCACATTTTTAATTTCACCATACTTTGCAGTGTTAATTATCCTTTACAACAGACCATGTGTTAAAATGGCCCTGTGGTTCACTTCGGTTGTGTCATTCAAAGGAAAGAACATGTCAGTGTGATGCCTAGAGAGGCTGATCTGGAACAGAGGCTGGACAGGGTTAAGAAGGAATAAAGTAGGTATTTATTAAAAGGCCTTCAAAGGATACACCTTGGGCTATACAAGAGCCCAGTCTTGGCTCTACCCAAGATGGACCCAAGATGATGTAAAGTGAACAACTGGTCACGAGTTTTCACACTTTTATAAATTTTGGTCCATTTACATATTGGGGTTAATTGTCCAGTTATAGCTTCAGACTATGAAGTCCCATCTTCCTAGATTGCTCTCCTCAGTTCACTGATGTTTATACTTTTTAGGCCCAAAGCTGTAATGGTGTCCTTGGTTCTCAGGTTGGAAAAGGATTGTTTTATCTAACTAAACTGTGAAGAGAACTTGCTAACATTTTATATGAAGTTCAGAGTCATACACTAAGGCAGTACCGAATCTGGAAAATATGAAAGCTCAAACTTAAGGCATCATTTCCCTCCCACAGAGGCTTGACAAGGCCTTTACCTTGTTGAGTGTCTATTTTAAATATCTACTAATAATAGGTAATTAATAATAGATAAATATCTAACAACAGTAAATACTAACAACAGTAAATGTCTAATGGTAAATAAAAATATGCCTTTAGGCAGTCAGAGTTCAGTCCTGGCACTTCCTGTGCTGCTTTGCTTACTCAAGAAAACATACAATCACTGTGTTATATGCTACTTTAAGATGTTCTCAGTCCCTCCCATCAAGGTTTTACTTTTTCTCAGGAAATATTTAAAGAGCCACGAGTTTTGAGAAGAATCAAACCTGAATGACATTTTAGGGACAATGCTCAGGGCACTGAACTAGAGGAAGGATTTCTGAATTGTACGTTCTACATAGGCCAAGTCTCAATCTCCAAGTGAGATTCTACCATCCAAAAACTGTCTCACACAACAGGAGCTCTGATCTGAGCCCATATTCCAGTACTAGCTCATCGTAGGGATCCGCTCTCAGGTAATACATGTACAGACCATAGAAAACAGTCTGGATGCTCTTGCTTTCCTGTTTTTTAGTATCTAAAGGAAAAATTGTTTGCACACTAGGAAGCACACTTGGGTATTTGAAATTAACTAACAATCTCATAATGGGCAAAGACACTAAAGAGCAGCATTGCTGGATTTAAAAATTAATAAAACAGAATTTTGGCAAAGCAGACATAAAGAATGTGGTTCTCATCAAGTTAAGAAATTATTCAGCTGGCTTCAGTCACGTAACTAATGCTGTAAACTTGTAACTCAAGAAGCTGAGTAAGAAGAAGGATTTTTGTTTGAAATTAGTACACTTATAACAATTCCTGAAGTCTGAACGTGGGACTTAACTAAGTGGTGATGGATTTGCTGTTGTAGTGTTTCTGCTAAAAACTCACCAGAATGACTTTTAGGATTGATGAGCTTCTTCCATGGACCCTCTTTCATGGACCCTGTTGTAGGTGCCAAAGTGCCTCTTTAGGTTCTCCTTGCCTAAACAACCCTGATTTAATCTTAATTTACAGGCAAAGCCTTACTATTGAAGAAACTAAAGGCCCTAGATATTTACACTATATCTGCATTAAAGACACTCATTTCAAAGGTAAAATTCTAGATTGAAAATAATTTCCAAGTAGTGCTGGTGCTGACATTCCTCTCCTTACAGAGCTTTTAAATATCTTATGGGTACACAGTCATTCTGACTGTACCTAAGTAACAATGCCAATTGCTTTAGAATAAAATACAAACCCCTGCAAAAAAAAGGTAAAGATTGTGTATTACTCTTTATACAGTGATATGGTGGAAATAACGTGCTCTCTTCTAGCAGGGACAGGGCTCATGTACTGGCTGCACTTTGTCAGAGACTTCAGTAACTTCAAATTGTTCTCAACTGTGAGAACAGTTGAACATCTTTCTCAACTCTGAAGCCAGTTATTTTCTGCTGTTTGTTCTGTTGGTATCGTGTTCTGCTAATTCCATGATTAAATTGGGTATCTAAGAGAGACTACAAACATGTTCAGATAAGATGATATTACTTCTATCTTCTCTGTTAGCTTAAGTAGTCAAACTGGTTTGCAAGGTATAAACATATGCAGTAAAAAAAACATTTCATATTAATGAAATGTTACTGGCACAAAGAGAATGTCACATCAATTAAATGCATGTATGTCCCAGGTAATGCCAATAGATTTTTAAGATAGTATTTGCACCAATGCATAAAGAACATCTGCGTGAGATAAATACTTCTTTGTTCAGCTACCCCAACTACCCCAAAGATCTTTCCTTCACATGCTTATTGTGGTTTTTTTTTTTTCCCACTGAAAGCATTATATTTTCCAATGTAACATTTGGGTCATATGTCTGCTTCCTTGCATTCACAGCAGGAGGTAAAACACATCTAACACTTACCAGGTCTGAGGCATTCCACATGCATTCTATGAACTCATCTGTACTTTAAGAAGATAAAGAGAAAAGACACAGAAAATACATGAGCTAAAGGACAATCACTGTCCTTTATTCCTCTATCTGGGAAGGAAACTCTTCAAGCAAAATTCAAAGAAAATATTCAAAATTAATTAAAAAGAAGGGCCTACATTTAAAATATGAAAAAATAAGAAAAAAAGGATCTTTATGACCAAAAATACTCATAATCTTCAAGACTATGAGTATCTCTGAATACTGTGACTATCCAAAAAACAAACAAAAAATTTTAATGGCGCAAAAAAGTAATTAGAACACAGAAGATATAAATTCCCTTCAAGTGTCAGGATATATGCCATTTTAGCTAGGATAGAGCAAGGTTTCATGCCTATGGGCAAATGACTGTTTCTGTGAGAACTGTCAGCTCTCCCTGCCCTTGGCTTGTTTGCCCAAGACCTACATGGGATGCCACAAAGACAGGCTCTGGAAGTCTGTAAAATCCTTATTTGTGCTGCATTGTTTGTGCTGATGGAAAAATTCCTATTCTTCTCTAATGGCTGAATTATCACTTCAGCCCAGACTGAGCTGGGCCATGCTGCAGTGCTGCTGAGTAGCAGAATCAATTAATAAACTCGGAGTGAAACAGCGAGCATAAATCTCTTCTACGATATTGCAATTAAATTCCATAAGAGCTAGTAATTTTAGTATTACAGTCTGGATTGTGTTTTTTTGTTTTGCCAATGAAATGAAAATCATACAGAGAAATTTGTACAATGTTGGTTTTTTTGTGAGGCTTACTCTCTGTGGTGGTTACAGCCATTTGTAATAGGTGAAGACTGAGCGTGCAAAGTGTCAAAAGTACTAAGACAAGCACATATAACACAGTGATAGCCAGGTGTCCTAAACTGAACTTAGATTTTACTGTCTTTACTGTTACAGTCCTGTAAATATTTGACTGCTACTGCAAGTTTATGGATGAGGTTCTGGTGCTCAGGTTGGTGGTAAGGCCTGACCCTGGTTAGGCACCTTGGGAACACCAGGGCAAGAAAGAGCCCAAAATGTTGGGCAGAGAGAGGAGGAGGGAACACGAGGAAAGAAACAGAAGAGGGAACCCCAAGGCTGGAGGAGCAGGCACTCCATGCTGGAGGTGATGACTGCACTGCAGCCCATGGAAGACCCGTGCTACAGCAGGTGATGTTCCTGAAGGAACTGCAGCCTGTGAAGTCCTTAAAATGGAGCAGGGTGGAACTGGGAAAGGAAGGAGCAGCAGAGAGAAATGTCTTTGCACCAACCACTCTCCACCCCTACTTGTACTGCTTGATGGGAGGTAAAAGACTCTGGAGTAGGGGAGTGAAGGTAAATTTGGGATAGGGAGGCATAACGGTGTGGCTTTAATGTTTTGGTTTTGTTTCTTACAACACAAATCTATTCTAAATGGCAATAAATTAAATCAATTATCCCCAAGTTCAGTCTGCATTTTCTATGAAAGTAATTGGTCAGTGATGTCCCTGCCTTATCTCAAGCCATGAGCTTTCTCATCCTATTTTCCTACCCCATCCTTCTGAGTGAGGCGGAGAGAGTGAGCAGCTGGGTGAGTGTCTGGTCTGTAGCTAACTCACCACATTTCATCTCTCAAGGTCAGACAAGCACAAAAATTCTTGGTTTTTTGGTTCATTTTTAGATGAGAGATATTTGGTGATTTAAAACTCTGTAATTGTGTGTAAGTGCACATAAGCAAATCCAATTTACTACATGTCTTCTATAAGGGAATCCAAAATGTACCTCTTTAGAAAAAGAGGTGTGAAAAAACCCCAAACAAACCCAAACCAATTCAGCCTTAGTATGATAAAGCCTGATTTCTTTTAACAGTGTCAGATATCAATATTAGTTTCTTTGAAATTTTAGACTTTTTCTTCTAAAAAGAAAACATTTACAGTGATGGGTCAGATAGTGCAATAAATATGCTACAAAATATAATATAGTGTATAAAGCTGTGGATATACACTGTGGATAAAGCTGCAAAATAATGTTTGGATTTTGACACAAAGGAAGAAATCTTAGGGAGAGAAAAAGGGAAAGGAAAACCTACTACTTCTTTTCTTAACTGCTTCCCACCTATCACCTAAAAATTACTTCGATGCACATGAAGGAAAGACAACACTGCACCAACTACAGTTGCAACTTTCTGAAATCTTCTTAACAGCATAATTTCTGTATTAGAGCAGCTGAACTCACAAAGACATAGACATAAATAACTCCTCTTCAAGTTGGTTAGGTTAGAACATGACAACTGGCAAGTCATCAGAAATGCAATGATAGATCTCCATTTCTATTTATAGTATTTCCAGTACTTATGTGACATGGGCAAAAAGGCACTGAAAATAGGTGTTAGATATTATTCAAGTGGCACAAATCTACAACTCTGACTTGGGATGTTGCTTAGCCATCCCTTTGAATGGAGAAAAATGTATTTATATTCCTCCTAAGTAACACTATAAATAAAAGTCCCAGGAGAATGTATGTGCCAGCCTTTCTTGATGCCATTTCAGTAGCCCCTCTCCTTCCTACAGGAGAAGGCTAGCTTTTATTTGAAGCATTTTTTTAAAATTCGCTTACTCAAGAGTAGTCCTCTGACTTTATCATTTTACTCTCAATTTACTGTCAATAACAAACAACAGTCAAGTATAACATTACATGAGAACTAATTTTTGCTGTTAAGTAATAGCAATACCTCTAAGACCTCACTCCAATGATTAAAAATATTTAAGAATATCATTGCATTATATTTCAGATTAATTCCTGAGCAGTGGCAGCATCCCAAACTTATTGGAAAAGTAATTGAAATGTGTATCAATTAGATTTTCTTAAAAACGTCCTGGTTAATTACAAGCCTCACAAGAGAAGACAGAGAAATTATAAAAACCTACTTCCTCTGTTTTTTTCTTTAACTACCTTGTCATACTGCATACTGGAGTAATTGTCTTTCCCATGTGCTTTTTTTATAAAAGATCTTTCAGTTTTCTCTATGTGAGCTTATGCAAAGACAGAGAAGGAGAAGTGGGGATGCCACATTCAAATTGCATGAACTTTCCTACAAATCCTGGAACTCCTTATCCTTATTACATATATCTATTTGAGAACTGAAAGGGGGATATGCTGAAAGGCTGAATGGTTTGGTCAAATAGTGAATTAAATTCTCAAATTCAGCATAATAATACATACACTAATATGTATTATAATAACACCTGGACCACACAGTGAAAAAAATGTAAATTTACTAAAGCAGTTTTATATTTAAAATGAATTTTTTATGGTGAAATATTCTTTAAACTCATAAAATGATCTTATGCAACACTTAAACAAATACACAGTCCTATGAATTAAAGCAATCATAAGATGAGTCACCTCCTGTAAGCACAATAGGAAAAAGATTTTTGAAAAGGCAATCTATCAAACAATAATGAAAACCTCTCAGATGATCCAGCTTCCTATGAGAAAGAGAATATTAGTATAAATACAGACAACCATTGCATTGGCATTTTCTGCTTTTCGGATAAATCAGGACATTTTACAGAAAACCAACATGGACAAAACAATGTCCACAGAAGCCTGAGCATGCAAATCCTTTTTTCTTTAACTGGTATTCTGCAAAGGCAGAGTGACTTGGCAAAATCAGAATATCTTATTTCAAAGAAACCATCAACTAATGGATTAGATTTCCTTGAATACCTACCAAAAGCTGTCCAGCGAAACAGATAAACAAAATGAAGGAAAGAAAGAGAAATGCAGCCCCAAATGAAATTCCAAGAATAGATGTTCTAGAAGAAAAGGAAAATAGGTATTAATTTCTTAGTTACACATTTGTAACATGATATTTCTTTGTCTATAATACTGATGATATGAAAAAGTACTACGTGCAAGTTGCAACTTCCAAACATCAATACAATAGAAAACCAACTCAAACCCTCACCTGAATGGCAGACATTTCCCCTGCCATTTTCTCAATTCAGGAATGATTGAATTAAATTACCTCTGACTTTCAAAGTTATGACCATCAGAAGCTAATAATTTCCACATAAAGACAAAGTACATTAAAAGAAGCAATGATTTGTTTTGTTTAAACTTTAGGAAGCTTCTATTAAATACGATCCTTGTTGCTTTAGTTTTTTTTATTGTTGATTTTATAATAATATAAGACTCTAATAGATACATAAAATAAACTTGCTGGTGGTGTATGTTCACCCCTAAAAGGCAGAAAACTGCACAGGTTAGTGACGTCCATTTTCAGCAGAAGCTGCAATATCTGTGATGCTGATCTACCTTACTCAGTGCTACTGTTTATCCTTTTCTTGTGTGTTATAGGACAGTCTAAATAGGAAGGTCTAGCCAAAGCAGCATCCCTGGATACTCAATAAATAGAGATTCAGTAACAATCTGTGCATTCCTTCATTCATTCCTTTATTCATTTATTCTGCAAACGTGGAAATCTCTCCATAGGAATACCCACAGCAGAGCATAATTGCTCCATCAGACACCATGTGAGAGCTTCTCAGCACATCTGCCTAGGGAAAGATCCAGTGCAACCTAATTATGTTTAATGAATACCAAGAGAAGATCAGAAGCTCTGGATCAATGGAGTTGTTTAAGCATAGGAGCTAGATGCAGGCATGAAGTCCCTCACTTCAGTACCTGTTTACAGGTTTAACCCCAGATTTGACACTTTTACAGAATTAAAAAATATTTTTCAACTCCTTTGAGCCTCAGCACACATCTTACTTTATCAGATATTATATGCCAGAAATATTAAGAAACATTTTGATCTGTTTTAACAACAGTGTTATAAACATTATTTTCAGGAAAGAACAAAAAAGTCAACATCGCTAACCAATCTGATGCTATTAAAAGCATTTTGGAGAGTGATTGATGAGCTTCCCTTCTAATCATTCAGAGAACTTGTTATATATTAAGTATTAATCATCAGATTTTGGGCTTCATCAACACAGCTGATGAAAAACAAATGACTGGTAATTCATAACATATATTAATCATGAAATAATATTTCTTTAAAAAGTCATTTGAAGATCATTATAGCTTATGAATACACATTCTCCAAGATCTTCTTGTTGAGACTGAGACAGTAAGCTGTACATCAGAGTATTAAAACTAGTTTGTACTCTTAGGAATTGAAAATCTAATAAGCAATAGAAGAGAAGAAAGAAAAGGAAAAAAAAAACCAAACAACTAGGAAACTAAAAACAGAGCCGGTTAGGAAAGAAACAGGCTTATTTTTTACATATGCATAAACACTTCCAATCATATATGTCCTTAATTAACATTCAACGAACCCTTCCTACACTTCAAAATATAACTACTCCTTCTCTGATAGGAAGAATACAAGAAAGGGGTCTCCACATCTTAAGAAATTACTCAATACAGGAATAGCCTTATCAGTCAAGTTTGGAGTGCATCCTTTTAGCAGAAGAAATGAAGATGTTTGAGAAACTGGAGAGCAAGGGAAATAAAATTAACATGGCATAAAGAGAGTTTATGCAAAGAGTACTTAATCTCCCGGGCAACAGGAAAGAACAAAAGGTCTTTGTAGCAGGTTCACATAATCAATGATGTTATTGAGGGAGCACAAGAATTACACAGCAAGGTGAACAGGATGAAGAGAAAAAGACTTAGGGTAATAAAAAGTGGTGTCTTAGAATCCAGTTTTGAGTGGTGAAAACAGAGAAACAAACCCATAGTATTTTTGCTCCCCACACCCCCTTCTTTTCTGGGAACAGCAAGACTTCTGCTTTACTTAAACTAAGACAAAATAGTTTCATGCTTCTCCTAGAAGGAAAGAAGTGGGCTGAAAATGCTACAAGGGGAAGCAAAATGCTAAAAATTATGTGCCACCATAAACAAGTCTTATTTAAGGCAATCACCATAGGCATAATATGATTTCTTTTTTGTCATTGAAACCTTCTAAAACCAGTACAGGTCTTTACAGTGAACTAACCTTGCTTTTGTTGTGTAGAGCTACCAAATGCATTTCACTGACAGACTCGGGCAAAATATTTAGTCAGAGGAACACCTGAAATTGCATAAGCCAGGTAAGTTTTTACCAGCCTTTCCTATGCTTCAAGGAACGGCCTCATTCTGCTCTCTGCTATAGTCCCCCACCAGAAACACAAACAGGACAGCCTTTGACCATAAGCTACAGAGAGACAGTTTAAAACTGAGGAAACAATATGAGAACTTTTCAAGCTTCAGGTAATTCCATCCCTAAATAATTTATGATCTTAGCTAAACTTGCATTTTTCTGGTTCCATTAGGAAATATCTGATTTGGACAATTCATTTTTATCAGTGGTATGAGATTGGAAAAAAATGATATTTATTTATATTTTGTTGGTAACTATTTAACTGAAAATCAGAAATTTATTGGTGAAGATAAAGATACTGAAAAACACAGAAAATAATGTGTTTTTTCTACAATTTTGTAACTTTTAGGGAAATATGTGGCTTTTGGCACATGTCCTTCAATGCAGAGAATTTCTTTAATTTATAGATAATTGTTATCCAGGTTCTGAACGATAGGACTGCAAATTGTCTTGAGGTCATAAAATCACAATGAAGCCACTGTAACTGACAATTATACAAGGCAATATTGAATTAAGACTTTTTTGATATCTAATAGTAGCTATCTATTTCTTAAAGGAATTGGTACTTTCACTAAGCCATCAAAAGATTCAATAGCTGTGGAGACTGCATGACAGTTTCAATGTTCAAACAGTATCAGTTCAGTTTTATAATTCCACTTGAGTTGTTGGTGTTTGCTTGATTTATTACAGCAGAAAAATAGCTAATAATAATGATTTCCTTTCACTTATACCATCTTATATTTTCCATGCCTGCTTTCGGACCAAATTTCTAAGTACTACCTCTCCTATGAAGAAATTCAGTTGTGCCTGATCAAAAATATTATGTGAAGGCCTCCTGACTATGACTGTTAGTTTGGCATGACTCAGGAAAAAAGGACACAGTTTCTTGAACACAATGGCCTCAGAGAGTGACAACTTGTGAAGAATCTTAAATGTAGTCTAAATACAATCCCTTACTTGAATACTACAAGAAGTTCAATATAAATATACTTTCATCAGTTCACCAGTCTGTGTTTCAAAAAACCAACACTATCAATCCTATGCTAGTATCAATTTTGTTTGCTTAAATAAAGAGTGTAGGGTTGCTGTGAATTAATAGACATACTTCTCTCACTTGGGAAGCCAAGAATTCTAGAGAGATACTGCAGGCCTGTTCCAAGGAAATGTAATGATAAAGATTTGCTTTCATTTAATGCCAATGAAGACCTACTCCTCATCATCTATTTCACCCCTAAAAGACAACAGTTTTATTGATTAAATTTATAATTACCACTTTGTGTAAAGCTTATTATTAAAACACCACATCACTTTACTAACCCAAATAAAATTTAAAATATTCATAAATTTTTTCAGCCTTGAAAAAATGTCTGGTGATCTTGAAGAAATGACTTAGTACTTGGAACTTGCTGGGTGTTATCCATCATCATATATCTCCAAATCTACTTTTAAGCAGCAGGCTGTGTGCCTGCACAGAAATCAATGATATTACACTACTGAAAAACCAGATTAATGGAATAGTGAATCAATAAAACACAGTGACAGATTTAGTTCATCTCCCTGTCTTCATTAGACCACCATTTAAAAATCCTGGAGAACTTTTGGAAGAAAACAAAAAGGGTAGATAGAATTTTAGTAGGAATTAACATTTGCAGCATCAGAGTATGTTCAATTTAGGTTGCATTTGTGATGATTATATACACTGGTGGTTTTTCAGCTTTTGTTATTGTTTGTTAACTTGCAATGCTCCCAGTTTTCCAGAAAAGATGCAGGTGCCTGAATAATACCTTGCCTCTCTGTCTTCCATTTTTGCATCTATTAAAATAATCTACAGATGACCTGAAGCTGAATACCATTCATGTATTTGTAATATTTGATTTTCCACTTTTGCTTTTACAATTTAATATGCAGCCCTATAAAAGGATCATAATACACTTAACACTTTGGTAATGAAAATGACAAAGCATTTATAAATGTCTTTTGCTCTGATGTTAGAATACCAGAAATACCAGGAAGTTGGAGGATATTTTCCTTAGCTGAACACAGCTTCCTAGAGTTCACTGATATTGTGATCTGTTTTAATGAGATAAAGAATTTGTTTAAGCAACAGAGTAAGGATAGAGCAAAATGAATGTCTGACCACATGTAAGATAGATGATAAATCTAGATTAATTTTCATTACTAAAATCAAAACCAAAACCACCATACTGCTGGCTGGGAGAAGTTAGATCCACTTTTGGCTTTTGGGATGTGGCAAAATATGAGTTTTCCTGAATTAATTCTTTTACTTATCAAAATACAGTATGAACTTTTAAAATAAAATTTACCACATCTTAATTTCATATTTTCAATAATGCCCAAAGTCACACTCAAACATGTGCAGGATGCTGCTGAATTCCTGGAAGAGTGTCCCTTGCTTTGTGCCTCCAGTTGAGAAATTTGCTGGGAAACTGCTGCTGTAGCATCTGAATAGAAGTCCATAAAACTTTATACGTGCTATAACTCTGCAGCATGGAAAGTCAATTTATAATTTCCTAACACTTCTTTTTGGATTTAAATTAAAATGTGAGTAAATACTACAGAACAAGACAAATCACTCAACTGTGGTTATAAATAATAATCTTGAAAATACTCTACAGGAGAAAGGACTATGAATTAAGAATTATTATATAACAGAGAATATGAAGTGTTTGCTTTAGAAACAACTGTTATAAAACAAAAACCAACTTTTCACTGTGTAAACAATCAAACACAAAATTTAATTTTAAGAAGTCTAATAAAACATCCTATATTGGAATTGTCTTCCAGTTTCCAGCCTTTGTAGAATAAGCACAAATATAAATCATATAATAATATATAAATTCTGATAAGAATATTTATTCCAGAAATGCATTTTAATATTCCAAAATTAATTTTATGAATAAACACTTTACGGTTACTAATGCCCAGTTTTCATTCTTAGTATAGCAGTATTTTCATAGTGATACATTAAATACATTTATATACCACAGTTCCAACTCTGCAATCCATTTTGTCTCACTCCAATGCCCAACTGTCACACTTATTTTTAAATGCAAACAGAAAAACTAAAAGGAATGAAGAATTTTTACTAATGTTTGGCATAACACTATTGACAATGTTTAAAATTAGAAACAAGTCTAACTTTGAAAATTGGTTGAAATACCCAGATTTTTCTGTTCAATTTAATTTCCGTGAATTGACATCGGTGAACTAACAATTCCAAATTTTTTTACTTATATTTCTTTTTTTTTACAGTAATTAGCAAATATATATAGGAACAAGTACATATTAAATATCACTTACTTTGGCAATACCAGAATCTGTACAACAAAAATGCAGAAGAATATGAGACAGGCACAAGTCACATAATACTTGAATGCAGGCAAAGTAGTTGCTCGATACTAGAAGAAAATAAAAGCAAATGTTAAAAATAGCATCCAACTGAATTTCCAGCTTAAAGATGCACATATGAATAGGCAGTTTTTAGCAACAGTAAATTTCCTGTTCTTCAGTGGCTTCACATCCACTCACACAGGGCTAGGGATTATCAGACATAGTATTGATGCTTTTGCTTACTGAAGAACAGTCATGTCAAATGGTTTTGTCTTGTTCCTCCACTGAACAGACTATCCCAAACTCATTATAAAAAGTTAAATTAATAAAAAAATTTCTGTCCCTAAAAAATAAAAAAGAAGATCCACCAAAAAGAAAAAGTTAAAACATAAGTTAAAATATTTTTAGGAATGTCCAGGCATTCTTCAAGGATTCAAAAATTCTTTTTTGATAATTCCTCAAAATGATGTTCAGTTATTGATAAATACTGAATTGGCTGAAACGGTTACAAAAAAATGCAATATTAATTTAGACAGGAAACTTCTGAACACAAAAAGTAGCAAAGTGTAAGCTGTGCTACAGAGCATAGCTAGGAAGCACACTGATGTTTACTGAACCTATATTATTACTTCAATTAAAATATTTTATGTCTTTGTTAAAAGGCCTCATATGTCCACTACTAACGTTATGTTACTACTAAACACTTGATATTCTTAGGAGAGAGTCAATTTGATCTGTTTTGTCATGAGAAAAATCTATTTATCTCTAATTAGTCTGTCTAGAGACATGAAAATTAAGCAATGAAATATTTATCAGAGTTGCTCTGCTATTTGAGATAGATATATCTAGGTTGAAACCAATTAAGTACTCAAAGGGAAATGATCTAAGTAGCTATTAAAGTTACTTACTCTATCCTAGTTTTTTTTTTTTTTCCAAAGGATAAAAGTTCAAGATTTAATTACTAAAAAAAAAAAAACCCCAAAGATTATTTTCACAAAGTCCTGGAGATACAAACTTCAGAAAATGGAAAGTGCATGAGCTGTGCCTTCCAACTGCAAGCACACAGCTGTGTCTCTGTGCTTAATGCCAAGTTCTGCCTGTGAAACCAGTGCACCAACCTTTACATGAATATGTAGACATTCACTTTGGCAACACAACAGCTTTTTTTACGTTTGAATTCTATGACAAATTAAAAGCAATTCTTATCACTTATCTAACTGAATTACAAGGCACAAATATGTCTTTGCTCGATGGGTACTGTGCAGCAAGTTCAGATCTTCCACCTATAGAATATGTTTGTAGTGGTCCTGTTCAACAATTTTGAACCTTGAGCTGCTATTAAAATTTTACAGAATTACAATCTACTTTTAAATTTGTTTCAGTGCTTCACACATCTCTAGGCATTTCCTAATGAAGGCAGGCTACTCATTCCTTAGGTTAAACAATTATTTTGCTTTATAATCTTTCTGTACTTTCAGGTCCCATAGGGCCAGAAAAGGTTCTGTTTAAATCAAAAGCAGACTCCTTACTAAGTTCTTTAAAGCCAAGAGTGGACTTGTGAGTCATTAAAAGGCGACAAAAAAAGATATTAAAAATCTGGATCCAAAAATAACAATTAGCTCTTTGCTGTTCTACATCAAGATCTTAGACTTCTACTGGAAACATTGACTCAGCGAAATAACTTAGCTCCCAAATTTTCTCCCAAGTCACTGTTCAAAGTACACATAATGACATATTTCTCTGAAGTTCTCTTTCAGAATTTATTGGTTACTAACAACCACATTAAAATCTCCTGTGCTGCCAAGCACGGCTTTGATCCAATCAGTGATCCCCAAAAGACAAAGGATAAGACCACACCAGGTCTTGCTTCTTTTGTCATAGGGAATCTTCAAAACAGGCTCAAGGAGCCTTGAAACCTTTTCCACCCTAATGCATTGCCAAGCAACACATGCCTTTGTCAGATGGCCATAACCACTATTCTGCTGAGCTGTGAAAGAATCTGATAATCATTTGGATGCTTTGAACTGAAAGATATCTACAAAAATAACTACATATGTATTTAACCACCACAGGGGACACAGAGGATACTGGCTGGACAGTGTGAATGCAGCATGGTAATATTTCCTCTAGCCCCTTCTCATCAAATTCACCAATTTACACAGCCAGTTGTGGTCCAACCTGCCTCTTACTTCCCCAGAGGAAAGCATAGCTTTCTGCTCATGAGAAAGCAGAAAGAGGCAACTGCCCAGTCTTCCTGCTGAAGCTGTGTCAGTGCATAGAAACACACTCAAGGTCCACAAGGCCATAAAACAATGACTGACTTATTGAACTTATTGAAAATAACTTACTTCTTTTTCCAGAGTCTTATTATAGAAAAGAAGTGATATCCTTTGAATGTCTTCAGATTTAAGCCACTGCCTAGAAAAGAGAAGGAACATTATTACTGACATAGGAATATAGTCCTGTCCTTTTCTATTGCCGAAATGCAGCAAAATAAGAAAACAAGTTGGAATTAAGCAAGTTCATGTGTATTGCAGTGTATATGGTGAATATCACTGACAGTAAAAATGGAGACTGAAAATCCCCTCTCCTTTTTGGCTTCTATTGCTCAAGTACACATGAAAAAAAAAAGCTCAGATGAACTATTGTTTATCTGTTGAGCATGCTTAAGGAGAATGGATGGAGAGATTCATATGATGGATTCTAACAGTGATATTCCACTCATGTCCAAAATACTGTAGAATATCCAGTGGACTGAAGAGGACCTGAGACAAAAACAGGCCTTGACAAGGTGCCTTTAGGAAGGGCACTGTTACAATCTGCAGGTGTGGTGGGTAGGTAAGTTTCACTTCACAAAATCCTATTGCAAATAAAAATATAACAAAAATTATTAAAAGAGGTGGAGGGCTATTGTCTTTGAACTGTTATGGTCTCTTGATCACAGTCCTAGAGAGGTAGATTTAGATCTTTTTGCTGATTATAAAAACTTCTTCCCTGGTTTAGCATGAGAAATAGCATAAATACTTGCATTTAAATGACAAACCTATTTTAAACTAAGTGAATCTTGGCAAAAGCTTTTACAAAAGGAGATGTTCTAATATAAAAGTCTATATTTATTTCAACAGACACTCAAAAAGATATAGAATATTTAAATGTCAAGAGGGTTTGGCTGCTTGTACCTCACAAGCACAACACAAATTTGAAAACAAAAAATTAATTAAACAGATTAGTTCTGTGGACATGCAGTACTTGAGTTTGAACAATAGTAGCAGGGACTGAGATTTTTTTCCAACATTTCCAGCAATAACTTTAAATTGGAGTCTAAATTAGTAGTATAGCTAATGCCTTCTAAATAAAAGGGAATTTCTCAACTAACAGTTTGTAATTCAAATAAGTAGCAACAGTGAACCACAGTGGACCATATCCTAAATTATAGTCCTGGAGAACAGGAGTGGACAGAGTAAGCTATTAGCTTTAATTTATAAAATAGAAAATATTTGTTTCCTTGCCTGGGAGACTGTCCCTGCTCCTGTGCAATCAGTTGCATTAAAAAAAGGGTCTGTAAACATATTCAGTTCTCGGAATGCTTATTTCAAAAATATATTTCCCTTTTTTCTCTGCAATGGTTCCCATCTATGTGTGATCACAGTCAGGTTTCTGAGAAGAAAGAGAACTGGAAGACTGGTGTACATATAGCACAATTTTGTTTGGGTTCATCTGTAATCTACTGGAGAAAACATCCAGTTTGCAGAATATTTTCGATAAACTGTGAAAATGAAAATGAAAGATTTTTTTCCATTTAGTTACTAAAATTAAACAAGAAGTAACCCTCTTCCCCAAATAATTAACAAATTTCCTGGTTTTCCTCATGGTATATGACAGATGGGTTGATTTAATTGCCATCAGCACACTGCTAAAAAGTTCTCTCTGCAGATCTACTCCCAAGGGCTCAATTTGGTTACACACTTGATCGCACGTGAAGTCAGGAGCGCCATTTAGAGCTCGTGCTGCCTCACACTCCACATTACAAGCTCACATTTTCAGAAGCTTTTAGCTCTTCTTAAAAGTTCAGAAAAAAAAAAACCCTGTACTGGTTTTACATAGCAGATGCTGAGAGGTATGAGATGAGGGAAACAAATGAAGTGGAGACCGAGTACAGAAGAGGGAGCACAAAGTCACACACCTTTGGCTCAGACATAAGGGCTAAAAAATTCTGACTCCTTGATGAGTCTGAAAATTGCCAAACTATTTGCAAGTACATGAGGACATGTCTTTTGGGAAACTAGGTACCAAAGTTTGGATTAAATTCTTTTGCAATTCCAGGAACAACTCAGACAGACATTTGAATTCTGCCTGTATCTACAGAGGGCTGTGGTTTCATAGGGCTCGTACTGGTTGACAATGTACAGCAAGAAATTATGCACAGAACATAGCAGCACTGTCACGTAAAGGAAAAAAAGAGCAAAGAGAGAATGTCCCTTTAACACAGCAACCTACTCACCAAAGAACAACTGGCTTTATTTTAGCCCCCTCTGTAGGTACATATTTAGCTAGCAGATGGCCGTCCCTCCCTCTCATATCCTCCAGGAGTTCCCTAAGCACCCAGGCTTGAGATGGCTTAGCTAGGGCTGCCTGTCCCCAGCCTGTGCAGGACAGGCACTTGGAGCCAGGAGTGCTTTGTTCAAGATACAGGGAAAAGAAACCCATGGAGAAAGTGTGATGTTACTCCCTAATGGCTAAGGCACAGAAGCTCTTTGTTCTTCTTTTTCTTCACACATTCTTGTAATAATTTTTTAAATTTTCTTCATTTAGTCATAGACCTATTTGCCATATAATCCAAATGTTACATCTAAAAACATTTAGAAATGCCAGTTTTCTCATATACTTTCTTAAAACTTTCTCCTTGATTCACAAAACTTTCTGTTTAGTTTCGCAACCACTTGTTCACTCTAGCTAATAATGTTATTTTCATTTTACACATGAAAAATTGAGGCACAAAAATATGCACAATAATAAGGAAAACAAAAATGTGATTGGTTTAGTGTCCTAAATGTAGAAAATATTTTATTTACCTCTTTTGTATGCTTAGCCTTCACAGGTTCAAGTATTATTGAATTACCTTGACATTTGAGGAATTAGCACTTTTCATAACTTATACGTGAGTATTAATCAATTGAATCATAGCTTTTAAGAGATTCATTCAGCAAATCAATACAGAGCTAGGCAGAGAATCTAGTTTTGGAAGGTGACATTCAGACTTTCTGATATATAAGATAATATCTTATCTTTCTGCAGTTTCCCATGTAATTCACAAAATGCAATGAAACTTTTTTGGAAACTTTTTTAATCCCCAAGTTTCTCTGAATTTTATATACTAATTAGATAAGACAGGGGTTGCCTAAGATAAAAAAAACATACAGTAATGTCACACCAATATTTTAATGCATTTCTACAAATGCCTTACTTTTGACATTAAAACATCATTTTTTAAATCCTTTTATCAGAGCAAGTATACCTAAAGACACAAAAAAACCCTGCCAAAATTTATATAGCTATTTTAAGCAAGTCTAGTATAATCACATGATCTACCTATCACATCACCTACCCTATTTCACTGTGTTCACTCAATGACCTATAAGTATCAACGCTCTTCTAAAATTACTGAAAAAAATTTCCTAAATCCATTTTCCTGAAGTACCATTTAATAGGACTAAAAGATAAAAAAAAATCCAATATGAACATTTAATAATTAGGGGTAATACTCAGCTGATTAAGATTCTGAGTAAAAGAAGAGTGGAGGAAACATGTAATTCATCACAGTTATTGTCCACGTTTTTGAATGGCAAATCCCTTATTTCATCAGAGAAATATAAGAAGCTTGAACACTTATTTTGGAGTGGGACTGATGTCTTTCTAAACTTATCAATTCACCAGGAAACAGAAAACATCATACTGCCTCCAGCTCTTCCTAGGACACAGAAAAAAATACATGGCAGGTTGTCTTGCCCAGCAGTTCCAACACATCATCAAGATTAGCCTTCTCTAAGAAACCAACCGACTAATTGAGAGACTATGGTTTTAGGGAACGTTTGTAATCCTGAGGAATTGTTTCTGAGACAATTAGGAAGCATCAATTTTCGCATCAGAATGACGTGAAAATCATTCTGAGCCAGTCATTTCTTGTGTCTTACTTCTCTGCCCTCAGATAAGATAAATCTGTAGTGTCACATCCACGAGTCTACAGACAAACAGTTACAGAGTTACTCTGTTAGGAAGATCAACAAAAGTCAATACCTTTGTCACACCATGATTCACAGCACTGTCTTATCTCATATTGTAGAAAATGTTACTTTACAGCCTATCTCCAAAAAGTGCAGGGCTTCCTATGCCAGTATTAGTAACACCTTTGCTGTTTGCAGACTTGGTGTGCATGTGGGAGCAAAAAATATCAAACACTACCCTCTGTTTCAGATTTATGTCAAAGTTGGAATGGGCAAATACAACAAAGGATAGAGAATAAAGCCATACTTTTGGGCATTGATTCCATCAATGGCTTGGATCATCCTCTCATTTAGTTCTTCCTCAAATCTTCTTTTCTGTGATTTTGTTCTGAAATGAAAAATGTGGGAAGTTATGTCAAAAAAAACAGCTATCATAAGCTTCAGAGTTTATAATTAATTTTTGACATTTATACTGCAATAGCAACTATAGGCATCAGGCACAATGACCTTCATAATAAGCTCTTAAAAAAACATTATACTCCACAGTTTCACTCACAAATATACATACACACTCACAAATCTAGAGCTTAGCTATTAGGGAGCACTTAAATACAAACACAAGAAAATACTTCATTAATAACCAAGAGAGCTCAAGAAATTGTGGTCTAAGGAAAGTCTTCTACAGCGTTATGGATTCATGAAAAATAATGGGAATATGCTCAAATTCATAAAGCATTCCTTTTTCTTGCAGGTTTCTTTTCTTAAAAAACCTTGTCAGAATTTTATGATGAGCACAATGTATTACTGCACTGAGGTATATCCCCAACCAAAATCCTGCTGTCTTCTTTTCTTGGAAGTACATTACTCTTTTTAATAAGAAAACTAAGCGCTGACTGAAATTAGTTTCAAGTATACATAATATTACTCTGTTTATGAGCCTTGTAACTCATCTGCAATAAAAAAAGCTTCTTTACTTTTGACTGGACTCCGCATGAACCCAACAGAAGATGATCACAATGGATTTACCTTTGCAAACATAAATTGCTGCAATCATCAATCCTTTCAGCAGTTGTGCTTTCCTTGAAAATTACATATCCCAAATATTGACAGGTGATGTCTGTATTTGAAAACTTAAATCCACTGCTTAATTCAAACTAGTGTTTGCTAAGAAGTCATTAGTCAGATCTGAAATTTGACTCTTTCCCCACAAAAATATTCTTAACCTACAAATTGAACCCAGTCAAACATGAATTTTCCTCAATGTCAAGTTTTTGGGTTATTTCTCTAACACTAATAATCTATTGCAAGTTTCAAATTAAGAGAGCATTTGTATTAGTGGGCCTACAGAAACTTTAATAAACACAAGTGATTTCATGCCTATTCAATGCTAATGAATTTAGGTAAGCAAAGTGCTTAAAACTCATTTTTCTCAGAAACAATCTAAGAAAAATGCACAGACAGAGGAGGAGACAATGTCCAACCACAGTTAATCCTCTTGGCAGATCTTTAACAACATAAGTCTATTGTGTAATGCATAAGAGCTAAGACTTTCACAAACAGAAGCCTACAGTCAGGCTTCAAACCCCACATTTGCATATTCTAATAAAATACTGATTTTCAAAGTGCTTATGATCACTGGAGCTCTATCCTGTGAGAATGATTAATTAGCTTATCTAGAGTCCTACTATAGGCTCACTATGTCTCACTATGGACATTAGACACCAGTAATGGAAGAAATTCTTTCCATGATATGGTATCAAGACACATTTTTTGTGCCTTCTGAATCTATTCTGGAGTGGTGTTTAGAAATAAAAAAGCAAGAACACTTCAGAACTGCATTATTTCCAAATGCCACAGTCCAGTGGTCTTTCATTGACTCATAGAAAGTCTTTGGACCTACTGTTTAAATATAAATGTGAAGTTTTTGAATTAGACTCTTTTTATTAATATCATGCATGTTCAGTCAAAATTTGTTCACCTTCTGGAACTTAGCAATATTTTAGATAATTGCATAGTAACCAGAGACAATAACAATTCATATTTTAGGAGGTTCATTCAAATGACTTTACAGTATTTATGATATCACCATCTTGCCCTAGTCATCAAGGTACCAAGCAACACCATGGTGATCTTGCAAATGTTTTGTTTAGCAGGAGCACTATAAAAGACCACAAAATGCCTTCTGAATATCTACTACTGCAAACATAGTAAAGGCTTTAAAATAATAAACCACAATACAAATACAAAGCAATTAAACAAATATACAAAATGTCTCTTTTAGTACATATTATTAGCTGCTGTAAGAAAAATTATTAAAAGCCCTTTCCATCTTCCCTATTCTTACCCCTCTCTGGGCTTCCTCCCAGTTTTCCTGTATATAATTTTCTTCCAACTGGTAGAGTACCCGGTTTGTAGTAGGTCACCAACATACCAACTCAGAATAGAGCTATTTGTTATCAGGAAGTGAATTTGCAATTCATAAGTAACATGTCTGCCAAACCTGTTTCCATAGCCCTTCTTTATGTAAGAGGTATCAGCACTTAGATAAAAAAAGAGTCTTCATGAGCAATGGCCCTCAGTATTTGAAAGCACACCACTGTATATTTATTATATAGACTTTCTATGAATAAGTAATTTTTAAGATTGATTTACCTTTCTCTGCAACGCTGAAAATTATATTGCCCCATGGGAACATCCTAAAAAGCAACCAAACAAAAAGACCCCTATTAATTACAATTTAATAATATTAAGTTGCTTTTAAAACAGTGTTGAAAACAGGGTCAAGTAAGGAGAAAAGTTTCCAGTGTAAATATTTTTAGCATTCGATTAAAACTGTCTGAAAGAAAAATGTAGCTAGAAGATGGAGTGACCTGGCATAAAACTCATCTATCAGTATAAACACAGGGTAAACTAATACAACAGTCTGAATCCAAGAGAGTTTTCCTTTACCACAAAGACTTCCATGCCATCACTGTTTGGATGTAGCTCAAACTCTTGCCAGCTTCAGCAAAAAACAGTTTTAAGTGTTTTTGGAAAAAACAGACCTGAGTGGCCAAATATAGACAATGGTCATTATTTTTTAATTAATAGCAACAGCAGCCATCACAGCCACATTTATTTTGTGATTAATAGTGATGGCTGGGTACTTCCTATAATGAACCTGTCACAACCCACATTCTGATGCACTATATTTATTATAAACAAGAATATGTCTCACCAGTACAGGAAAAAAACTGAATGTCAATGTTGAAAGCTATCAGAATTTACCTTCACGCATTCTCTTTTAAGAAGTAGAAGATAATGAAATGTACAGGCTGTAGATTTTCAGTATCTTACTGACAGCAGTACAACAGTGTTAGTAAAATTAAAAAGAAATCTGCTCAGTGTAAAAGGTGCAACACTGAAATACAGTACTCTAAAATTCAGGCCTTCAACCACAGCTAATGACTTGTAGGAGCACCTTCAAAAGGTAGATGTTACAGTAAGTATGGATTTGGTTCCTAGGGTACTCTGAATAAAGTCCACTTGAAGTATCACAGGGATTATTTTAACTTCACAGCCTTTGCTCCAGGTTTGGCCATTTTCCAAATGAAGAATGTAGCTGAACAGTCAATAAATCTCTATGAATTTCTCCCTATTAAAGGATTTCCATCCTAAAGGTGTTGCATTCTGGCTTTATGTTCAAAATATCTTTCCACAAGACGAAGAGCAGCACTGCAAATGCTGTGACTTGGGATGGGTCTGAGCTGAGGGGGTCAAATTTTGTACTTTATTAAGTGTGCCAGACTGCTTTTAATTCAGAGATGCACTTACAGGAAGATACGGCTTTTTAGAACCTAATCCAAAACTGGAAAAGCTTCCAGCAAATTCACTGCATTTATGCCCTGTACAACTACATGTATCTTCTTCCAGCAGAAATAGCCATTTATTTAGCAGTAAGCAGCTTTTCCTTTCAAATATTGCTATATTGTATGAAATAACATAAGTAGGCCCCTACTGTTGTGCTTATCTTGCCGTTTTCAGTGGTCATGCTGTCCCTGTGGTGCAAGTGTGCAAATGGCTTGGCTGCTCCCCAGGATTCCAGGTACCGCGTCATGCGGACAGAAGCTCTCATTTTGGCTCCATCGAGAGTATGCCGAGGCCGAATGTGGTGCTGGGGGCTTCGCTTCTCTCCCTGGTTGACAGAGGACAAAAGGTGATGTCAGCCTTTGTGTTCACGACTTTTTGAAGCAGCAGTGCATAATCTAGCACTACAGATCTCCATGAATAGGGACTTATAAATAGAGAGATGCTAAGAACCTGCAATTCTTAATGATATTGCTGAGAAACATCAGAGACTTCTTCCTGAAGAGCGGGAAACATTTGCACTGCAAACATGATACATTTGTAGGCATCAGTAACAGTCCTGATCAATATCTTATTGAAGTGAATTATTCAATAAAGAGATTAGTGGTCCTGCTCAAAAACAAGTACGACTGGCCACAAAATAAAAGTACTACTAACCTTAGGATTGATTACAAAGTAAGTCTTAACATTATGCTCTTTCAGATATGGGTCCCTCACATCTCCGTCCCCATCTTCCACTTTGTAAGCTCCATTCAAATGTGCCAAGGTGACTGAGGTGATGTGAACACGACTGAAATAATATTTTAAAAGAAGGACAAAGTCACAAATACTAATCAAAAGCATAATTTAAACCTGATCAACCTTGTAATTCTAATGGGCATAATGGTTCTAGTTCTAGTTCTAGCATCTAGTTCTAATGGGCATAAATCTAAAGGTTTCCATCCAGAAAAAAAAATGCTCCTTAAATCACAGGAAATATTGAGCACCTCAGTTTTGGTTGTGCTTTTTTTTCCCTCAAGACAGGACCTAAGAATTCGTCCAGGCATCTCCATGAAGGCTGATGGCTTACGACAAAATGCCTATGCATTTTTCCATGACTGAAAAATCCATATGTCTGAAGGTTAACGGAGAAGACTCTTACCCTGGGACTCCCCCAGCTTCCATGTGATTGGCCAGGGTGACATCATGGGACCACACATCGTACTGCCACTTCTGCAGCCCGATAACGCCGCAGAGCACGTTCCCAGAGTGCACTCCTACGCGCATGTTAATGTCCACGCCAGTCGCATCTCTCACTTTCCTGCGGTTGAGAACAAAGCCTCTGTTAATATATACACAATAGGCCCTTGGCTTTCTTTTATTTACCAGTCAAATTATGTGGATGGCACACCCCTGGAAGTGCTCAAGGCCAGGCTGGATGGGGCTCAGTGCAACCTGCTCTAGTGGGAGGTGTCCCTGCCCATGGCAGGGGAGTTAGAACTAGATGGTCTTTAAGGACCATTCCAACCCAAAACATTCTATCATTAGATGATTCCATGAAAGTAGCAGTAACAACAGTAATAACATTACCTCTTCTTAGCATTGCCTCCATTCTTTTAATGCTATGATTATATATTATCTTTCCTATTTTCTGTATTTGCAACAATATGTAGAAATATTAATTTTCAAGTTTGCGTTTGAAATTCCTTCTTTTACATTAATCTGAAATTATTTGGGAGGGCTGCAATGAATAGTGGAAATGTTTAGTCTCATGGTAGAATCTAAGGACTGTTTTTGTTCTACATGCTGCTTTTGGAGGTCTGGAGCTGCTCTTATGCACCCTTCTATCTAAAGACCCCGATGTTTACATTGGAGACCTTCTCATATCTGCCATATCTGAGAGGAAAGAAGAAAACCACAGCACCTCAGGATATTCCACAGGCTGGGGCTTGTACACTCTTTGGAGATATGGGCTCAGTGCCTGTCGGCTGTGGAGAACATAGGCGCAACAACCTTCCACATGCTTAGTGAGTGCTGCACCCCCTAGAATATTATACAGCAAATGAAAAGCTACCCTCACTGTCCAGACCATACCTAAACTTTTGACCTTTCCAGTCACAGAGTTAAGTATCTGTTTGCCCCCATTCCTAATCTCAGAAGAGCCCTATACTTAAGATAGCAAATTATCTTTGCAGAAGAAGTTCTTCTGAATCACTGGTGGGCGACTGAGGTCAAACGACCAGAACATTTCCAGATATATGTCACATGGGTACCTAACCACATTTGTAAAGAGTAATAAAAGTAATTCAGATATCTACAGGCTTAGACAGCTCTAAGAAATGGGAAGATTATAACTCAGCAGGATTTATGTATTTAAACCCCAATTGATGTGGACCCAAACCTAGCCAGCAATAAGGAATGTGCACACACACTTTGAGAAATTTGGTGTGCTAATGGAAGAAACAACTACAGAATAAGGAAACCAAATGGCTCCTGTATACAAGTTGGGTGCATAGTTCTAGCAACACCTTCAATCTCAGTAATAAGAATCATCAGCTCTGTACATTCCAAATTATTGAATTAATATGACAGTTTTCTCTTTCTTGAAAGGGAATATAGAACGCAAGAGGCCTAATTTGATATGGTAAATTCTGCATTTAAGCAGAAATTCTCAAGTGTTTTTTTTTTTTCCTGGGAAATGAAAGTAACAGGACCATGACTGAAAGTATTTTAATTCCATCTGTCTCTCTCAAGTGTTTATTGGTATTTCTTTTCACATTGCCATTTTACACTGCTCTTGTGTAGCTGACACACTTGAAAATGAACTGCCTGTAAATGGTCTTTTTGTAAGCAGTTTGCAAATCACAAACACCACTTTGCTCTGCACAAGGTATGTGACACAAGCCTAGCACTTTAGAAAAAAGTGTTTTAAAATACTGGGTAAAATGGAAGTGGAACATTTATCCTCTAGGAGTGCTTGTCAAAAGACTGCCCTTCCATAGTCTGTGGAATAAAGCAAGAGGCGAGCGGAATAAAGCCTGCTTTATAATAAGCTGTCAGGATTTAAGCAGGGGAGCAACAGGACTGAATCTCTTCTTCTGTCTCACAAATTAAAGAAACCACAGGAGACATTAAATTAGCGGTGTAACTCCAGACCAAATTAGGGTTTGCCACTTCTTCTCTCCTTGAACAATTGCCATTACAATGCAAGCACTGAATGCATTCAAGAATTTAGGCTATCATATCCCCAGAGGATGTCTGCATTACCTACATATCTGAAACTTCCCTCCTTTATTTCATTTTCTGCTCCCCCTGTCTCTCTGGTTTCCTTCAGCACAGCACAATGCACAGCCTGGCTGGGCAGTCAAAATACTCACCAAGATTGTATTTTTCCTATTGCAATGTGAAATTTGAGTTTGAAGGCATTCTGCATTTTTCAGAGGCATGGATAGCTTGCAGGTAATTGTAGCAACTTTACTCCATACAAGCAAGCGTTTAGGTCATTAGGAAAGCATTTACACGCTTTACCTGAGCTTTATTAATCTGTAATTCTGGACCAAGGTATCTAAGACTCACCTAGCCCTTTCTTACACAGATTGAGCCTTAGGCATTTAATTCCCTGCAAATTTCCAGCTTTAACAGCATAGTTTCCATTTGGATCAGACCTTCAGGAATAAAATCATACCTAAAAGAATTATTTTATTTTGTATCTAGCATTCAAAATGGTATAACCATTTTATATCCAACAGTATCTTTCACTTTCGTCTGAAATGGGATTTGTTTCATGCTATCAAATCAAAGGAAGTCTTTGAGAATGTGTGACTGAGAAACATGCAAATAAGGAAGTCACCAGACAGACAAAGGGTAGAGTTGGAGCTGAATGGAAACAACACATATATTCCCACACAAAAATATTTTGCCGTAACAGATAAGTTCTGTCCTTAAAGCACCCAGTTAAGGTGGCCAGCTCTCAGCATCATAGGCAGCACTGGCATTTCTGGCTTGATAAAGTGAGCATCCCACTCCTGAGCAAGCAGGCTGCAGACTATAAGAAACATTGGATTTGTTCCAACATAAAGCAAAGAAGCAAAGTAATTAATCAATGGCACTACAATCCAAGTTTTCATGGGAACAATCCATAGCATAGGAAAGCTGAATTGCTCAAAATGGAGCTACACAACATTAGGTAAGAAGACTTAATAAGACTTTGTAGTACAGATCACCTGGCAATTTGGCAGAATTCTTCCTTTTTTGCTTCAAAGAGAACTGGAACTGAAACTATATTCAGGTAGTAAAATCTATATAGAACTGCTAATATAAGTAGCAAATTACTTTATTTCAATAGCTTACACACCAAGGGGGCAGTTTGCACTTCAGTGACTGAATATAACAATAATTTCTATCTGACAAAAAAGATATTTCAGATAGAGAAAGTCACACATATTGAGTGACACGCTGCCAATAGAAAGAGTATTACCACTTCTCATTTTACAGGGCACAGAAGTGTGTCAGGAGATGCTTCCATACAAGGATGCAGCAATCACACGACAAAATATGGAGCTGGTTAATAATCAGCAATTTTCATTCACCTGCAGGCTGAGACACTTGACATAATACTTTGAAAGGATTTGAAAACACGGGGTACAGATTCTTCACTCCTTCTGTAAGCAGGTTGTGGCAACATTGTGGTTTCTGACTACAGTTATAAATTCAGATCAGAATATGCTTTACAAGTAACATATAATTTTCTAGTCTATAAGGCTGCTCTCACCAAGAACCTGATTGTACAGCATTTAACAATGAACATACTTGATAGCAGCCTGAGCAGAAAGTTATTTCAGAGAAGATTGGAATTTCTGAAGTGTAAGGAATTGACAGATTGCTCTTTGATCTCAAGTAAAACATTGCATTATGATGTGTGATATACTTTGGTTCTTTGTGAAGGGCACTTTATGGTTCAAGTTTAGTGTTGTTTTTCCACCACTCTGTATCCTCCTATATTTTTTTCCTCTTAAGTAATAAGGCAACAGGTTGATCAGAAACTCTATGCAAATAATTTTAACTCACTTTTCTCACACATCAGACAGATGTTTCGAAATGCAAACCAGAAATCTCTCATTTTCACTCAAAGGCTGGGGAAAAATCCTGACATTTTTAAGCCAACCAACAAGGAGATCCAGAACTTTGGGACTGACACTTTTTACCAACTGCACTACAGAAAAGATGGTAGCTTTAATTCCTAGTATGCTAAAAAAGTAAATGGCTTAATTGTGATATTAAGTGAAAAAGAGAAAGCATCAAGTGAAAGCAACTGAAATGCAGCCAAATCTGTAGACTTTTATCTTGCTTGGCAGGGAGAAATTCTCCCAAGTACCATATAAAAATTAGATTTCTTTGGTCACTTTGAAAGGTACAACCATTTTTGGATGAAGAAACAACATTTTAGAGAATGCAGCAACCTGATTCCTGTACTGAGGTTTGTTTTACAATATATTGCTAAAGCAAGGAGATCAAAATAATAGTTTCCAAAAATACTATACCTTTTCCATGAACACATAAAAGGGAAAAGAACCAAATTTGCTTTAGGCAACCTACCCATACAGTGATTACCCTGGATTGAGTTAGACCAGATAACGAAAAGCCAACTCCCTCTTGTGACTACAATTACACACATTTAAGGATCAGAGGAATAATTTTGCATGGCTACTTCATTAGTCGTTAAGATCAACATAATTCAACATAATCATCCATTTCATGATGAGGTGCACACCACACATACCTCACAAGGATGGGCCAATTTCTCACTTTGCTAAATGGACAGTGGTTAATGTGATCTAGACAAAAATATAAAAACTGGAACTTAAACTTACAGAAGAGCATGCCAAGTTTTAAAATCAATGTCCAGCTTATTAGAAAAAATAATCACACGGAGGATTCCCAGATATCCAGAACTCCACAAGATACACACTTCTGCCAAGTGTAGTTCACCTATAGATACTCTAATTTTAGTGAAAGAATGGTTTTAAAGGTTTTTTTTTTTAATGTTTAGTACTTACTTAATGGCTTCACACATGTCCAGTCCCATTTTCACACAATTCTTGGCATGATTTTGAAGAGATATAGGTAGTCCAGAAACACAGTAATAGCAGTCACCTAAGATCTTAATTCTCATACATTCATTTTCCTGGAGGAAAAAAAAGCAAATTGAGACCGTGTCTTTCAATTTCAAATACATAAATGAAGTGTTACTATTGCAAAGACTGACTTAAATAACATTAGGGAAGTCCTTCTACTAAAGCTTGCTTCAGTACAGAAGGGTTTGCTACAACAGAAATGCTGAGAGTTTTGTATGGTTGATCCCTCCACCAGTTATGGTCCTTAATGGGCAAAAGCAGGAAGTAATTTCACTGCAAAACATGTTCACACCTAAGAATAAAGAACTGAGCTAAACTATCATGCCCTCAATCTAAATAAAGCCTTTTTGTTTGAAATATGAAATCAAAAGATGCAATCTTCCACATTTATGTCTATGAAGATATACTATTGAATGCTTCCAGAAGCTAGCAATCATAATGGCATTTCTATATTTTATACTCTAAGATCATTAAAGATTTTTATTTTTAAAAAACTGAAATTTAATTTTAATTTAATTTAATTTTTAAAATACTTGACAATATTATTTTTCAACAATAAAAACACGGGAAACTTTTATATGTTCTGAGGTTTCTGATTTTACCTTCACACATGAAGTTTCACTTAATTTTTATAAAAATTTCACCTAAATAAGCAGAATAAAAAATTCTGATTGTATTTGATTATTTTCTGGAGTAATAAAGAGCCTGTGGCCAGTAATTAAAATTTATTAGATCAATATTGTCTCTCTTCTACTTCAGTATCATAAATGCTTTTTTTGAGACCAGAAAACTGACTAATACTTTTCTATCTTGAGTATCTTAATCCTTGATATTGCATAGAATCTATTTAAAGAAGTGTCCATCTGCCATTAAGCTTTATTGGGCTCCATGAGCTGTCCCTATTGGTCCTATTAGAGAGCTATCTTGGATTTCACAGACTGTCACTCTGGCAGAAATGCACCGTTGCACTCAGACCAGAGCCAGATCATTTTCTTCACACGTTTCAAATCCAATCTTCCTGCCAAAGTCTCAGAAATGCTTCACAAAGACCCCAAGAGGAAAAAAAAAATTTAAAGATGACTTTCTTATTCAAACTAACAGCAGCAGCCCATAGCAACCCACCTTGGCAATCTGATCAAACTTGCCAAAGAGCTCATTTAACATGTGCACCAGCTCCCCTGGCGAGCAGTCACTGGCCAGGCGAGTGAATCCCACGATATCAGCGTACAAGATGCTGCAACAGAAAGGAACGGGATTTCGGTCACAGCTTCCTTCTGCTGCACTCAGATCCATCAACCAGCAGCAAAACCTGAAAGCAAGTGCCCTGGACTTCACAGGGATATGCCCACACCCAAAACAGCCACTGCTAAATGTAGAGCAATAAATATAACTACATCTATAGGTAAACATATATTTACCTTTATGGGTGTTGGTGTTCATAGGTAAGATATACCTATATGTACCTTTATAGGCATTACTTCCTCAGGTATAACATTTATAGGCATACCTATATTTATAGGTATTTATAAACATTCTATACCTCTATCTCTTACGGGATTGAAAAAATAGAAATATTTTCTTAAAGTCACAAATCATCAGTATAATAATAGCAATATAATTGTTTCAAAGAGTATTTGTGCTCACAAAAGAACATAAGCTTCCTCAAAAGTCCTGCAACATTTTTAATAAATCAGTTTCTAAGAATATCATTCAAATTAACTTCTCCAATAAAAGAAAAAAAAAAACAACAAAAGAAACAAACAAAAAAAACCCCAAACAAAAACAGGAAAAAGAACCTTGTTAAGAAGAAAGAATGTTTGAAATGAAAGTCGTTTATTTTTTCAGCTACTAGAAATTTTTAAATAATAAATAATTAGATCTGTCAGCAGAATATTTTATCTCAGGTACTGTGTAAAATACATACATGATACAGCTGCTTCTGTTTACGTGATACAAATCCTGAGAAATTGTTCTAACTAAGAAAATTGCAAAATCTGAATCATACCGCTGACATGTGACTAGCATACACAGAAGCAGGATTTAGTACTTCAATCTGAAAAATGAAGACATTATGAAAAAAAACCTATTACTGAGTGGCTTTTTCTCAGAAACTCCTTTGTATTAACACCTCTGTGGCTCTGCTGGAACGTAGCATTGTCAGCATTCGATCAACCTAAGGGGTGCTACATATTAAATTGTTGAAAAGCATATTTAAAAAAATATTTTCATAATTCCTCCCTTAACACTTTCTTTCTTTTTTTTTTCCTGAATGTTGTTGATACATTTTATTACAGTACAATACCTTACATTGGTGTGCCTTTTGACATACAAATTATGGAAGTTGTTGGTGTTTTCCAGCTGGCCTGCCTTTGGTCCTTGTAACCTCTGAATGATCTCTGCTTTCATTTCCATGGCAATGTGAGCAGGCAGTAAAGAAAGCAGAAGACGCTCCTAAAATTTAAAACGAAATCCACAAGTTTTTTTTAAGGAGAATAAATTCAGTATGGCATCAATACTGGGCAAGGCACACCCTATTGTCAATACCACAGAACATTTTGATGAGGCTTGCACTCAGGCCTGGTAGGAGCTCCAAAGTTAATCAGCACCTTGAGAAATGTGACAGAGACATACACACATTTCCAAGTAATACCTGCCTTCTTCAAGGTTTTGTGTATATTAGAAAATCTTAAGATAAGCTTAACTTTTGGTGAGGTTATCCACAGGAATCTATTCAATATCTGAGTAGGATGCAGCAAATGAAACAAGAGTCACAAGGCCAGTCCAGGGGACTTTCATGGAAATGCAGTCTGATTCAAGCAGAAATAAGCAACATCTTTCTTTTTTTCTTTCATGTATTTTAAATGTTCTGCCATAATTTTAGCAGTTAGACTGAAAATAAAATACAGACACAGAATATGCCAAAAATGCTGAACTTATGCAAAGCATTTTGATAGGTACTCTCTCCTTTAATATGGCATTTGACAATTTCTTTTCTAATTAACCTGAACACATATGGAATACTAAAAAAACCCAAACCCTATATATTTTTCCTCATCATTTGGTATTAGGTCTTCCTCTTCATTTGATATTATGGTTCTCCTCTTCTAAAGCTCTCTGACACTTCCATTTTGCCCATTTCACCTGTGACAGCTTTAGACTGATTTCCTACTTCTCTGGAAACCAGGACAATAAGAACTCTGCAAAAAAAAAATCCTTCTTGTTTTATCATATTCCATCTTGAAAGCAAACAAGAATTCCCATTTTCTCATAGGCAGACAGAGAGAGTCCATCTGGCTAAGGATGAAAACCGGAAGCCTGAACCAGTAAAGAGGGGGAAGGCATCTGAAAAAGCCCCTGACGGTAAGAGAGAAACAGCTACACCAGAAAAGATGCTGACCTCAAAATGTGCATGATTCTCGTGTTACTCAGAATGATGCATGCTCTTTGGTTCACAAGAGTATTTTTGCAGACTTTGCAGTTCTGTTCATGAAGGTACCAGAAGTGTAGCCATTAATCCAATCCTCTGCCTGGGATAATTACTCCTGTTCAGGTCTGATGACCTTGAGTAGAGCAAGGCAATAACGGGGCTATAGACTCCTCTAATATTTGCAGCAACCTTGGCTATCTATCTCTGTCAAGTATAGTGATAAATTCACATTCCTCATAGTATCTGTGCACTTGTAAGCATAGCATTCAGTTACATGAGGCCCTGTGATATTTGGCAAAAACTTCTACTGCAGTGAATCAAGACAGAATCTTGCTTTGCTGCTAATTAATATTGAACTAATAATTTAGTTCTTAAATGCAAGATTAATTTAGTATGTTTAGGCATTTTAGCAAGTTCACATCCAAGACACCAGGGTATTTTCATTGCTTTTGTTCACTGGCAGTGTTTCACTTCTACTGCTCCTTGGTGGAGATATTTTGCTAACTTGTAAATAATATCCTATAACCAATCAAATTTTTTCCATAATGAAAACCTACTCTTCCAGGTTGCTCTTTATCTAACAGTACAGGATTGTTCAGACTTGTTAACAAGTGTAATTACACAGTTAATGAAGAGGTGAGTGATCTTAGCTACAATTTTACATCACTCTACTCCTTTTATACCATGGACTGTAAATGCAAGCTGGTTCACTATCTTCCTTTGACTGTTATGATTCCAGACACAGTGATCAGTGTCTCTGCTTGAATGATCTCTGGACATAGTGACACTCAATGTCCAGGTTACTACTTACATCTTTGAAATTCAGAAAGGATGGTAAAAGGTCATAAAGCAACAAATGTTTTCAAGAAAGTAAGCAAAAAAATCAAGAGAAAAAGTTTTCATAGAAAGCAGCATAAAGTCAACTACAAGCTAAAGAATCATATGAGGAAAAGGAAAACAGAATACCCTCATTTTGTAGGGGAAATCAGGAGAGATGGAATATTTCCCCTTATTTTTCTCTTCAGGCCAGCCCACTATTCCATTCTGCTTAAACATCCTGATGAAGCTAATCACTACACCAGAATTCCCTCCAAAGAAGATTTTTCTTCCTCCATTTTCACTGTACAAAAGAAAAAGTTGAAACCAGAGTTGCTTTAGAGAATTGCAATTGGTGAAGCACACTGTAGAACACCTTGCCATACCCTTCAGGTGCACATACAGCCTTCAGCCACCCTCTCCATCCTTCAGGCTGCAAGCATTCACACTTCAGGCCTGACCTTATCCCTTGTGTGATAATGTAGATTGTTCATTTTAATTTCTTTCACTAAAGGACAGCTGTGAAAGAAGGTGAATCTCAACTACTGATGAACACTGCGGCTGGGCTGGTCACCTGAAGATCCTAAGAAATGCAAAGCACATGAGAACATCTCTTCCTTCCTGTTTTGTCATTGCTGTTAGCTCAAAAGAGCATAGTGCAAAGATCAAAACCACTTACTGATCAGCTTGTAGTGCATGATGTTCTGCACTGAAACTCCTGAAGACTGGAACAATGCAAGGAACGCCACAAATCAAGACTGCTGCTTATGCTGGCTTTATATTTGGTAATATATTCTATTCTGTACTATTGTCTCAAAAGGACAGAAAATCTACACATCAAAAACTAGTTGAACTGAGATATAAGACACTGACTTTTAGACAAAAATCTTCTTTATTTGTAGTAGACAGAGAGGCCACTCTAAGAGCGACAGTCTGTAAGAAAAAAACTGAAACAATTCTGAATGCAGGTCAAGAGGTACCATTTAAGTCTTCAGACTGAAAATAAGAATACCTGCTTCTGATGAAAGAGAAACTGCTGTGCTATGACAGTAATGAAAATCTCCTCACAAATGTCCTTCCCTAGAATATTAATAACATGACCTTAACAACTTATGCAGGGGATTTATCCACACAAGACTGCTTCCTGACTATGGGACTATGCTTTTCTCCCAACCATTCAAGTCACTTCCAGCTGATACCTTTCAAGTCCTAGGGCTAAAAGATGGAGCCCACTACCTATACAACATTAAAGTGCCTTTCAATACTATAGGTTAAGTACTTCTTCTCCTCCTGGACCCCACTAGCAAGTAGGCATCCTCCCTGGGTTCTCCAGCTGAAGATTGTCTGTGGTATATGTCAAACTGTCATTTGAGTTCCTGTTCTCTCGATCTCTCATATTCAAGTTGATCTCTTTGTCAGAATTTTTCCTGAAACATACAGATGACTTTAGCAGTGATTCTCAGTTACACATCACTCCTCTAAAGCATGATAAATGCTGGTTGCTTTCTTAGCTAGAAAAAGTTGGCACAGCTCAGTTAAAGAACATAGCATTGTGCTGTTTTCTGCAAGGTGGCAGCTGCATGTGAGTATCTCGCAAAACATCATGCAACAGCATGTTCTGCAGCAAACAAGCACAGTATCCTCAAACACTAAGTACAGGTTATTTTCAAGAGTGAATGTTTCACAAATCAACCTCTTCTTGGCCTGAGGCAATAATGCTTTATTTATTTGCTCATTCCTGTTTCGTTATGCAAACTACCAATACTGATTCACTCATTTGTACAAGATTACACCATGATCAATGCTTTACTGAGCATAAATGTAAGCATTTATAGATTTAAAGGCCAAATATTCTTTCACCTAGTCTGATCTCTTGAATAATATAGCTAAAGGATGTCATTAAGGAAAAATAAAGGTAGTCTGATAGCACTCACCCTATTAAAATCAACTTTGTGCCTTGCTGGCAATGGAAAGGAACTGTCCTTCAAGACACAGGATCTAATAGTGAAATTCTGAGGTAGCAATGTTCTCCCTCTTTCTCTCTGTTGTCTAGAGAGAGAACTGCAGGTCCAAATTTTGGTCTTACTGGAAGAAATGTCCATATTTGTTGTTAAGCTTTTTCCTGATATTCAAGAAGTCTGCAGAAAAACTATATATTTGTAGATCAGTAAAGGACTGTAGGAATATTTTTGTCCTTATAATCCCCTATAGGGATATTTTTGTCCCTTCCAATGTCATTTATGGCACTGAATATTGAATTCTGATTTTCTGTGGGTTGGATTTTGTTTTCAGACTCCTGTGGCATATATCTAATCATCTGTCTAGCGAATTTGACAAACCAGGTCAGTAAGTCAGTAGTAAGAGCTCCAGAAGCAATTAGCCTATGCACGCATCCTGCTTCACTATAAAGTTTAGACATAAACACAAATAATATCAAATTTTAAGCTGCCCTTGAAATGTATAAACAAATAATCTAAAAAAATAAGTTTTCTGATTCCTGATCACAAAATGATGGGACAGTCAAGAGTTGATAAAGATGGTCATCCAGAGGGTATTTGTCAAAGTATGCTAATATTGTTAACCCAGACATCATGATCATACTCTAAAACACACCTCCAAGAATAAAGAATTGTAAATTGTTTTTACTTAATGTTAACTTGGACTTCTAACTGAGAGATTAGAAGATTCCTAAAAATTTCGTGCTATTATTGCCTTAAATTCAGCCCATGTTAATAACCTTCATCAACCTCATTACTTTGGCTGACGCCAATGAATTGATTTTACATATACACAACAAGAAAGGTATTCAGTCTTGTCTACAGAGACATTGGGAGATGGAGAATTCACCAACTTCCAGTAGTTAACCACCTGAACTGTTAAGAACTGTTAAAAATGTGTTCTGTATTTCTTACTTTGAAACCTTGGACCTGTTATATCTTTCTCAGATCAAGATAAATGTCCTTACTCTTATTCCTGTAAACACAGATAACTGTCTTTTTGATCAGGTAAACAGGTGTAAAAATCTCCTCCTCCTAAGTATTTTCTACACTGTCTTCTCAAAACCCTGAACAACCTCCAAGCATTCTTAAGAGTTTCTTGACACAAATCCTAACATTTTGCTCCAGTGAGCAAAGAAATGCATACATTTGTTTCCCTCAGTATGTCCATGACACTCTGTGCAACCTTCTATTGTAACATCCCCAGAGTTCCCTGACTGCTGTTCCATGTCTCCTATTTTCTCCAAACTATTGTACGAAGTTGCAGCCTTACAATATCCTAGCTATGGCCCATACTCTTTTAGAATTACGTCTCTTCAGAAAGTTACAAAAAACATTCTTGATTAATATTGTTTACAAAGTATTCAACATTATGGTATTTATTATCAGACTAGTATTTACATATTCTGCAAAAATTATTGTCTGTGAATTGTCTGTGTCCTAGATCATTAATAAAAAATACATAATAGCATAAACAATGAGATGAGCTTCTTGCAGAACATAACACACATGCCAGTTCATTGATCATCTCCACTGATAACTTCGCGTTATTCTACTCAAAAGCTATTAGACTGTGCTTTCTTGCTGGGAAGTGTCAGTACTTCTATGGTGAACATCACTGAAATATTTTGATTATGGAAAGTTACTTAATCCAAACCTGTACCTATTAAATACTGAAAAACATTTTCTTATTACTTGATTTCCTACCAAACTGTTGAGTGCATCATTCTGTTTCTTTCCAAATACAATCCCATCACAGCAGCACCTTTTATTTCATACTGAGTGTTTATACTTTTTCTAGCTAGTGGCAGTCCCTTCCTTGGTTAGGATGGCTTTTTTCCTGGAAAACTTCCAAAGCACTTTCATTGGCCTTGACAAACCAGACAAGGATCAAGGATTTTTCATGACATCTAGAAATCTCCTACATGTCACATCCCTTGTCATTTTGATCTTTTTTTATATATCTAAATGCTGCTTTTGCTTTTGGCTAGTACAGGCTTTATGACACAGATAACATCTTTCCTGATGGCAAAACTAGGAACTCTCATCTGTTTTCGTAAATGCCACACCCCTCCCAACATACTAATAATAACTTTAATTTCTGGTTTTTTTTTCTCTTTGGAAAATGAGTTTTTCCCCAAGCATAGTACCATAAAGCTTTTTGTTTTCATGACCCATAGCTACAATATCAACACCAGAAAATCAACATACGCACAAGGGGAATGAAAGCACCATCCTCTCATTCCTCTCTAGTTCCCCAGGCATGAAATGCAAATGTCCTCATGAATTTACTCTGCAGAAGATAAGCTTAGTTGTCCAGGATCTGCTCCCATGAGAACAGGAGGAACCCCCAGTGGGGGCTGCCAGTTTTCAGGCCCAAGGTGGTGTCACGAGCTCAGATGGCAATGAGCTGTGTCCACCCAGGTGCTGGGACTGGACCAGGGCCAGGTCCATGCCTATGGATATTCTCAGTTCAGCTAGAGAGAAAAAGAGAAGTTTCTACCAGGCTGGGCCTGGGAAAGAGTTTATAGATGTGTTCTGCCACCATGAGTCATTCACTGAGCACCAGTGGTGGGAGATGTTTTTACTTTCAGACCAATGAAATTAGTATGCATGATGCTCTCCATAAAAGAGCCATGTATTTGAAATAAATCAGTTGAGATCAGTTCTCTTCTCATCTTCTGAATTGGAGTCTTCTCTGTTCCCATCCTGCCTCAACGGTGACAGGTACCAGACATGGATCTGCTCCCACAGTGCTGCCTGGAAGCCTCTGCCTGGGAAGAGGCTCTGCCCTCCCCACTCAGTCCCTGAGCTCCAGCCATGCCTTCAGGAAGGGGACAGTTGTCTTCAAATAATTTTGCAATTGCCAAACATCAGTGGCGTGACTCGGTCACTTCACAAAAGCAGTAAGGCCAACGCAGGCTGTCAGTTTAGGGCAAGGGTTTGCAAGCTAAACATGCATCACTGCACACCCTCAGCGTGCCCAGCTCATCTGCTGTAGAGTAGCTCTGGGAATGTAGAGCTGCCATCTCAACAGTCACCTCCACATCCAAAAAATACTAAAGCTACGCAAAAGCACCCCCACTGTTTCAATGTAGGGGACTGAAAGCTCATTTAAATTCACAGGCTCACCATGTATTTGGGGAAGACAAATTCTTTCACAGAAACTAGATGTTTAATGTTTATGCATAGATTACAGTTTGCATATGCAGCCTGTTTATGACTAATTTTGCAAACGATGTTCACTACACCTTCAGAAAGTGTGCCTATCCTGGGGCTGTTCAAGTGACAAGTCACCAAACAGCACAACAATAGAGTAAAAGAGAACACACCAACTTACACAGCCAGACCTACCTAATTAACTGACAGAATTTCAAGGTTGTTTCTGTCTGATCATGTTAATTCTTGCTCTAAATTTCACATATTTCAAGAATTATGAACAGACAGAAGCAGCATTTTGCAAAGAATCAGTTTGATGTGTGTAACATGTTTATTACTATATCAGTCTTTAATAAAGGTGAAGTATTATAGTGCTGGCAATTGTTCAATACCATTCTTTTAAATAAACTAACTCTGGTACGACTCCACATTTTGATGAGAAGAATTTTGTTATTCTTTCAACAAAAATGAAGAAAACCAAATTAATCTCTCTTTTTGCATATTTTTCTTCTTCCAAGCCATCTATGAGACATGTCAGGGAAGATATTCAACAGGACTACTTGAAAGATATCTACACAGCCCTTTTTCAAAACCGAAGCTTCCTGTTCATCTACCCAGTTTAGAGCCAAACCTTGTGGTTAAAAGCATCAAGTCCAAAGCAAAACCAAAAGCACTTCTAAGGCACAGCACTGCATTTAAGTTAGAAGATCATATCTGAAGCACATTGACAGCATCACTCCTCCACAGCGTTCTAGATAGCATGAAACTGATAGATTTTACCTTTGATGTTTTAGCCATCTGCTTACAGATTGCCAAGTAAACATGCAAGAATGGATTTCCCTCAGTATTTCACTGTTGATTTGCTAATATTTTACTGAATAGTCTACAGATAGCATACATTTGAGTGACCAAATGTTACTCACCACAGGGAATAAAGATCAAAATCTAGATTTTTAAGAATAAAGATTGTTATTAGGTATCTAGCTGCACTTGTCAGGAGCTCAAAAACACTTAAAAGTGGGTTAAACAGAGCAGTGAGAAGCAGGGCCACACAGCAACAGAAATGAATCAAAACAGTTGATCTCTGTCAAGAGTAGAAGTAGTTAAACATAGTTTTGGCCCATAAAACAGCCAGTTCAGATAGAGATAAAAATTTATTCAAGTAGAAGTAAGAGTTTATTTCACCCATAATTAATGAAAAGTGAGCCTACAGTAAGGAGCTGTGTCACTTCTTGTAAAACAGTGGTGATAAATTTTAATGTTGCAACCTGTATATTTTAACACCTCTTTTCTGAACACCACTATTTATTCAACAGCTCACTTCCTAGCCTTGAAGACAGAGGAGTCTGACTCACACTAGGTGGAAATCAAAGAACAGGCAGATGTCTGGAGGGTGCATACTGTTACTGCATTCATAAAGCAGACCTCTTGTTTCCTTACAATGGTCTAAATAAAAGGGAACAAAAATGGTTTGCATTGTATTTCCATCTCAGGATTGACAGTTTCTTGTAGAAATCTCCCAATTGCTCTTTAATGATTATATTCACCAGCTACTAAAGACAGAAAGTTTTCAATGAAAAACTTTGCTCCCCTCTGAAAGAAAAAAAAAAACAACGGAGTTTTGAAAACCAATTCTCTTCATTTTGAGGAATCTGACCAGGGAAGAAAAGCAACAACTTACTGTATAGCAGGTACATGCTAAACTAGTAATTAACACTCATTACCAGGCCTAACCACAAAACAAAATTTAATATATAAATTAATATAACAAAATTTAATTATATAAATCATAGCAAGGGTTAAAGCTTTCAGAATTAACCTGAAAATTAGAAAATTTTCATTTTCTAAATATTTGCTGAATTTTATTCCATACATTTTATTTTCTGAAGATTTTCCACATTGCTGTGTGTACAATTTTGGAAGTGTTTCCTGTGGCATGTTCCAGAGGTACTTACACATGTAAGTTTGCAGACAGGAACTCAGGCTGAATCACAGAAAGTAACTACCAGACCCTGAAGTGCCTTGTCACCTAGGAAAAGCCTGTCCTACTGGGACACGGTGTGTGCAACACATTGACAAAATTGGAATCCTAAAAATGCAACTGAGAAAAAATTAGATCTGCAGGAGGAAGCCACATAAGAAGAAAATTCCCAGAAGAGGGTGCTGTTTATGATTCTGCACAAAGAGCCATCAGGTCATTAGCTCCAGGCTGGAAGGAGGCACCTTAATGGGCTTGGAACTCTGTTGTGGGCAAAACAGTCTGCAGTCAGGTAATTTTAATAGAATTAATTTACTGTAAACAAAAACAAACCTCTCACTGCTGATTGCAGTTTTGAGGAAAAAAAAAAGTAAAAAACCAAAACAGAAGAGAAACACTGGGATAGACACTTAACCATCTATGCTCTGAACTTCCTGGCCTCAGTTTTCCATCTTTTTGCCATGCATTATGCTCTGTCTATCAAAACTCCTGTGCTGAGGTGGCAGGCAGGGTAGGAAGCTGAGATAGCAATGTGTGATAGCTTCTTTCTGTCACTGTTTGCTTAACCACTTCTGCTGCTCTGTGATTAAAAGTTTCTGCTGCCCTTGTCCTCCACATCGCTGATCCAGCCTTGAACACTGATGGCCCGCAGTGCCCTCTGGTGTGTCCCTGCTCCAGCATGGATTGTCCATGTGCCACAACTCCTCAGGGGCAAGAGTACCATGTTTGGGTGGAGAGAGTCCTCTGCACAGATCAGCTTGCCTCCAGCCTCCAGAAGCTGCCTGTTTCCTTCTGAACTGTGTTTGGGCAGGGACACCTTTGGTCCCTAGTTAGATAACTTTTTAATGCCAAATAGCTAAGATTTGGTATACAAAGCAGGCTTTTTCCACAACTGTTTTGTGTGCCCCACGGTAGGTTGGAGGCAGCTTTGGCAGACACGAAGTGATTCACAATGACCCCTCCTCCAGCTCACCACCTCAGCCCCTGCAACCTGTGGCCACCAACACAGGCTCCATACAAAGCCACAGTGGCCAGTGGTGCAGAAACAGGGTGTCAGCTCCAGAGCTTTTCAAGCTTTAACAAGAGATCTACAGGTTAAACAGTGTTCCCCATGCACAAACCTTCATCAAAACAGCCCTCTGCCAAAGCGAGACCTCAAGTCTCTTCCCATCTCCACAGAGACATGCTTATCAATGAGCATGAGGCAGAGCCCTAGCAGCCATTTCAGGTGAAACTAATTTGCTCCAAGATTAAACCTTTTAAAAATCACTGAAGCAAGTACTAGATTTCCTGTTTCTGCAGTGCTCCAGGTGAATTCCCTAATCTCCAGGCTCCTGCACAAAGGCTGCTCTGCTTCCTCTTTCTCTCTCATGGGATGTGCAATCCAGTGGAGACATTTGGCAAATGTCTCAGCACAGCAAAAGATGGGGCCCAGTTTGTCTCCTTGATTAGGGCTGTGTCTGAATTCTTGGTCTCACATGTTGAAGGGTTTAAAATGGGTCTAATTCTTACCAATTTCATGTTCTATGTCTCTGGTTTTGGAATCCTGGTTTACACACTGATGCCTGCATGTTTGTATGTGTGAAGATGCATACTGTAAAAAAACAATACCATACCTGCAGCTGATTGATTTTGGCAGTTATTTGTAATGGCAGATATGATATGGATTAATGAAATCTAATCTATGATGACCGCACTTAATTAGCTTCCAGACTTTCTAGAAATTTGGGAATAGTTTGTGACTTTTTTACCCATCACTGGTTTTGGTTAGTTCCAGCATACATCATCAATATGCTCCAAGTTTTTATGTAAATCAATTCATTTTGAAACACTGAATTTTAAAAATGGATTAACAGATATTTTCCATCAGAAAAATATGTTGACAATTAGTATTGTGTTGCTGTTCAAAGAGATAAAATTAAAAGAAACTAGAAGGTAATATATACTAAACTGATAATATTTTACCATGTAATTCACAGTATCATAATTTGCTATTCATCACTGAAACCTCAGCATACAGGCACATAATACCAACTGTTTAAGCTACAGGAGCCATAATTCCTAGAAAGGAAGAAAGTACAAAAAATGTGCATCTTTATGTAACATTTATTTTCATATTTAATTCCTGCTCCAGTCCTCTTGGTAATTTTTTTTACTGCTTGAAAAGTCTTTCTGTATGATATTAGCAACAGTTACAGATTATGTACTTCCTTTTTAGACTGGCATTGCTGTTCCCACTTTTTACATTATATAATTTTGAAGAAAGTAGCAAAATATGAGACTGCTATATGTTTTCAGCCACTTATTTTAAGAAATGCTATAAAATATTCTTTTTGATTTTTGTTAGCACACTATTTTTATTAATAAGCAAGAGGGAGCTGATTTCTTTTTCAATCCTGAGTCCAAGGTGCACTTCAAAATATTTTCCTCCCCACGGAGCCTCATAGCTGTCTTTAGCAGCACTGGCACTGCCACATCCAGCACAGCCTAGCAACATTTCAAATACTGAGTCCTGCCAAAAAACTACAGAACATATGCTCAATACACAGATGTGCTCTGATGAATCAGGGCCATCCTACATATTCAGAATGGGTCATTGCAGAACTTGCTTGTTTGCAGGTTGCAATATCAGTTAAAAAAAAAAAAAAACAAAAAAAAACCCCAAACTAAACCAAAAAACTACCTTCCCGGGGATGACCAGAAAGGAATGCTTCACTCTGAGTCAGGAGGATCCATTTAAATGACAGCCACTTAGAGCTGCAGCAGAAAGAGCCTTTCAGAAGACTGGATGGAGCAATCAGGAAAAAGAACAAAGAAGTGTGATATTACTCTGCTGCACTGCACCCAACTTCAGCATTTCCCACTTTGTTGACAGAAATATTTCCTAGAGACACTGATAGGGCTTGCTGAGGTTGTTTCAATGATGGAAGCCACTGCAAGCATAAGGGCTTTCTAGAAGAAGGCTGTAGGAAACTCTGCTCTGCAAGGACTCAGTATGAGATTTATTTTCACATTTTGTATTTCCTCTGTTTCATCAGCAATTCTGAGCTTTCCTTGGCTGGAGAGTAAAGTTATTTTAACTTATGCTAAGTAACTTTGCTGTAAGTAAAACTTTTCTGTTTTTTGAGACTGGCAGCTATTCCATCCAAGGACCTATGAGTCATGCTCTGTCATACCAAGGGTGGTTTAAACTTGGAATAATCTCTCTCAGTGATCCAGCAGGTGTAGCCTCTACAGCTGTGCCTATTCTGGTAGGGACTGCAGCCCATGCAGTGAGCAAATTCTATAAATCATTTGGGGCAAAATGTTGTGTATTTGGGCAATTGGAGAGAAACTTCCATTGCAGAAGCTTATCCCTTAACTTGTAACTGCTATTCAAAGAGGGACACCACACATACAGAAGGCAATTATTATTTAATGTTTGACAGATAAAGCTCTGCATCTTACATGTCTGGTGAGATATGAGTTCCTCTGCTATTTTCCCATATTGTTTCCCTTTTGCAGTCTCCAAGGAAGCCCAGTGCTTTGGTCTGAGACTGTGTGCTGAAATATTGACAGCTGTTTCAGGGAAAGAGCTCGATCTTTCTTGCACAAACCTACAGCAGGACAAAATCCACTGGATTCAGGGCAGTAAAAGCTACCCAGACCAGTCACCTCACATCTTCCAGCACAACTTCTTCAAAGTTTGTTTTTCTCTCAACAATAAGGGGAAGGTGACATTTTGATAACAAGTTCTGCTGGTTTTAGCTAACTTTCCTCATCTGTAGGTTCACATTTGCATTATTCAGGTGCTTGTTTCTAGTATCTAACAGAAGCATATTGAAAAGATAACTCCCCAGATGTACAGTGGTATGTGGTACAGAAATCCAACAGTATATGCGATACAGCATCTTCATGTCTCTGCTCCCAGTGCAGAAGAAGCGAGTAAACAGAAAATAACAAAATATGGCCCAGGAAGAACTGAAAGACCAGCAATAAATCATATTTCTTCAGTGTGACAAAGGAGACAGAAAAATAGCTGTGCCAGATGCCCAGATTTAAAATACCTTCAATTACCTAAATCTGATGGTTCTGCTTTTTTTTTTAATTGTCAGCAAGAATATGTTGGGCTACACCACAAGCTGGAGCCCAGACTATGCTGCAAGATGGATAGTAAAAATAGTGGCTACTTGTAAACACTAGACAGAAACACTTTTATGAAGAAGCAAGGAAGATGCCTGCTATTTATTTCATACTAACAATTGGCTCTACCCTCAATATCCATGTTATTTCATAAACAAATCTATCTAGTTATATTAAAGTGATAAAAGAAAGCCCTGTAAATCTGTAAATCTGCCCCTTATGAATTCCAGTAAAATTACTCCTTGAGTATTCTTTTCATCTCCTAGAACTGTGCATAAATTACTGTCTGTATACCTGCATACTCAGGCTTTATTTTATACATGAACAGAGATCGAAAAGTATAAAACAAAGCAAATTTATTTACAGATTTCCGTTGGGTAGCATAAAGCTCACTGTAAAAGCTGACAGATTTTCACATTGTGCTGTACTATGTGACACTACAGCACTTCTGTGAACAACAGTATGCAGACTAGTGGCACATGCTCAAACAACAAATTATTGTTTCTGGGACTTGTAGATATTTTATGGCTGATAAGCAACTTTCACTAAAATGTTTACATTTCAGAGCAATGCAGAAAATGATTTTAAAATAATCTGATCATGAAACAAAACTGAAGGGACATGAGGGATTTTTTTAAAAATCCAACATTTTAAAAAATTCTCAATGGGGATAAGTAATAAAATTTTAAGTCTTTGATCATATAAAGACATTTGGCCTATCCCATGCCTGCTTAGTTTCTTCAAGACTGTTTTATGAGGGATCTTGAATTCCAGAAATCCAGGCAGCCTGTTAAAGTGAATCATTCTCACCCAAAAGTTTTGAAACCTTCAGAGAACTTGTATTTTTTTCCTCTACAAAAGCTGTCTTGACTTTTATTTCATCTATCATCCCCACCCAAATCTACCATTTGGCTTCCATTAATATGCCCAAACAGACACTGGGTTTCTAAGTCAGCAGTCCCCTGGCCTCCCTTGGAGCTCAGCGAAAATTGGTATCACAGATGCCTCCCTCTTGTCCTGAGCTATGAGCACAACTCTGGGTGACAGGCTCCTCGAGAGAGGAGCTGCAGCATTTCAGTTGTTTCATCCCTGAACTTCTTTAAGTCTCTCTGCTGAATACATAGACATGAGGATTCGTTACCACTTATTTTATCTATTGCTTGACCTTTCCTCCTCATGCTTTACCTTGAGGTAACTGTTGCAATTAGTATTCCATTAGTGTAGAAAATCTCTTTCCTCCACAATGAGCACGGAAGCATTAAAAAAAGAATTCAGTAGATTTACTAGGGTGAATCACATGGCATAATTCTGAAAACGAACTTACTCGGAAAAAGATAAATCAGTTAATTTCAGCACAGTTTAAAAATCACTTAGTGTTTCTTTCTAGTAATTGTTAAACTTCCAATAACATTTGTCTTCTCAATGGCAATTTAATTTTCTAAAAAGACAATTTAAAAAAAAAATTTCTTTTTTTAGTATCCCCTTTCATCTAAGCAACATTTCAGATGCTTTTGTCCTTATTTAAAACTACTTTATTACCAATTTTCACACACATTAACAAGTATTAAACATTAGGAATGGATTAAATTGAAGGTATGCCTTTCTATTTCTTTTTAGCATTTTTTAAAGCTGGTCTAGAATGAACTAAATTAATACTTTGTTTTCAGTGGTGGAGGAGAAGTAGTTTTCTTATGATTGATCTTTAGCATTTTAATGAATTTTCAAGGACACAAAGCAGGAAAGTTACACAACACAGTCATCCTTTGAAACATTTACTATTTCTTTTTATATGTATTCCTTATCAACAGGTACTTGAATGCGCCCAAGATGATTTACAAAACTTGCCTACAAGAGTAGGTAACTTTAGTGTGTTTAAGGCATGACTACAGATAGCTTTCTGAGTGAGTGCCTAACTCTTTCTCCTATTTGTACTATATACAATTAATTAGTGTATACCAATTTACAAGTTCAAAGGTATGACAGAATGTCTCAAATTTGTATTTTTCCAAATTCTTAAAGCTGTGACTCACATAATAAAACTAGAATGAAATCAAACCACAAAATAACAAAATCTGACCATGTCATCTTCTCATTCTCATGTAATTCATTATAAAACTACTCTCTTTCTATATCTATGTATCTATATATGAAAAAAACTTTCATTTCAATAATGCAGTATGTCAACAATGGATGTTACATATTCAAAATATAAGTTATCCTCCATCATTCAAGGCCAGATTGGATGGTGCTCTAAATAACCTTGTCTAATGGAAGGCATCCCTGCCCGTGGCAGGGGGCTTGGAAATAGAAGACCTTTAAGTCCCTTCAACTCAAATTATTCTATGGATTTAAGTCTATTCCCCTTAAAAAAAAATGAATTAACACCCTGGCTCTACAGCTGAAAGGCTAAAATCTTCTTTTTGTTAAGAAAGAAATTTCACAAGCAAATTCTCCTGCACAGATACAAGGATACATGGCAATGGGGATACAATGGCAACACTGCACCAGGTATAATTATCACAAACTGATGCATACAGTGGGGTTACAGCAGTCCCTGCAGGGCTGTTTGTTAATCTGCTCAAGAACACATCTTTCACTGAAGGGTAAACAACCCTGCATCACTGTTAACACAGTTAGTGGCTCAGAAGAAGCTCCCACTGCACTTACCCTGCAGCTGATGCCAGAATGTTCCCAATATCAAACCTATCTCAAAAAACAAAAACCTCTTTAGAGTGTATTTTATTTTTTTTTTAATATGTGGCTTTCCAGATTAAGAAACCAATTCATTCAGTAAAGTTGGGCTAATCAATCACATGGCCAGTTCAAGCACACATTTACACAGAATTAAAAACTTGCATCATATCATATCAATCATATAATATCAATCATATCATATCATATAATATATCATATATCATATATCATAGCTCATACCAAGCATATAATTTCATATCATGTATCAGTCTTATCATATCATTTTGTTTCCTTCCCTGCTTCTTAAAAATAGGTCTTATTACCTAACCAGATTGCAATTCCAGCATTACTTAAGAAAAGCCACCATACTGCAGTACTACAAGTGAGTTTGTGCATTTCTTATCAAGTAAAGCTGAACTTTTCAGTTATATTACCCTCTGTTTTTTCCTCTCAGTGAAAATGTGTTTCATTGCAGATAGTTGCCTAGTTGTATTATTTTTATTTTATGAAAGAAAGTTTCAGATGTTTTGCCTGGAAAGGGAGACAGTGAGTCACTTAAAAGACAATGATGTGTAGAGTCTATGCTTATGATCAAGAAAAGACAGAGGAGTTTTGCAATGGTTCTCTCTTTGAATCCAGCAGCAGTGAAGCTCTTCTCTAAAAAATGTAATATACTAAACAAAGTCAGTGACTGAACCATATGCTGATCTCGTACTGAATTTTTCATGAGTATTAAAAAAACCAAAATTGCTTGAGAACTCCACAGTAAATCTCTTTCCCAGAAAGGCAGTACTAGAATGCCCTTTGAAGCAAGCATTTGAGGACAAAGATGCTGCAAAAATAAGTACCAGTGGGTAGTTGGGGGAATTCTGGTCATGTCCTTTCATGGACTAAATGTTTGTCCCATCCTATACAGAGCAAATGTGCTCAGCAACAGGCTTTCCAGATGTGAAACCAGAGACTCAGGTGGTTTTGAAGTCTGCTGTGTCACACACATTATGTCAGTTTCCTCTTTGCCCCTGAGGCACAGCTTTTAGCTGGGATTTAAATAGGGTTTTCTGAATGTCTCAGTCATTTTCAATGTGGATTGCATATCTTCATGTTTTTAAATCTGAGAAGTATCACTGAGCTGGATTAATTAATGATCAACCTGAAGCTTTCTGGAAAAAGGTTTGAGGGATGCACTATAGTGCTTTATCAGGATCAGTCATCTTCAGGAGCTTTGGGACACCTGTGGAAGATAAAAATCCTTCGGTGCATACTGAATGCTGTTAGAACTTTCTTAATTTTAACAGTGATGTCAGTGAGCAGGACCACATTTTAATGTGATTTTGGGGCTTAAAAGGATATTGAATCTCCTCTGAAAACTTGCAATGTACTTTCAGTAGTGGCGTACATTGTGGCCAGTCCTTCAGCTTCCTCCATCCCAAGTTCAAGACAGGTTCACTGCATTTCTCATGGCTTTCCACAGTCCACAGCTTAATTGTCTAGTTGTCCTACCTTGTGGATTAGGTAAGATCCCCAAAGGGCTGAAATCCTTATCCATTTCCATAGGATACATTTTTTTTTACCATGTCACTGCAGTTCTGAGTAAATAGTTTACTCCTAATGGCAAAGAAAATAATACAATGCTTTTTCTGGAAATCACCATAAATTCTCACTATGACTAACAGACATTTATCACGTGGCTACATTTTCCTCATAATGTAGAACAGTCTCTCTCTTTCTCAAAATGGACAGTTGTTTTCCTCCACATACATGTTGTATTCGTACAACATACAATTTTTTTACCAGTCTCCACCAGCACCAAGCTGACTTGATTCCTTTTTTATAGTATATCTTAGACAGAATAGCTGAAATTTTGCAGATTTTACAACTGCCTGCATTTTTAAGCATCCCAAACATGTTCTATTCAACTGTCATCAGAGTTTCCTGAGAATCACCTACTGCATCTACGTTTGCATTACAGGCATATTGTACTACACTTCTGCCACTTCCTTTTAGGTGCATCATCATTCATATTCCTCACACTTGTCAACCAATTCACTTTCAGACAGTCATATCTTAAAAATGCTAATGTATTCCATGATATGCAACAAGGTGCTTCTGTCTTTTAATGGCTGGATGAAAATTTTAACTGAATGGAAAAAATTAGGAAGAAACTGTGGTGCAGTGATTTATGTGAGTAAGTTAGAGTACATCTATTTATAGCATTACACAGCTTTTTAATGATAGTCTGTTGGTATAATTAAGAATCCTTTCACAGAGTTTGAACAAAAACATAACAACAACAATAATATTTAATTGCATTTTATATGCAAAAATCAATGGAGCTTCAGCTAAGAGCAATATCTTATTAATATGCTACTGATTCTAAATTGGGTTATGACATACTGTTTGTTCCTCAAACTCACTGAAGAAGCACACATTAATTTACCAGAGCTCCAGAAAATGCATATGGGAAAGAAAAATGAGGCCTACAGTTTACACAAAATGAGGAAAACTGGGAGAAACTATCACAGGACGCATACAAGATAAGCAATCATAGGCATATATTATTAGAGTAAGAAATGAGTATGTATAAAAGAAAGGCTTAACCTAAAAAGTTGGTATAAAAAGCAAACCAAAGGCTTGTGATTTTGATTTTGTGATATCTTGATGGAACAATGATAACCTCAGAAATGCTTGGATATATTTGCAAAATATTTGCATGTCACAATAACAGCATCAGGCATACTAACTCTTGCTTTCTATTTTTATAACTCCTCTAACAAGCCAAATGCATTTTTTCCCCACAGTATCAGTAAACTAATGTTCCTTCTTACTGTGAGGTGTCTGTGGAAGAATGTATTTTAAAATAACCTGGAAGAATAACTTAAAATGCAGAAAGACTACCGATGCAATTTTTATTTTTTTTTGTAAACACGACGAGAAAGTGGAATTATTATCAATTTAAAATTCCATTCTTCACAGACAGATTTTGCCCAGCAATCTCTACACTTCAAAATCAGATGAGGAATTACTCCCCTGGAGTAAATCTCTTTACTGTAACTGTTCTTTTAAAGAGTGTTGTCAGCATAGACAGTGTTACAGCTGCACATAATCCCTGTGACCACCAGGCCTTTTTCTTAATTACGTAAAAAAAGACGTGCAGCCACAGTTGTTGCAGCATTATCCACCCTGGGCTGCCTGAGGGCTCCCTTCAATGCTATAAAGGGCAATATTAAAGGTATCTGTGACGGACTGATGCACAAACAAAACCCAATGTGACCTATAAAGTGAGGGGAATTTAACAAAACCTATTTATATCATTATTTTCCCTCAGTCCTCTCACGTTTGAAAGATCACAATAGCCAAAAGAGCTCAGAATTGGGAAGGAAGGCAGGTGTCAGGATCTACTCTGCCTAGAGCATTTCTAAAGGATCAAATATATGTAACTGGAGAAAGGCACTCTTCCAAACCTGATATTCCTTTCAAACATTAGGAATAGAGAAGAGCACGAAATCATTGAAAACCATGAAAAACAAATTTCTGGAGAAACAACTTTCTCCGAGCAAGAGAAAAAAAGGATTTTTGTTCTCAAGGAGTTTAACACAAGCTGGGAGGGACAAAAGAAGATTGAAATATACAGAAATACTCATAAAAATTATGCAACTATATGCTCCTACCAAAAAGAGAGAATTGGGAAGACACAAAACTATGAGTTCTGGGGTACAAATCAAAGAAGTTGATACAAATTAATGCTGGAGTAGAACAGGCTTTAGAGCAAAGTGAGAAAATGAGCAAGAAAAATTATCGGAGCAGCAGAGGAGGAAAAGCTCCATTCTGGAGCAGACATCCATGCTATAGCACAATGCCAGACCAGATGGATATGCCTGATGAAACTGCAGCCAGTGGAGAGCTATCACTGGAGCAGAGGAAAACCACGAGGAAGAAACAGCAGCAGCAGAGAGGAGCTCCTATGTACTGAGCATCCTTTATCCCCCTCCATGGTGCTTGAACAGAGTAGGGGAGCTGGGAGTGAAGGAGTGAAGTTGAGCCTGGGAAAGGTGGGAGGAAAGATGTGGCTTTATTATCTGTCTCTTTTGCTTCAACTAGCCCAAATTATGTTATTGTCAGGAGATTAAATCTAGTTTTCCCAGAGCAGTAAATGGTAAATCATTTCCCTGCCTGGAACTATAGGCTTTCCCATTCGTGTTTTTTTCCCTATTTTCTCCCCCTTTCCTGCTGGGGCTGGGGGACACTGAGTGAGCAGCTCAGAAGATGTCTGGCTGTGGGCCATAGTTAAAATACCTAAATATTACACTTGTCTCTAAATACTACAGGAAACTTCCTATTCTATGTTGAAAAAAAGTTTAGGACTGTTAGACACCAGTAGAGCCTGACAATTTATTATCCTGTGTAAAGTCATCAATACAGTACTGCTGCTAAAAGCAGAAAATTAAAAAAGGCTACACAAATTTAGCACTGTCTTATTGCTTGAGCAGTCACATTTGATGACCTATAATGAGAAAACCGGTAACTACTGAACTTGAAAAATCCAATGAACATAGCAAGGAAGAAGAACTTTAAAACAGGCACACAGTTATCTGAGCTTTAGACTATCTGAGACTTACTTAAGTAGTTACAAAATAAAACTATGCAGTCAGTAACTAAACCAAAAGGAAATAATTTTTCACACTTTATACAGTTGAGTTGAAAAAGTGTGCCATGGGATTTGAGGATATCAGAATTGCAACATGCAATTGCAACATCAATTCTGGTTAATTAAGTAACTGGGTCACACATTTTCTTGCACTCAGATCACTGGGGAAGCATCTGCCTAAGATTATCTATTCCGCTTTTTCATAGGCATATACTTTTGTTTTGGTTTACTTTCCCCTGTTTCAACCATGCAGGGATGCTCACAGACAATGTTCAGCAATAAATCAAGGCTTACTTACAGGACCTCTATGATTAACTTAAAGAACTGAGAAGAAACTTAGCTTAAAGTTTTTCCCCCAGTAAGCTTATGCCTGCTATAGCATGCCCCACAACACATCATTGCCCATGACATTTACCCAGCCCATACCTATGTGACTGGAACCTCCTGCTGTAGTTAAATTTGTCATAGATACATATACTCTCATGTCTCCTCTTTCTCATATTTTATGAGCAGTTCCTCATACTCAAAGAGAGGCTAAGAACATTCAGGAGTTCAGGATCTTATCTTTTGTATTTTAGTGTTTTCAAAATAGATTATCCTTCTTTATGCAGACTGTTTGGGTGGGGAGTAGCAGGCAGGTCTTTGTACATTTTTGATGTCTTCATTGAATGGCCATCTAAAAAAATAGTATGATGGGAGAAGGATGCTTAATACAGCTTGAACAGGACCTGCATATCAAATGTTTTCAAATATTCAAAAGCATTACTATGATGAACCAAACAAAATAAATACAGTAGTAGAAGTCAAACTTCTATTTTTTTCAGTGATAAAGCAGTCAAAGTTTTCATAGGGCAAAAGGTATCTGTGAAAGACTGTACAAAAAATAAAATGTACTTTCAAAGAAGAGATATACATGAAGAATGTAAGACTTGTCCCAAGAGATGAAAGGAAGCGTGGAAGAAGACACCTATTTACTGGCAGAGAGAGACATGAAAGAAGGAAATTGAATATTTAAAAGTATAAAATTCCTTTTGAGATAATTTTAACAAGAACATCTGAGAAACACTAAGGATGCACAAATGCAAATGACAGTAAAAGGAATGCTCCCTGATGAAGTTATTTACAGGATAGTTTGGGGTACTCAAAGTGATGAATTTGGAAAAAGTCATCTGCAATTCTTTGCTCCATCAGATTTCATTACTTAGTGTAAAATAGAAAATCCAATGCACTGGATATAAATAACAGTACAGGAGAAAGGCAACGGTCACTTTATTAAAATACAGAGCAGCCACAAATGCACAACAGCAGGAAGCAGAAGATTCTTACACAGTAAACAGAATTAGACCGAAATAGCCTTCAAACACAACCAGGTGCAATAAGAAAACTCTACATGGAGTTAAGGAGGAATCTAAAGTTACAAAAAGGCAGGGAGAACATATTTTCTTGCAATTCCAGGGATTTGAGGGATCTTGCAGACTTCCCAGTAATTGACTAAAGGGTCTCAGTGTTGCAGGCACTTTGTTTTTTTCTTAGATCAGTTTAATATCATACACAGACAGCTGAATTATATTAATAACATTTAAAATATGAAGCCATTTTAAATTGCAGTTGTTCAAAGCACAAGGGGCAATTTTCTTTTTCTCACTTTAGAAGGAAAAAGATGAATAGTACATATTTACATTAGATTTTGGTTACAGCAAATAATCAAAAATCACATCTCTATTTTAATTAAGTGCATTGTGGCTTATGTAGCTACACTCTAAAAGCAGGAAAGCTGCCAGAATGGAGTGGTCAAAGATAAATGAAACGGTGGAAACAGTTCCAGTCCAGCACTGGTAGACAATGAACTGATTTAATTACGCCTATGTGACCTCCAGTAATTTGATTTTTAAACAAATTTTCAGAAATGTAAAGGAGAAAGGACAATAGCAAATTATATTCCAAGGTCCTCATCCTCTGAAATGTCAAATTGTACTTATAAAACCCCATAATGCTGCCAAAGTATTTATCATTATAGAAAATCACCTGGACCAGCTAGAGAAAGTTAAAAAATACAAAATATCAGAGGCCAAGAAAACATGTCCAACAAGCCACAGTGGAGGAAACTGGGCTTGTTTGCCTTACTTTTGCAGTTCATCACTTTAGTAGTAACTCAGAGGGGCAATAGCCTTCAGGTGCACATAAGGTCCCAATAAAGAGGAAAAGAATAAACCTTATTTATACCCAATGCAATTCACAGACCTAGACTGAATTGTGGCTTATTAAGTCAGGCAAAAGGGAAAATATTCCCCAAAGATAAAAGCAGAATAGAACACACCATCTAGGAAAGGTATTTGAAACTCCAGACACCTGCTGAGGATGTTTCAGGTACTCTGGATCCCATCCAATATGCTGGGTCTTCAAGCGAGGAGAAAGATGAAATCATATTTTCATATTTTAGACTTATTTTTCTACAAATACAAATGTTTTTGTACAAAAACATTCTGAAGTAGGAATAAGGCCTTCTATAAATTGTATTTTGAAAACAGATCCAGCAGGGTCTCTACACTCTACACCTCCAATTCTGTTCATGAAAATTCTTTGAACATTTCAGTTAGACACAGATTTTAAAAGGATCAAATTAAGTTCACAGAACAGGTTTCAGTAGATACAAAAGAGATTAACGTAAAAGTCGTAAATAGTTAAAAAGTGGATTTATTCATTCTCTCTCACTTCTCTTTTTCCTTTTTATTTCTTTTTGAATCTCTGCCATCTGAAAACACATTAAAACCGAGGAGGAAGCCGGAAAGAATTCATTAGTGGCTCTGGCAAGGTTTTAGAAAGCAAGTGTCAGGTTTCAGTGGAATAAGGAAATACAGGGAGAGGAAGTTCAAAGAAGGTGTTTAGCCATTGCTACCACATTTTAATAAAGTTAAATTTTCATCAAGATGTCACATTTACTTTCACCTATAATAATGCACAAAGCTTTATTTCAACTGGAACTACCTCATGAACCAATGCAGCTGTAATTCTTGGGTTTGTTTCCCTTAATGAGGCAATCAGACTTTTTTTTAACAAGAGGACATTTGTCGACGATAATGACTGTTCATGTGATAATTTAGATTTATACAAACATATGATTTAGTGTTATACAACATTCTGGTTTAAAAATTAGCACAGTAGCACAGATTGAATGGCTTGCAATTGAACTTCCTGGCAGATTCCTAAATGCAATTTACTGAGAAACATATTTTAATGTTGAGTATTTTGTGTAACAATCCTGAGACATCACAAGTTTCCAGAAAGCTACTTGATAAACTGGAAAAACAAATAAATGTAATGCTTTTAGCAAAAATCCTATTTGCCTCAATGTCCCTACACTCTGAGAGCTGTTGTACAGAACCATTCTGTAAGTGTACATATGCCCATGCATCTGAGGGTGGACATGCACCTTTTAGCTCAAAGACTAACAGAATCACCTCCCCTTCCACCTCATATAAATTCACGTTCCTCTCAATGTGAGAGACCTTTAATTTAAAATAAAGCTAAAATATAATAAAGCATGAAATGTGGCTCTAAGAGTCGGCAAGGCACACAGGCTGTGAGCACCTTTGAGTTCAAGGAGCTTTGTTTATTATTAAGTAGTTTTTCTTTCTCATTCCCTAAGCATCCACATGAGGTTCTTACCAGAACCTCAAAGGGAAATGGGATTGCCTGAAGAGAAGCCTCGTGACCTACAGGAAAAAATTAATTTTCCTAACACCATCTTGGAGCACAAACAAGTGAATCCAACAACCATTCCAAATTGGAGGAAAGGTTTTTCCTTCAGAAAGTCAAGAAGAAACTGTGTGGTTGTTTGTGGGTCGGGGTGCAGACTGACAAGTTAGAAGGCACTGACATGACTGCAGTGCAGCTGCAATGAACCTCAGAGGGGGACCAAGGGTGACAGCCCCAGCAAAAAGCAACTCCTAAGGGAAGAAGTGAGGAGACTGTACTCTAAGTTCTTACAGATTTCATAGCAGGTCTTGGAAGCTGGTCTTGAACACAACCAACTGAGCTCCTAGAAGGTAACTGAGGGGTCTTCTACACTTGACATCTACCATTTAGTACATGTTTTTGATTGAAAGCACCTGGGAATAGTACATTTTGCAGAGTTGTATTTTCTCCTATGAAACCTTTCAGATACAGAAAATTTCTAAAGGGAGGTAAGGGTTTGGAATGAAGAAATAATGAGAATATTACAAAAAAGAGAAAGGTAACTGATTTACAATCTGAAGAGAGTTGGAAGTAACATCTAACTAGGCCATGGACAAGGACATGAACTTCTAGAAAAGTCCCAATATAGCCCGATTCCCAAGAAGATCTAAAAGACAATGACCACACCTTTCCATCATAACCTGAGCACAGTAAAGCAAGGGGGAAGAACACAGTGACACACAGGATTCAAATGTACCCAACTAAAGTTGTTTAGTGTATGCACACTGCCACTGTGAATGTCCATGTGAACAATCATTTAAAGAACAAAATGTATTAGGATTGACATAAAGAAGATATTTAGAAGTGATATAATTGTTAATGTTAGAAAAATAAGAAACTTTTTGTGAGCAGCACCACACAGGGCATTTAAAACACGCAAAGGAAATTAATTTAGAATTAAAACATCTATTTACAATACATAAGCATTTATGTTAGAAAGCAGTAGTTCTGGAAATAGAGAATTCATGGTACTTAACACAAGGAGCAGGATCTCCCACCATGATGCTGCTGCTAACAAGGCCAATGTGTCCCAGAGATTTAAAAGAAGACTTTTTTATAGATCTTTATCTCCTTTATTGACAATAGTGTGTTCAGATATACTTGCTATAAAAATGATACAAAAAATCACGAATTATTAAGAGGTCACACAAATGAACAAATGCCTGGAAAGTCCTCATTACAGAGAACCCTTTAAGATGTTTTAAGTTATTTACAATATTATAAAAATAATCATGATATGACTGAGCAATTCTGTATGTTAAAAAAAAACAAACAGGCCTCTGGATTATCAAAATCTGTGTGATCTGTGTGTAGTTTCTGTAGGCACAATATCCTGTAATCCCTATCTGTAGAGAATAATATTTAATGTGGAGATCTGAAAAAGACAGAGCAAGGTTAGTAAGGACAAAAGGATCTAGTTGGACTTAAATAACTTTTATCTGGAAATAAAATGGCAATTTAAAAATGAGGCAATTAATTATAAGAATAATGAACAATTGAAAACTTTGGACTCGCTGTCATGAGACATTCTCTTTCTAAAAATAATGACTTTTCACCTATTAATTTTAGCTTTTGTAGTGTGGCTGACAAAATTGCAGGTGCCATGACAAAAATTAACATTTGCCTGCCAGCTATGTATTTCATCTAAATTATCAGGATATCTGAGAAAATGTGGTACTTAGTATCTGCTTAAACTACACATTTTCCTCATGAAACAAAGCAACATGACTCATCAGTTTATCTGAGTATGTTAGATGTAATAAATTACTGCAGATCAACACACAGAGAAGCAGCTGAAATCTCATCTAGTTCACTGCAAAATGGTAAATGACCTTTTCTCAGAAAGAAGTAGGAAAAAAGATTACATGCAAGAACTGGAGCATCTCTATTGATCTGTGAAGTAGATACTTGCACAAAGCATTTGCTATGCCATTAATTTCAGAATTGTGGACAATATGAGTGTCTTCATGTAGATAACTAGACTTACCATATTGGCATCTCTTCCCCTTACAGTGAAATATACATTCCCTGGGGTGAAAGGCACATTTTATAACATTTCAAAACATGACAAAGCTTTATTTCTACATAAGGAGTCTCTTATAGCCCCTACAAACAATTCAGCAGAGAAAAACTGGGAAAATATTGTCAGGTAAAGTGGTCATCCATCAGTAGTGTTTTGCTATAAATTTCAAGGTAATTTCCCAGATCCCTGAGAAAGCACTACAAGGAAAGTATCCCACACTTGTTACGCCTCAGGAGTTTTTCACAGTAGTAAACTGCAAAGCTGCCAAGCACCCTCCTCACTTCTCCATCTTCACAGGGCAGAAGCTTCTCAGCAACTTTTTAGATAGTGAAGTATTATGAAAAAATAACTCCAGTGATATAAACAAGATGCTGGTTGCTAATGTAGTACCTGATCTTTTTGCAGGCAAGGAACTGAAGATCTTTTCTACCTCACAAAAGCTCTGGTCAGCCAGGCATACGTGAAGCCTCTGTACCTTTCAACCCTACCTTTGTTACAGCTTTGTGATCTCCAGGTCTTGTTGTGACATAAAACTTGAATTCAATGTTTCAGATTTGTACCAAATATTGAGCCTTGGGGGAAAAGTAATTGCAGCCTCTTCTTCTTGTAATATCATCATTACTATTTAGTCTATTTCAAATTTTTCAGTGACTGGACAACATGAAGATAATTAAGTAACAATGGGTGTCTATTTGATTATCAAATCACTCAACTTTTAATAATAAACACATATTCTCCTTGCAAAATTAGTATTATTCTCATAAATAATTAGGAGCAAAAATGGCTACATTTTTCCTGGTATTACTTCTGCAAGAAGAGTCAGTATGAGAAACTTGGAAAATATTTCAGTAGCATCTGATAAGACTTTTTGTTGATTCAAAAAGCATTAATTTGCAATTATAGGTTTTGATTCAAAATGATATTTACATTTTATTTCTTTCTATCAGATATCATAGTATTCCTGTATGTCACAGCACTCTGTTATAGTAAAGACATTAAAGGAAACCCAAGACTCACTGAAAAATTCAGGTTGAAAGTGACCTCTTGAGATTTGTAGTCCCACATCTTGTTCCAAACATGGCTAATTTCAAAATTAGATGAAGTTGCTCAGGACTTCTGTAGCCCAGAAAATACAATTTTACCACAACATCACAAGCTCTGTATCTGACACTGGGTCTCCAGCTTTCTCTGAGCTTGCCTTGCCTGATTTTTAGTTGTGGCAGCAATTGTCTTGTGGCCATGTGCCTGCTGCCTCACTACATGCCTTAGCTCTGTGAGTACCTAAGGCCTGACACTGTGGGACAAACAAACCCTCTGGAGTAATAGGACTGGGGGACAGCAGTGTACAGCCTTAGCTGGAATAAAACTGAAAAGGAAGGGAGTTCAGACCACCAGTATTTACATGTTCCTAATGAATTTGAGACATCTTGCTGTGAAACACCTCCTTTCTGCTTTAGTAACACTGATATCATTCATTTCAGGATCCAGAGGGACACATGTAGCATAACACCCAAAATCTTGTTTATGGACTAAAAGGCAACAAGCCTAATAATGTAAACACATACATATATACATGTGAAGCTAAGAATTTATAGTTAGTTTACATTTCTTTATAGTAAAACTGAAACCTTAACGGTCTAATTGAAGTATCACTCTTGCTCTAATTATTGGAAAAAAAAAAACAATAAAAAAATAAATACTTCTATATTAAAAAAGAAAAGTCCTAGTAGTAATAATATTGTTAAATTGTTATGCATACGCTTCTTATCTTACAACCCTTTTCCTGGTAAAAAAGTCTCATGCTTTAACTGTTCCTGTGGGTCCTAATGTGGATGGGTTTTAGCCTGGCAGTGGTGGTAAAAGACTTTCAGCAACTCATAAGCATCTGAAGCCCTTTATGAGGAGGATTAAGATGCTGATGTTGATGCTGATGGGTACTTCCTCAATCTAGGATCTCTTTGCAGTACTTTTTAGATAACTGATCACACACATTTATACCTTGCTCTTTCTTTGCTGGTCTGCAAATCTATGTTCTTGCTCTTTGTTCCCCCAAAAACCACTGGTGTCCAAGTCCAGGTCTGTATTCAAATGACCAGTGGTGACCGGTCACTTAAAGATCTTATAGACCTATACAGTTACAGATCTGGAGTCTGCAGTGCCCAGCCTGTCGCCCTGATTCTTAAGATTTTCTAAAGCCTTCTGAGTTTACATTCTGTTAGAGAACTTTCCCACACAATTTCTGTAAACAACATATTGTTTTGCATTCCTTCATGGGGGAAGAGAAACTTGATATACTGGTGGTTTGTCCAATGTCTTTAGAGAGGTGGCCCAACATGGGGCCAATCCGCTACCACCTTTAGAAAAGTATAAAAGTTGGAGTCAGAGGATAAACCTTCTTCTTCTTTACCTTACAATAGCAGTGGCTCGTGTTGTGCTTTCACGTGTCCTATAGCGACACAGCCTGTGTCCCATCTCCAGTCATCATGTGCATGTATCACTCCTTATTCATTCTGTGTGTTCATTTCTAAAGCTTCCACCATCAAGTCAGGTCTGCAATTTTCCACCTTATGTTTCAGTTGTAAATATCTCATTCTTCACAGAGTAGTCGTTCCTTACTATTATTTATATGATATCTATGTTTATGCTGTGTCGTAAGTAAGATTAATTACCTATAACCACCTTGGCATTAGAAATATTGTTGTTACAGTTAAGTAAAAATAAAGCTCCAGGAAGGTAAAAAAAATTCAGAGAGTTTTAACCCTGGGTCCTTGCAAACTCAATACAAAGCCCATGGCAATGGCAGTACTGTATTGTGGGGGTACATGGTTACAGAAGATTGAGGGTAACACCAGAGAAAAAGGGGGGATATACTTGAATATTTTTTGCATAACATTTTTAGCTATATTTATGCTTTTGTGTGTTAATTAGTGTGGACTGTGACTATTATTATTATTGTAACTAGACTTTTTTTTTTGTATTTTAGATTGTTAAGACTTTAATTAGCCTAATGAGAGTCTGAGCTCTATATTTATCTTGTGTTCTCTTTTGCTCACAAGAATTGAAGCATAATACCTAACACAACTAGGACTTCAAAATCTCTCTGCCTCACATTCCAGCATCTCTCCAGGTAGACTTTCCCAGTGTTTCACCCTTCTCTTGGGGAACAATCTTTCATCTCATTCCATCCAGGATTTATCCTGTCAGAGCTCAAGCCTATTGTCTCTCATCCTTTCACTGTGTGCTGTTCAGAAAAATCTGACCACACCTTTTGTGTAAGCTCCTTTGGTACTAGGCAGATGCTAATTGTCCCCTCCAAGCCTTTTCTTCACCAGGCTAAACACCTTGAGTTCCCCAAGTCTCATCATTTGTCATGATCAGCAGTCCACTAAGTACCCCTGTAGCCCTTCAGTGAACACTGTCCAGTTTCTATTTGCATATTCTATCCATCTTTCCCAGGGTCCACCATGCAAAATTCAACACTTCCTCAGAACAGGCTTTATTTCTACTACTGACACATTGATTAACAGAAACGACCGGTACCACAATCGTGTCTGCACACAAACACTGCTGAAGTAATAAATGGAGTCTAAAATTTAAAAGACCAACACTAATGTTTGTTTTTTTCCCATTTACTAGCCTTGAAGCTATAAGGAAAAGGAAAATTAGCTCTTAGAAAAACTGTTGTATATTCATGAAAATATTAGTAGCTTACCTTTTAAAATGCATTAATTAAACTTGCAGGAATCTACATTTCATATATTAGTTCCAAATAATATATTTCAATGTTTCTGTTCTTTACTAACAGCCTTTAGCCTCACAAATGTATGAGGCTACTCTGTTTAGATTAATTTAAAAACATTTTTGAAATATTTCAGTTCCTTTAATGAATGGCATTGCTTCACCATGTTTCAGTGAAAAAATTAAAATCCCACTCAATGATTTGAAAGCTCATTCATTTTCATCTGCTACCTGAGTGTTGTTTCTAAAACCATCATTATACTGCCTCCTTCTCAAAGACAGCATTTCAGAGAACTCACTGAGCACCAACACCTTACGAACACCTCCCTGCAATGTTGTAAGAACCTCTCAGTGTATATTCTTGTGTCTCACGATGCAAAGCCCCAGAAGAGAGAGAAGAGCAATTATACTGCTGTCAGCATTAAGATCTTGCACTCAGCACTAGTGAGTCATTACCCCTACAAACTGTCAGCCAGACTTTTATCAGGGAGACAAATAACATTATGAGAGGCTATTTTGAATACATGTCTTGGAATAAGGCTGCAAATTAAAAAGAGGTCAGAATAGTTCCAAATTTCTCTTTTATAAACTCTGAAAAGACATAAAAGGTGTGCGAGAAACACCAAAGTGGGCTTTGAAAATACTATTTTTTACCACGGGAGTTCAAAAGTGGCCCCTGCCCTGCTGGGAGGTGTCACCACCTGCAGCTTCCCATCCCTTTGGGGGCAGCCAGCCTTTGCTGTGTCCCAGCAGCAGAAATACACAGTGGTGTGGGTACAGTATGTCCAACTTGTGCCTCAGTATACACACCCCTCCCACCATTTCACCAGATTCTAATGTACATTGGTCTCACTGGAAAACAATGAATCTGGGGCTTCTCTTGAGTTCTTTGGCATAATTATTGAGTGGTATTTTAATATACTTATCTACTGATCTATCGAAATGGTGTTCTCAAAAAGGCTATTCAAAGACACACAAAAGAAACCCCAATAACTGATAAAAAACAGTAGTCTACATTTGTATGAGCCTACTCTCAAAAAACATAAAAGGAAATTTAGAGAATAATTTGAAACATAAATTGCACATCTTTCAAAAACAATTATAAAATATGTGATGTCCATGATCTGGAAAAATGTGCAAATTTGACCTGGAGCCCTAACCATTTAACAGTACATCCTACGCTCTGCACTTGTACAACAGTAGCTTATGCAAAGTAAATTAAACTAAATTAATTTTTTTCCTGTTACAGAGATGTAGAATCAAGGGTCATGCTACAACCTTTTACAGGCTAATAAAGGCTTTGATCAAAACCAATGCTTTTGAAAATGCACCGTGCTCTTACTGTTTCATTGTATCCCTGTTTTCTAAAAATAGTCACCAATATGATTGACTTGCTTCCTGAATACTAACAATGTGGATGATCTTTTGTATCTTCTTAGCAAAACAAGCAGCATTAGAAGCAGACTAAAGTACATCCACTTCTGAATGGATGTCTGCAAACAAAGACGTGCATTAATCCTGAGGGAAAAAAAAACCCTTATGAAATGAATCCTCATTTTACCTTTTCACATTTAAATACCTAATGTTCCTAAGTGTGATAATATGGAGGTACATGTCTTTGTTTTTTGGTTGGAAAAAACTTGACAAGAGATTAGAGACATCTATTAAGGGGTTGAGGGGATAAAGGCCAAAGAAATCTATAGAAGATCTGAAGATCTCATGAGCTCTTTTTGAGGTCACTGGAGGTTGAAAAGATCACTGACTTCCACAGAATACTTGACTTTTTCAATAAGACATTGACCCATCTGTTACTAAACCAGCCCTGCAGTACTTAGGGCTGTTTAGATTTCTTAAATAATTTGATAGATTTATTCCTAGCAAAACACAAACATGACAACACACACTTAAATATATATATAACAAATTATGTAGTTTCCTTGATTATTCCATAAGAAGAACAACATTTAGCAATGAAAGATGGTTTTTGTTTCTTTCCATCTTGCTAGGCTACAGCATTTTTAAAGCATAAGTACTACAAACCCTAAAGAGGAAGTATTTGTCACAGAACCCCTGTTGTTTTGCTTCTCTTCACTGTCAGCTTCTCAAACATTTCTGCAAGACCTTCAGAAGTACAGTACACCAAAGCTACTTATTTATGTCTTTCCATAGAAACTAGTAACAGTTAGCAAAATAATACATATTTGCAGAGAACATCAGCTAGAACCATGTCTGCTGTAAATACTGTTTTCTAAAAAAAAACATCCTTACTCCTTTGAACTCAGTGTCCAGTAACACAACTCATCTACTTCTTTCAGATAAACCAATGTGTTTCCTATTCGTGGAGGGAAGAGCTACCAATAGTAGAAACTCAGGCCCTTACAACTGAGCTCAACCCATTCCCTGCACACAGCTTTGGAGGCAGACATGCAAACATAAATGACTGCTCTTACAAATCTCTCCTGCAGTAGCACCTCATGCAAATTTTGTATCTAATCATCAAAACTTGCTTTTACTGTACACTGTTCTCCTTAAGATTACTTGAAATGTTTTGTAGCAACTCCAACCAGTATGCAAGCCAAGTGCCCAGCATAATAAGGACAGCTCTCTGAACACATGACCTGGTAAAGTCCCGGTGTGGAATTCCCATTTGCTTATTTTGAGAAAAAAGTGTTGGTGATGGATCTTGAAAACCTTCATTTAAAGCAGATACAGGCACTTGTGAGACAGAGATGACAATTAAGGTCAGCTGGGACACACGAGGTACACGCAAACATTTTTGTGACCACAAACACCTGTCAGTGTCTCTATTCTCTGATCCTTAACAGTTCATGGAAGTTTGAGTCTTGGTGACCTTCAAAGTAAAATGCACCTATCTTCTTTACTACTTGATGAACTGATTTGTATTTCAAATTCCCATAAATGAGGCACCTATCTGTCAGGATGATAGGCACTGTACAGAACTTGCAAAGAGAAAAAGAACTATATAAAGCAATCAGAGAATTCTTTTATTCAACTGCTGCAATAAATGTCAGTATCATTATGCAATTTCCCCAGCTCCTCTTAACAAACCTGACCGCTAGAACTATATCACATGATTAATCAGTATTGTGGATTCAAATATTTTTCAATAACAGTGCAATAATATCTTCCTGCAGTGATTTGCAGGACTGGTCTTGGGCATAAAGAACTGAAGATTCCCAAAAGCACACATGTACATCTCACAGCTCATTCCATGAGGACAACAAAAGAGACTGTGCAAACAGGATCTATACAGTGGTTTTAACTCTATCATAAAATATTTTCATAGAACCAGTGAGAAAAAAACATATTTTGACAACAGAAATAACTGTAACACTTTCCTATATTCAGATGGAAATTGTGCACAACCATGTTCAAAAGACTTGGCATATTCCATGAAGTTTATGTAATTGAATAAGTGTTTTCCCATTAACAAGTTGGATTACATAGTGACAAAAAGGGGAACAGTGTGCAAAGAGAAAAGCAGACCCAGATAGGGATGTTCCTTTACCTGTTGCCTTTTCTCAAACTCCAGCTTGATACGGGATTTGATGCAGTTGCACGTGTCCTGATACGTCTGCTGCAGCGCGAGCTCCATGAGGTGTTTGTGGTACGCTCCGGCCAAGTTCCCGCAGATAAAAATTATTACATTTGCCAATATCTAGGAGGATTAAAGAAAAAAAAAGTGTCGGGTAATTTATATAAATGTATTAAAAGAAATTATGCCTACCTTGCAATGAAAGATTGCTCCAGTTATATATTTGGCTTTTGTTTTTTCTAGCCAAGGTTAACCTTTCAAAAAGCCTTTAAAATTTGTGGCAACACCCCAAGTAATAATAGAATGACAGAATCAGTTAGGCTGGATACTTTTTTAATTTAGGATTAAACTGGAATGAAAATGAACAACTTGTTTGCCTACTCAATGAGGTACACGTTTTCTGAAAAAAGAATTTCAGCTCATGTTAGAGCTCACTGCTAGGTATTAATTAGGTGGGATCATCACCTACTCATGCAAAACAATAGCTACAGCTCCTAACAGCAATATTGGAAGCCATTTTATTGCTATGCTCTTTTAGCAATGTTTTCTTTTGCAGTGCCATATGATTAAGGGGTGAAAAGTTTCACCTACACACATGAAAAGCCTGACCTGCATTTTACCTCAGCCGGATCCACTGCTATTCATCAGTCAGCTATAAATATAACCTTGGTGATGATAAGCAGTGTTTAAGGAGCAAGATCTGACAGCTGTCTACTAGAGTATACTTTTCCTTACTACCAAAAAATTACATTTGCCTAAAACACAGAACTTAAAGATTTAAGTTTAGGGGGTCACACTTGCAGCATCAGATGCCCTCTGCAAGCAACAGCCCACAAACACGAGAAATAAGTTTGCTTAAAAAATGCAGGCCTTTTTTGTACTTGACCTTTGGAAAGGACACAGTATTGTGTGGTGATGCTAATACTTTTAACTCTACCCAGCTTATTGCTGCAAATAAAAGAAACTCATTTATCCATTCTAGCTCGCTCAGAGCAAAAGAAACACAGTAAAGTAATGAAGCCAATTCCTAATTCAATAATAAAAGTAATAATAAAGATAATATTAAATTGAAGGTGAGATACAGCTGCAGTCTGCTCAGAGCAGGTCTCTATCGTCTCTGCTTGTGAGGCCCTAGTGTATCATCTACCCTGGATTACAAGCACTACATGACTATACAATGTCGTAGTACTTGTGATCTGGAAGAAAAGGAGGAAGAAAGGGGGAAAAATTTTGTTAACTCTCCACAGCTAATCTAATAATGAAGTTTATGATAGATTTCCCTGGTGATCATTCATGGGTTGGTTTTGGTGTACCTATGTACCAGGCAATCTTTTGTGAATTGCTAGTAGTGAGAGAGATCAGAAAAAAAGTCCAACAGTGTGCTACGGTGGTTCAGAGAAAAAAGATACATTGTCCTATTAACAGAACTCCATCTCCTTGTGGAATACATTTTATTCACAAAAAAAACCTCCCATGAAGTTTTAATGTTTCTTTAAAAAACGGAAACTTTAAAATACAAGATTTAAATATATGCTTTTATTTTCCTCACAAATTTTAACAGCATTATATGCAATACTTGTTCCTCCATCTGTGACATTTCTGACATCTCACCTTTCATGGCTCCACAAAGCTAAAGGCAGGAGCTATTCACTTTTACTGCAAAAATGATCAATGTTTTCAGTTTGGTAGAACATTTTTTTCTGTCCCTAAAGGCTTTAAGGTCATGGTATTGTAATGTTTCTAAAAGCAACGTTTGAGTTCTTAAAGTTTTCTAAAATAGGTAAATCTAAAACAATGGCAAAAATCTACATATTTCACTTTCTCCAAAGAACTTCTGTTATGAAATAGAGAAATATGAAATAGTCCAAATTAAACATTTCACAACGGGCAATAATCTAAAAAAACCCGCAAACATATGAGATTGTGGTGTACAGCAAAACATTTGACCTTAAAATATTTTATATTTCGTTGTAAATCACAATTGCTCGATTCTGCTTTGATGTCAGCAGACATGGATTAGTGAACAAAGATCTCGTGTGACAGATCACAGTCACACGGGGGTAAGGGTCTTCCAACTGGCAGCTGTTGCTGGGTTTTAAAATGAAATTATGAAGTAGGAAAAAACGCCTGAAAATAAAGACTGCTGGGCATAGAAAATGCTGAAATACATAGCATGAAGGTTTAGTAATGAAATGATCACTAAATTGAAATGAAATCAACAGTGTGCTGTCATAATCTCTAGGTAGATGTCACTTTTTAAAGACTGCACAAACACTTACTAAATGAATTGTCCAGTTTCATAAAGTCATAGACCATTTAAGAGAAACTTCGGGAATATAATCAATCAGTTCTTTAAAAAAATATACTGTAATGGGTAGATGGAGGAGTAAATTATGAGTATCATCTTCACAGTCATAGAAAAACAGATTACAGTTTTATGACTGAAGTAGCTGAAGTGAGAAAATAGATGGAAACAAGTGAGTGACAGGCAAGGAAGCTAATTAACCAGGCTTTTTAGATACTCAATAGGGTAATTCAGCCCACATGAAGCTCTGCAATGGCTTCCAGTACCTGAATTAAGCAGTTGGAAGACAGTGTAAGATATATCAGCCACTGTCATACTTAGTGTAGATCTAACAAGTAAATGTGTTAGTGAATATGCAGGTAGAAACTGTGTTCAAAAGATTCTGATTCTTTAGGCTAGCATTGAGTTCATTTGGAAATCTGTCACTAAGGGATAAAATTTAAAAAAAAATCAAGAAATTGATGAACTGTGTTTCTAAACAGATTTTTTTTTTGCCTGTATTTATTGTGGCTTAAGTGAATATTTCTGCTCTTGAGCAAAATGCATCCTGCCAATAGAGAGTTCACTAGCAGGTGCAATAAGCATTCCTCAACAAAATAAGCAACACTATATACTTCTTGCTGAATATCTCTCCTCTCCCAAGTCTGCATTTTCCGCTGAACTGCAGCCCAGTTTCAGCACGAGCTGGACATGACCACCATCCCAGGTTTGTTCTAAAGTCTCATAGGCATTCTCCCAGAAAAGACAGGTTCAAAGTCTTCCTCAGTCCAAAAAAATTAACTGAGCTTCCCAGTTCTTAACCAAGTACTCTAATCTATATGCAATCATATAAAAGATTTCTTCTGTTCAGGCACCTGCTCTGAGAAGATGCCATGCTGTGAATCCTACCAGTACCAAAGCACTTGGAATGAAATCCTGAGTCAGATCAATCTTCTACCTTGTCACTTCTCTAGGGTAGAACTCTGCACTGTCTTTTCCCCCATTTTTTTCCCTGCCTCATCCCTGCCTCCCCCCAACCCTGGATGTGTATTAGATAATAAGAAAAGCTATGGTGGATCTCCTGGTAAAAAATTCTCCATCTTTCTGTGATAGCTCTGATAACTGTGCAGATAATACTGTAGCTGAGAACATCTGTAGAGAATTCAGGAATCAATGACACAACATGGTTAGGGATTTCTCCCAGGAGGACAATGCTGAGCTGTGGAAAAGAATGTAAATAATGATGGTAACTCAACAGCAGAAAAAGACCAGAGCGACCTCAAAGACAGTATTGCATGAACCTGGTTCACACCTGTTCTGGTTTGAAATGAAGTCTGGGACAACACACTTTGTGAACAGGCACTGTATGACCAAAATCCCAAAAACCCACAGTATACATAAATTCTACTAAGCTCCCACTCAATTCACCATATGGAAACATTGAGCAACACACCAGAAGCTCCCATCTCTCTGTACAGTCAGAGTGGAGAGAGAGGCAAATCTATCTTATGGGCCATCTGCATCCCTTCAGATATATCTATTAACTGCACACTGTGCAGAAGTTGCTGTTTTATCAATGAATAAATTCCATGTCTACAGAAAGAGATCTACATATGAGTCAAAAATGAACACAAGGAACACCAAGATACCACCAGGAAGTATCTCTAATCACTTAAGGAACATAATCATGGCTGACCTCTCCTCAGTCTGTTGTAACCTACAGAAAGCTCTGTGTGCTTCCTAGCAATGGGGAAATTTTACATTCAAGCACAGGTACTTTTTCAGTATCAGTGAATATCAAGTAATCAGATGTCTAGTGCTTCACTATCACAATAGGCTGTATTTAAAAGCAAATGAAGATAAGGTAAAGTAGCTATGACTAATTTCTCAAGAGAGTACTACAGTTCACTGAGTTGCTCAAAAAAATGTAGTACATTATATATAAGTTCAACTGATGAAACACAAGGTGTACACATACAAAGAAATACTGTGCTATATAAAAATAGAAGAATTATAATAAAGGCTGCTGATTCTGACTGAAGCATAAATAATTTGTTAAATATCTTAGAAAGTGCTGTTCAAATACTGAATATAAAAATTAGAATCCTCCATAGATTTTCCCTGCATTGAAAGCTTCCAGTTTATGAATTACTTTGCCATATTTCTTTCCTCTTAGATATTTTACATATCCTTCCCAAATACTGCATGAACAGAACTTTTAAGAACAACAACAACAAAACCAACACAAACTATTAACAATTTTTTCAAATAGTTAAATTTCACTTTTCTTCTGGATAAGAAAACTGAAAACATGAAAGCTGAGGGGTGGGCAAAATTGGCTATCATTTATGATGTCTGCATGGAAATTAATGTCAGAAAAAAGAATTCTTATGTCATTGCCTAAGTTCAAATTCTTTAGCTCTTCAAAGATGAATTGTCTCTCCCTTCATTTGATCTTTCATGTGATGGTTTGTGGTGTGACCAGACAAGCAAGGGAGCATATCTGTGCTGCTTTGCAACCTGTAGAGCTTTAGACTCAGATATAATTCAGCTAAAAACAATGGGGTAAATGCTGGGTAGAACTGAAAAGCAGCATTTTAGAAGGAAATGCCTATCTGCCATGCAAATTAGTTATTCATTTGGTCATCATGCACTATGCCCAACATCATTATTTTAAGTAGATGTACTCAGAAGGTTCTCCAGCTATTCCATGCAAATCTCTTCCACATGGAGCTCTGGCCAGTCATACAATGTTGCCATTTTCTTCTTTCAGATTTCCAGGCCTATAGAAGTCCAACATTTGAATACATTTCAATGCCAACAGCTTTTATAGCTATGTCACAGCACACAAATAGGATGGCAAATTGGAAAATGGGAGACGTTTTGCTGTATGGCAATCTCTGTTTCAAAAACAAGGAACTTTGGGGAGGAGAAAAATGACAGAGCAAAAGTTTTTGTCGCCGGCCTAAAACTAGTGATCATGAGGTGCCTGGTCTACCAGCTGCTGTTACAGTAAGCAACACCTGGCCTTTTCCTGTATTTAGTGACACCACTAAGTTGAGGTCTTTATTATGAAAGCTCCTGTGTTTCATGAAGAAATGTAGCAACCTCTCAGATTTCTATTTCTGCTTTAGAGATTATGGTAAAAGTTTATGAATTCAAGTAATTCAGGTACAGAACATGACTGGCTGAAGGACAGAGAAATTATGGCAACTGCATACTTACTTCCTCATGAATTTGAAGTAAAAAATCAATTTCTTTAATCACTGCAAAATGATTTTAATAGTCTGAAAGGTCAATGATATTTAAATCTATACATACTTATGAAGGTGACAATAAGAACACAATACAGATGAAGAGAAGAAAAAGGAAGACCCAGTATCCTCAGATATTTTGTCTATATCAAGGAGAATGTCAAATGTTTTACAGCAAGGTAAGTACAGAAAAAAAAGCTGCATTTTTGCAAGAAACAACTCATTTAAAAGAAAAACCACAAACCAACCAAAAAACCTCCCTTCAACTTAAAACTTCTCAAAATAACTGAGAAGCAACAACAACAACAAAAAAATGAATTGCTCAGTATCCCAGATGGTTCCATATTTTCAGTGCTAAAATAAATTTGGTAAAGGGTCTCTTTGTGGAAGGGGAATTGATATCATTTTACAAGCCAGGAAGTTGTGATATTGTCTTCTAATTGGTATGTGTAATTCTCTTTGTAGCTTTTGCAATCACAGTGTTGAGGACAGCAGCAGGATATTCCTTTTTTGCAGTATCTGTGTTATTTCTTATGATTTTATTTTTATCATTATTACAGATTAAACTTTCTCATAGCTCTAAGTTGTTCTGTGGAATGACTAGAATTATTTCCTTCAGCTCTGGGCATATACAGACCCTATCTATATGCCAGTGTAGATAAAAATGTATCATAAACTCTAGGCTCTTTAATCAAACCCAGGAGAAATAAACTAGAAAAAAGAATCAGAGTTATGGTTCCTTTAGATCACTTCTAAATAAATACATATAATCAATATCATTGCCTCTAATTAATGACTCTTAATATTTTGAATCTAATTTTTTTTTTTTTTGGTCAGAGGGGAACTCATGCTGTCTTCACTGAGAAAGAAACAGGCAGCCACTGCACTCTCCTGCCTGCCTGCAGAGAGATCTTTTAGATCTTTTGTGTTTACATGTACCTCTGGGGTAATTTCATTTCTTTACTTCTAAAACTGATCTGCAAATGTTCTCTCAAAAAGACTGAGATTAATTTTTAGCTTCTGGATCTCATGTAGGGGTGAATATTAGTGCTCTATAAGAACAAAAAAATAAAAAAGATCATAAAATTAAAACAATTAAAAAAAATGTATGGAGTAATACATCAATCTTTGTTACAGAAATAATCCTATGTCTGTTCTTAAAATGCCTTCAGTCTTTTCCAATAAATCTGGTTTACTCTTAAAAAAAAACAAACAAAAACAAACACCTAAAATCTCTAATATAAGTACATTTACAGGACCAGCAATATACTGCCAAGTTTAATGTGTACCACTAGATTACTCCCTACTTGCCCTGACTGGACATACTACCAGGCTGTCTCTCCTGCACTGTCTAGCAGCCTTCCTGAAGTTTATTTCTCATTATTATCTACCAGACTTCCCAAAATTTTTTCATATATCTCTAAACATCTCTCCTTCTGACAAATTTTATAGAAATTAATAAATAGATTCAAAATCTACCAGGAGAAGGAAAGACAAACACATAAATTAACCAATGATCAAATATATGCTCATTATTAATGTACTTATATGCCTAAACCTCAATAACTTATTGTTGATTTCAGATTTCTCCCCTAATTTCTATAGTTTATACTCTATGTAACTGCACTGCATATTAATATGCTACATGCTCTCAGTTATCAATATATGTGGAAATTAAAATCAATGGACAGTTTAGAATTACACAGATAAATTACAGTAGGAACATATACTCAGGAACATATATTCAGTGTAATTTTTCTACTACATTTGAAACAGTTGGCAATAAATATGTGCTTTGATCTATTTGGTAAACATTTTGAAATGGTATTTTTTATGATCACTATATGAAATTCTGATTTATTTAAGCATGCTTTTTGCAGGCAATATTTTTGTCTATCAGTCCACTGAGCCTCCTTTTCTCTACCATTTTCCATTCATACCAGCCTTAGTGACAGCCCCTACAGAGCAGCATATTCACTGCAGGCACCTAAAATACTACACAGCATTGTTAGGAATAGGCTATTACTCTCAAACTAGCTGAGAGCAATGATTAAACAAATGGAGGTACTTGTCCAGGGAAGTAGAAGGAAATACTACCTTTTGCTCCTTTCAAAACAGAATGTGTTTATCTCATTCACTATTTATACAGTTTCATTTTTTGCCTCATGAAGACACTGAGACCTAAAGTCTCCCTGACCCTTTCTAGAACCTTATTAAAGTTTATTTTCACATTTTCTATGTTATGGTCAACAGGAACCAGGGCCTATTTCAGACCAACCTATACGTGCTCTCATTCACCCATCCCCCCAAGAGGATTTTAATGCAAGATTTCCTTCAGTTTCTTCTTCACTGAACAGGCATACAGAAGTTGTTTCTCTGCAATAGCCTTGTCCTCCTGGAGTATTTTTGTAACCTGGATTTTAAATGTCCTTACAGACTCTCTGAAGAAAGTCCTTTTGTTACTCAAGTGCTGAAGCAAGGACCCAGCAAGCAGGGCAGGGGAATTGGTTTGGTTAACTGCCATAGCTCCAGTTGCTATCTAAAACAAATTACACACTTTTAGGTGTATGTTCTTCAAACTCCTATCTGACCAGTGTAACTGCATAGGCAAAGGCATTTTGCAACACTTTAAAAAACACTTGCACAGATAAAATGTTTTCCCTTTGGCTAATTAACTTCAGTGGTGAAAATAGATTTTGAAATTGCTGATAAAGCATGCTAATTAGCAGAATGAATAGCAGGAAAAATTGCAGCTACAACAGGCACAATCACAAGGTGGATTGAGATAGCTCCATAAGGTATTTTATAGCTTGACTACTGTGCATCTAAGGCAAATGTTATTTTAACTGAATTACAATTTAAAACTGCTTATGGTTATGTAATATTCAACGTAAAATTTTTATTTCTATACTGTAATTTTCTTGCTCATAATTTAATTTACTCTTTCCTGTGTTCAAAATATTCTCTAGAGGTTTTTGCTTGGCAAATAAACCTACAAATTTTGTGCACTATACAAGAAGTGGCTTTTAGATTATGATTGCTGGAGGAAAGATTAAATGCTAAACAACAAAGTTTTCCCTTCCAAAGATCGCATTTCAAAAATCAAATGTGTTTAATACTGTGAACATGAAGACGAACAGAAGTCACTAAAGTGGCAATAATGCCATTTACATTATATCTACATCTCTGCCTTACTACCGGATTTTGCATTTAACACACTTCTTACAAATTCCTTTAAAATTTGTATACTACATTTCTACATATTTTAGAAACAAAAAGCTGTGAATCTGTTATTGAAATGTATCATGATGCCTTGCAAAACTGAAAGGCTTTCCTATATACAGAGAGACGTTACTAATAATATGAAGGAAATAATAAAATTGCCAGATGATTGCAGTTACATTGTATTTATTAATTTCTGAGTTCATTCCCAAATGTGACTGGAATATTATTGGAACACTGTCGATAAATTAGAAATAGTCACATGAAAATACAATCTCTTTTTGCAAATTCTGATGCAAACGTAGCAACAAAAATATAAAAACTATTTCTCTTCTCTAAAGTTTTTAGTCTCCTGTCTGTCTTTATAAAGATGCCTGTTTTGAACCTGGCATGTTCTAAGATAATAGAAAAATTACATCCTAAGTGCTCCTAAGCAGCAATATGAACAATGCAGAAAGTGCATATGACTTGCAGAATGTTTTTCTGCATGGAATGACTATTTTTTTTTCCACAGGAAAAATAATCCTGTATAAAAAGCAAATTGCTATTTAAACCCCATCAGTTTCAGTTGCTAATACAAATTTTCTTTTACAGCAAAGTAAGCTTCACCCTGCAACCAGCCTACCTTTTAATAGTACAGCCTGCCACTTGGAAGATTTGATAATACATCATGAAGGTATGAAGTAATACTACCTTAAAGAAGACCTGGGAGAAGTATTTCTCACATACCAACTCTTCTTAATCAGAGAATGCTGGTAGACCATCAACATATTGCAAAGTAATGTGCAAAAGTAAGGGAAGCAGGTCTCAGCACCACATAGAATAACAAATTTATTTTGTTTTTCAGTTATGTTATGTTTAAAACACAATTTCCCAAAACTGTAAATCCATATACATACTAAGTTAATTTTTCTTCACTTAACATCTCAAATTCAAGTTAGTGAATTTCGATATTACCCATGTTCATGTCTGGGACTGTATAACACCCCTTGTTCTGTTTTATTAACCACTCAAACATATTCATGGGAGTATTTCTCAGTTCTCTCCAACAGGCAACATTTATCTCTGCTTGCAATATCCCAATCTGATCAACGAATGCTGCTATCTTGTTATTGACCATGTTGTGCAGAGAAAGGTTTTTCAATATACTTTTCTCTTTGAGGAAAAGACAAAATCACATCTAGGAACCCACAGTTACCCAATGGCTCTAAGCCTACACATTGACTCCTTTCCTTCCCCACTCCCACTGCTCATCAGATATTTCTATGAGCCGTGGGATGCTGAAGAACAACGCTGGAAAAGTCTCAACAACGCTGTTCAAACTCTCCAAATTAATTTCAGCATGAGTTAATCACTCTGCACAGAACTCCTCTCCAAGCAGTTTTCTGAGACAGCCTGCAAACAAGAGGATCCATGGAAAATAACTGTTACAGAAGACTTCAAAATTAACAGGCAGGTCAATCGCTGAATGGTCAGTTAGATCGGCAACACCAGTAGGTCTGGCTTTTGCAAGAGCACAAAAGTGGGTTTGGTCCCTGCCATCAGGGCTTCTTGAAGCAGAAGCATGAGAAAGAATATGATCAGCAGCTCACAGAAGAACTCCAAACCAAAATGATGGGAGCCACATGCAATAGTCACAGGACAGAAAATATATATCCCACCACTTAATTGCTTAAAATGCCAAATAAGGGACAAAATGAGTAATCACTTAAAGAACAGGATTGCAATGAGTAAGGAACTTTGTTTCCTCTAGCCAAGGCTTAAAAATTCCTGTGCTGTATTAGTGCTCCTTTACTTGGTTACTTTTCTTAGATTTTTCAGTTGCTTGCACTGAAGATTCTTTGATTTGCTGTCGCATATACATTCAAAATTGTGACTTTCGTTAGTCTTCCTACAGATTTCTTCATCTTCCTCCACATCCACTTCTTTGTACTGAATAGGTGGTGTAGATAGTGTCCGTGGAGGTTAACACAGTAATGGACAGTGAAAGTGGTCCTTTGCAAGGCACTCTTCAGGAGAAGAAATGAGCAGCAATATTATGGCTATTAGAGACAGCTAGCTGGGCAGCACTGCAAGGAAAGTACAGAGGTACCAGCTGTGGGTGGATGAGGCCACCATTTTATCAAGGCAAATGAAGACCCAGTTGCAGAAGAAACCAGCAATGAATAGAAAAGAAATCCAAGATTTTCAGAAAATTAATATTTTATACTTTTAATCTGTTCCTACTCTGAAACAATGTTCATCAGAAGTACTTCATACATTGACAAAGAAAACAGTTGTATGATTTTTTTATTGGTGCTTTGCAGAGCTGCCCACATTTGCCAGTATGGCTGAAGGCAGGTGTATCCCCACTCCAGATACCAGCATGTACAGACCTTTCTTAATTAGCACTGTGATGAACATGATTATTGCTTGCCAAGTGACAAAAAAAATGGTCTGTGGATAACACAGCAAGAGAGTGCACTGCTACAGAGCCCCAGAGATTATTTCCTGGAAATGTATTTTTCCCCTCTAGCACAATCAACACTCCTCCTTTTATGCCATCCTGCACTGGGAAGTTTCAGACTCCCAGATAATAGGAAACTGTCATTAGTGTCTGAATTCATCCTAAAGAGAGAAGGTAATTAATAAAAATGAAGTGCACTCTATACTAGCAAAAATTTATCACAGAAAGGGAGTTTCATTAGCTCTGACTGGAGAAGCATTCTGGGCCACTGTCTTACATTCAACAATGCCAACACCAAAATCAGAAATTATCTATAAGGATAATCATCCTCTGTTGTTAAGAAAAACTGGTGGGGTTTTTTCCAAAAGCTGTCTGCCATTTCTACATCAAAAACTCTCTTTTGATTTGTATTCTCTCCACGTTTGCATATCACAGAATCCAGATCATCTTTTCTAAGTCAGCATGCCTGGAAATGGCCTCAGATGCAAAAGATTCAGCACAGTATTTTTCTGACTAGTTTGTTAGAGACCTTTCACAGTTGACAGTCCAATTGAAGGACACAATGGCATGCAACCACAAGAGCTGAGAGAGCCTGCTAATATCATTTCAAGGCCACTCTTAAGTGCCTTTAAAAGCTCATGGGGACCAAGGGAGGTTCTTGAGTTCTGCAAGAAAGCAAATATCACTCCTGCCTTCAAGGAAGATAACATCACCTTGATCCCTGGGAAGGTGATAGTACAAACCCTCCTAGAAACAACTTCCAACCCTAAAAAGGACAAGAAGATAACTGGGATTAACCAGCATAGAGTTATGAAAGAGAAATCACGCCTGGACAACCTTTCTGTGATGAAATTGCTGGCATTGTGGCTGAGGAGCCTCACCTGGGGCTTCTGCTGACATCCCCAGGCCCGGGAGCTCTTCACAAGCACAGCCTGCAGCCTTTAGCTCCTGCCTGTGCTGTGCTGGAGGAATGCTGGTCTCCAGCTAAGCTGTGCCTGACCACAGACACCCTGGAGCTGTGGATTGACTTGACCTCAGCCCTGCCTTGTCACTGTGAATGTGCCCATAAATTGCTGGATGTGATCCTGACCTATGCATGGGCTTTCTGGCTTGACCTTGTACCATCTCCTCGCCGTGATTTTGCCTTTTATAGGTCTTGTCTCTTGGTTGAACCTGGTTACGGTCTCTGGGCTTGCCTCACTCAAATGCTGTAGGGTTGAGATCAGAGCAGTCACCCTGGCCCTATTGTGCCATTCCTTATTTGCTTCCTTGCAAAGAGTTCTGAAAAGAAATGCCATTCAATTCAGTCAATTCTCACTAAAATAATATTATTCACCCATGAACTTTAGTTCACTGCCTTCAATATTTTCAAGCAATTTCTCTGGATTCAGGTATTGAAAACACAGTAAGAGCTTTATAAACAAGCAATGACAGGGAAGATTAAATTCATGAGATATATTTCTATTTGTTACACACTCAAATAGCACACTAAGGTAAAAAGAGGATATAATGTCAATGCTATCTAGCCTCTTTCCATAGTGAAGACCCATCAATAGGAACATTCTGGTCAATTAACACATCAAGTTTCATCCATGTTTCATCAAAGTATCTTTTATTTACAGAATAAATGTGCATTGAAGCATTTATAGCTTTTGAAAACATAATTTCCAGGTACTGTAATTACACACCAGGAATGTTTCATGTGGATTAATGCTTAAGAGTTGCATTTATATCATCATTTCTAGAATCCACTATTTCTCCAAACTTGGGCTTCAATCATTGCTTTCATATAGGCTTTTATGAATAACAAGTTATTCATCGGTGCATCGGTGCATCATCTTGCAGAATAAATTATTTTACTATACTAAAATATAATTGCAACTATCAGCTTTAGCTGATATATGCAAAAGAGTTTTCATTGTATACCCATATATTGGTGAAAATCCAAAAGTTCATTAACTGTCACGTGAAGTACCAATAAGTTAATCTTTTAAACTGCACAGATAATATAATACTGGAAACTAAGCAAAGTGCAGTTTTGACTAAAATCAGGGCTAAGTCCTAGGAAAGTTGATTTTTTTTTAACTTTCAGGCTTATTTCCCTAAGAAGGCAAAATTACAAAATATGAAAATATGTTGAAACTTTTTTATTAAGTAACAAAAGGATTGATACAGTCATCAAATCTTTCACTAATTTCCATATCACTTAGGGTATGTTTGCAAACAATGGAGACAATTTTTATACATAAAAATATATTTAGACTTTAAAATGCAACATTTAGTTTGGGAAAACAAATGACCCATTTAATACCAGAAAAGACAAAATTCTAAATATACCAAAAGTACCTATCTAATATACTATACCTGTCTAATCATAAATACTCTTTAATGATCAAATAGTTAACACTGCTGTGAAAAAACCCTACAATACCAAGAAGTAACTCACATATAAAGTGGTAATTGATGAATAATGGTTGTTTCATCTTAATCAAAACTCATCCTACTTAAAAAGCATTGTTTTATTAGTTTGGTAAAAGCTTAAACAAAACATCATTTTAGCAAATAACGAGCTGCACTGCCATATAATAAAAGACAAATGCTACAAATCAGTTACGCAGCCTGCAACTAATGAGCATGACTGAGAGACACTGGTGTATTACAAATTGTACTACACATCCTTTCAAGGTGGATCTGTGTGGCAGACAGCTAACCACAAAATTGCAAGACCAAAACCCAAAGCCCCAAATCTGAAAGCCTCGGGGCATAAATTTCTTTGACCAAGGACACCAAACTCAACAGTAAAGCAGTGGTCGTTTATCATTGCCAGCACACTACAGCATTAAGTGTCCCAGCAGCCCTTCCCAAATTAAATCACATGCTCCAGTACAGATAACTCTCAATCCTATTACCACTTGCCTAAACTTAATTCTGTCAGATGTTCTTTGTGATGTCACAAAAAACATGTTGGGATGCTGTTATCCTCTCTGGGACAGAGCTGTAGCTGCACACTATAGTCATACAATTCTATTTTGAGGTAAACTACTGACATGTACAAAACACTCTTGGAGAAGAATTTCTTCAGGATCATGAGTGTAGTTTAGCCTGAATCCCACTGCTGCCATACTGGAAACTATCCAGGCTTGGAACTGCTTGATGTAGATCATAGCAGTGAACGAAAAATGTTGCTTTTACAAAGGACAACATGACCATACCTCAAGTATTACACACAGTAGTCATCACCTCCTTTCAAAAGTGGTGGAACAAGATAAAAAATGTGTGGAGAGAAGATCTTGGAAAAAGGATAGTGTTGTCGTTAACATTGTGATTGGTGACCAGGCAGCCCTTCAGCTGGAGCAAGCTGTCCCAAGAGTGAGCAGGGAGGATGTCTCACCCAGCTGCCTACAGGTGCTGGCAGTACCTTTGACCACAGAACTACAGATGCAGCCTCACACACACAGTAGGAGCAGGAGTGAGGATATAATAATGTACTGTGCCAGTCGAATGAAAATGGATCAACACAGCCAATGGATTAACAGCCAATGGATCAACCAATTTCCACTGAAGTGCAGCTGCTGCACATCTGGGTTTCCATCAGATTTGTGCCACGTGCTGCCAAAACTGCCAAGCAATGAGAGAAATTCAAAACAAGCCTCTGTAATTTTGTTCCTCTAACCCACCAAAAGTAGCAATCTGATGCAGTGGTTCTGCATCATTTATGATAGGAATGTAACTAACTCAAATGCTACAAAGGAAAATGCTTTTCCTCTGGGATTTCCTGTATTTAAAGCTCAAAAGCATCTTTTATAGAGTAATGGAAAGTGCTAAACAATACTACAAAGTTACTTTTGCATTGTTTTCTAATACCTGAAAGCTCATAATCTTTTAAGTGTTTATACACAGAACTTTTTGTTATCAGGAAAAAAGAGTAATTGTCTGCTTAATGGATACAGAACTATGGCAGAAAACCACACTTAAAGTACACATAGACATCATACAGTCACTCCTCCCATGCAGGTCACTTCAACTTTGTGTCACCTTCCCACCCCAAAAAAATAATTATTAGACTTTGGAAAGTAAGTCTGGAGTAAAATTCTGTTTGTTTACAAACAGTACGAAAGTTGTACTGCTACTAAGTGGAATATCTTTATGTTTTGCTTTCTTCACAGATAATCCAGGCAACCAATAGGTAAAAATAAGAGCTGTTAAGCAGGTATAACAGGAAGCTATTAGACTAGCTGGGTTCCAAGAGCAGTTTTAGCAGATTATAGCCATGGAAATGACTATCTGGTTTTTGTGATTGGCTCACACCTACTAAATATCAGATGAGAGGGGGCCAAAATCTATCCAGATTTTAAAAATCAATACTCAGACTTAGCTGAAAAAACAGTAAGTGCTTCCATGCTTTTAAATATTGCAGGTTTTACTAGGACTTTTGACATTTCTTGCTTGTTGAACAATATATATGTTCAATAAATGATTAAATGAATGGCACTTAAAATAAGATTTTTTTAAAACAATTACCACAATGGTCAAAGAATATTCAAAGAGTTAAGAGGAATTAAACTAGTAAGACACAAAGCCAGAATTAGAACAGTTCATCAATATATTTAATGCCTATGCACTGAAAGCAAATTAAAAGTTACTCTAAAAGCATCTAAGAAAGATCTAGCTGGATTTAACAAATATTTATTTAGCAGTCTATTCTTTCATAAATTCTTTAGAGGCTTACCTGCTTTTATATATTGTAGGCAACATTAATCTGATATTTAAATGATTTTCTACCAGTCTTTCAACACTAATTTAGTATTTAATACAGAACCCATCACATGCAACATGCTTAGAGTTAGTTCTTTGGTCAAAGGCACTGCAGGTAGCCAGTATCTGTAGGCAGCTGGGTGAGACATCCTCCCTGCTCACTCAAGGGATAAATCTAAATAGCCACCTTTAGTCAATTCCAACAAAATTCATAATAATAAACCATCTCACAACCCCTGAAATTATATTTTCATATGATAAAAAAAAAATAAACAAACTATAGCACAATAGTTGGAAATACACTGAAAATTTCTATTATGGATGAAGGACAAAATTAATCTCCTACCCCAATTAGAGACTAGTGTCAGATATATAAATAAGGTCTGAGTCTATAAGTTACTGCCAAGTAACAGAAGATAGTAAAACAAAAAAATTGTTAGCATTTTTGATAAATTATCTTGAAGTACAAGAAAATGTATAACATTTTAAAATACAGAAATTGTTATACTCAGTCTATTAACTTCTTTATTAATTATACTTGGGAGAAATATTCAAATCAAATTGACTGCCTTAAAGATTCAGGTTAAAACATGGTGCTTGACCAAGGTGGTTATAAAAACACCAAGATTGTCATGGGCATGACTAAGAAAATCCCTCACAGTTATAAACAAGACTGCAAGATGAATCCTGGATCTAAACATTTCCCAAAATTAATACTTTTGGCACATAAATAATTTTTATGCTCCCCACATTTGGGATTTTCTCCTTGTTTTAACAGCTTGATATTTGAAATATCAAAAATATTATATCCCACCCTCTATTAAACAACCTCTCTTCTTCACAATCCTTGTTTTTCAAAGAAAATTAATGATGCATCCAAGACAGGAAAAGTGGAACAAATGTAGCAGATTACAGAGCTGCCAACCATCTTGCTCCGAAGCATATGCTGGGATGCAGTGGTGCCTGCTGGCTGGCACTCCCTTCCCCAGGCTGCACAAAAGAGCATGTAACACATGTAATACAGAAGCTGCAGGGAAAAAAAAAAAAAAAAAAAACAAGCACAAAAGGGAGAGTAGGTGGAAAATGACTAAGTTTAATGTGCTGCATTTTGGATGAGACACGCACATTACTGCTGTTAAAAATAAATAAACAAATTAAATACTCCAGATTTGCCTCCCATCTAGTATGTTTATGGTAGTTACAGGAACTTCTATCATATCATGGGAAATGTTTCCATAACTGAGGAAATTTAAATCACATTTGAATAAAGATGTTTTGGAAACAAGTTAACTGCATGTCTTTTCCTTGCCTGTGCTGTGCTCAGTTGCTAGATTTCTGAGGAACTACTGCAGCAAGGGAGTATGAAAATAGTGTGTGACGTTAGCTGAGACATGGTGACTGGGTCTTTAATTAAGGTCAGCATGACCTAGGTCATGGCAAACATCTCCCAGCCTTAATGATGATGGGAAAGTCCATTCACAAGTTGGAATCGAATTTCCTCCATGTTAAGACACAAATCAATCTGGATTCTAAAGAGCAGGTACAGCAGCCTCAGAGTGGATACAGAAAGGCTCTTTAGAAGCTCTTGTTAGATGAGGAAAACAGATTTTGCTTTTTTTCTTTCTGTGCTGCTTTCAAAGGTTGTCAAAGGCAATCACCATCAACACTAACTGCATGGGGAGGGAGCCAAAAGCCTTGATGAGAATTGTCAGGTGAGGAACATAATATTGATCTCAGAAACACTGTGGAACCAGATGATCCTTGCAGCTCCTTCTGGCTCTGTAATCTACACATTAGTCTTTACTTCTGCTTGAACAGCACACTTTAGACCCTAAGGTACTTTATGGCCCTGGACAAGTTAAGGTTAAATGATTTCCAGGCTCATGCTGAAGATACAAGACACTTCATGTTTCAGATGCAAAGTAATTAAATTGCCCGCAGTGCAGGTGGAGACAACAAACCAAATTACCATAAGAAAACCCATTAAATTATATTGAATTTTTTAAAACTTTAAGAAAGAAAGATGATTTTTTTATGCACCATATGAAAGATCCTAAAATACATAATGATATTCATCAGATCTGTTCAGAATAGACAAGAATATGGCCAAATACAAGATGTTCTTTTCCACTCCAGATCTGATCTTTTCCTTTGCATTAATTGTCCTCATGCTACAAATGTAACATAGGATGTTTGAGGTCCAACTGTATGACTCCACATATTAAAATCAGCATTTAACCAATAAAGAAATTGAATTAATGGAGGCATACAGCATAAAGATGACACTTCAAAGGACTTCACATAAATCAACAGGACTTCAAGAGACAAAGCCAGAGAGAAACATTCTTCTGAATCCCAAAGCAATGTAACATGGCAGTTTAGCACTGATGAAATGTTATTACTGCTCTACCGTTAGAAAACATAAAATTTTAAAGTAGTTATTTAACTGTATATAGCTTTGGATTTATTTTCCTTTTTCATCCAGTTCAACAAACTTCATAGAAGTATTAGAAAATTAACTTTCTGTTAAATGTCTTTGAATTTCTCTACAACACTCTAAGGAAAGGGGAAAACAAAACCACCCAAAACAGCATTAATTATATTTGCTGTTCTATTTCCAAGAGCTTGCTTATATAAGTGTAACAGTGTAGGAGACTTAACAACTTTTAAAAATAAATTATTAGTTTTCCATGTACACTGTGGTTTAGCACTGTCCCTTACCACAGCTTTCTCCACCTCCCTTAAACACTGTAATTGGCAGCAAAAGAAAACTGAACCTCAACTGAGTCTCAGTCTATCTAGGAGGTACACATACAACTTTCATGTCCAAGCCTATTCTGTCCCTCTCAGAGGCAGCACTGTGTTCATATGGTCTGTGATTTAAGCTATGAGTAGTCCAACTTGATGGCCCATTGCTGACATCAAGGCAAAGTACAAGAACTTGATGAAGAAACTGAATTTGTGGAAAGAAGGCTTCTATACTTGGGTTCAAACTTATAAAAATGTATTGCAATATTGAGATGTGTTTAATTCCAGCTGGACTCACTGAAATAAAATGAAAGGTACTCAGACCTCACTAACCACAGCTGAAACACAGCAGTATAGTCCAGAGGCTTTGATTTACTGTTAAAAAAATGTGGATGAGGAGAAAAAAATATATTTATCTATATTACGTGCATTATATGTATATATATAATTTTGCATATTATATGTACACATATACAGGGACTAATATTGTCAAGACATCATATAATGTAAAGCATTTTATCTAAATGCTAAAATGATGAATACCACAGAACATACCGTGAACTTTCCCTGAAAAATACTGGAATTAACTCATTTCCAAAATTGGAACAGATCTGCAATCCTGAGTTCAAGAAAATATGTATGAGTTTCAAGCCCATACCCACTGTAGTTCTACTTTCATCTATGTCTTGGACGCTTGTTAAGGGAAGATTTTGCTATCTGAAACATAACACTCCTTTGAGACAGTGCTTATTGCTCTTTTGTGAACTGACTTTGTCAGGATGAGGCACAACATCCATAATGCATTCTGAAAATTTTCTTAGCAGCAGCTACACAATTATCTCTGCCTTCTTTTGGCATCCAGTTAATGAGACAGTAGCTGCATTATCATTCAGATACACTGCAATTTTAATTTTTTTAAGATTCATTTCTATTTATATGTCCTTTTGGCGAATACATGTTTTTTAAAGAGGAATAGTTACTTAGAAAAAAAAGAAATATCAAATTTTTCCTCCTGGTCTAGGAAGGATTCTTTGCTTCTAAGTACAGATTTTCATTTCCCACATCCCTAGTAATATGGGTATAGAAGCATAATTTTTTTTTATATTCAGCTTCACAAATCTTAAATTGGAATTGTTAAAAAAATAATTATAATAATCCAATAAGCAACAGCCCTGCAGAAACAAACCTAGTTGCTCAGGTCTTAGCATAATACAGTATAATCAGAACCACTATTTTCTCCTTTAGAATTATTTTTAGTACAAACAGACCTCAACATTTTAGCTTCTGACATGAAAAGCGAACATATTTATTTCTCTTACTTCACCCTAATTAATGCATAACAGTTCTTCTGAACCTCCTTCACAAGCTACAGAATCATGTGCATTTTGTTAAGCAAAATGCTCCAAGTCTTCCCCTCAAGATAGCATGGGTCAGGTCACAGACTTTTCATTTCCTTCACTACTAACATTTCAGCTAATTTGTGCTTGCCTTGAGCATCAGGCTAGTCAATTTTTTCCTCTTTATTCAGGGTCATCAGAATTTACAATGACCTACTTCCTTACTAAACAAGCATGTTATGAAGTCTTAATGGATTTTCTGTCTTAGAGGTTGTGCTTTCATACTGTGTAAGAGAAAATTTTCAGATCAGAGAAAAGCAATGAGGAAGATCAAAGGTATGGAATGGCTTCTGAACAAGGAAAGATAAATAATTTTCAATTCTGCAGCCTGAGAAAGAAATGACAGCGGAGGTGTGACAGAGGTTTATAAGATCATAAATGATCTGGAAAGGGTGAACTGAGCTCAAATGTTTAGTCTTTTCCAGTGTAAGAATTTGGGGGATGCAAACAGATGACAGGTTTGAAACAAGCAAAAGACAGTTCTTACAGCACAGGTAAGCTGATGAACTCTCTGTCACAGGAAGCTGTCAAGCAGGATGAACTATACTGAAGGATAAAAAAACCCCACATAAATTAAAAATTTTTAAAGGCCCAGCTAAGTCAGCAAAAGAAGTAAAAAACAGGTTTGTAAGAAAGAATAAGTAAAAAAATAAGCAAAAATGGATTTTAAACCAAGGTGTGAGGGAAGTAGAAAGACACAAGTCTTGGGAGAAAATTTCTAGCAATTGACAATGAGAAATTTGGATTTGGAAAGCTAAAATAAAATGGCAGATTTCACACAATCACTGAAGGTTACACTTGGAAGGGACCACAATGGGTGATGTGGCGCAAACTCTCTGTTTAAGCAGGGTCATCCTAGAGCACATGGTGCAGGATTGAGTTCAGCTGGTTCTTGAATATCTCTGGACTTCTGACTTCTGCTAGTTTAACAAAGGTTGCCACTTTCAGAGCTAGCAACATGATGACAAACAGTTCTAGTTTTCAGGAAGGGAAGACTTACTTAAGGGAAATGCAAAATAAGCCAATTTAACTGCACACATCACAACTGCAAAAAAGCATTGCAGACACAGAGGAGCATCAACTTGAAGCACTTAAGTCCAACTCTTGCCCTACCTCTCAGCTCCTCAGTTCTCTAAGATACCCCTTATTATGTTTCATATCAAATCATCCAAATTGAGCCTAGCGTGAATGAGAATCTCAGCACCACTACCTTCCTTGTGCTGTTTTCACAAACTAAATAACAGCTAATATAAATTTCTAATAAGAACATAAGGAACTGTGACAGATATTTCAGGGAAAGAAAGAGCATTCATTAGTCTAAATCCCTTTTCACAAGTGATATTCAATATTTCTCAAAAATGTATAACAACCTTTCTGTCTTGACTCTAACACTCTGAGCTCTGTATTATATTTCCTTCAGTGACATTGAAGAGGAAAATAGGTGCTCTGCTACCTGATCACTCAATGTCTCTCTAGGGACAGCATTGTCTGCTTAGGCAGTTTGCATCAGAAAACCTTTCCCTTCTCTCTGCGCCCTCAGAGTATCTGCCTGCAGCAATCCTTCACTGCCAGGTATCATACCAGTTCAGTAATTATGGAGCAGCATTTCCAGACTTTTTCTTCTTTATCTTTGATACTATTGTGATTGCCTGGAACCCTGACACTGATCAGCAAATGTGTAGTGAAAAACCAACTACCTCATCATGCAGTAATACACGTCTGCAACTCCCAGAAGGAGAGATGAAAGCTTAATCTTTTCTCATGATGACCACAGCTTATGGATTCAGGGCTTACCACATCGTGCATGTGAATATAAAGGAAAGGGATGCCCAGAGGAGAAACTGTCCCTGTGTTATTTATTCACTGTGAAGATATTAAAGTCAAATCTTCATTAAGTTCACCAAGAAAAACACTTCCTAGGCAAAAGTCATAATGCTGTTTATGAACATATGGAATTCCATTTGAAAATATGTGGCTCTGATTTATGTTAGAGGTTTCTGACTCTGGTAGTCTGACAGAGGTAAAGCTGCTGCAGCACCACATCCCCACATCCATCCAGTCACAAGTGCATACAGTGCATTTAGACACATACCAATAGCCAACCACACAGACCAATGCAGACTGAAAAACACAAGATCAATGCAGGACTAGGGCAAACACAAGCTACACCAACATCCTGGTCCTGCTCCCCTCTCTGGCTGACCAGGATGAAAGCGATTTTGTACAGAATACATACACAGATACATTATATATCCCTCCAGGAACTGGCCACAGATCTGCTCAATAGCCAGCCTCTGGATCATCATCTAGCCGCACAAAGAAGTCCGTCTCTGGTCTGGCTTGGACTCCCTGCTTCTTCCAGTAGTCAATCCACACGGCCTCTAACCTCTCCAGTATCCAACCCAGGCTCATGGCCTCATCTCCCACTCACCACTGTGGGCTATCCAGTGATCACACGTGCTGATACACACCCACAAAATACATGTGCAGCTGCCCCAGCTCTCAAGCCCCTCTGACCCACAGCCCCCTGAGTACTAGGGAGTACTTAGACCTCTCAATTCACTCCAGCTGCTCCACTACAACACCTGGGAGGGACCCTGTGACACAAGGTTTCCATTCTATGGTCTCCCCACACACATAGTCACATGCACACAGAATGGGAATTAGGAATGGAGGCTGAGAAGAAGACAGGACAAACAGCATGGGTCAGGGACAGGGCATGGCCAGATAATGGTACTGACCACAGCCTCTTAACACATGGTCATCTGCTTTTATTGCCTTGTTCATCTATTCTCCCATATTTGTTCCTCCTCCAAACCATTATGCGCCCTTCTTTTCCCCACTTTGGTTCCTCCCCTAAAAATCCCATCCCATCAGTTGAGTGTCAAATTTGCTCTGATTAGGTTATTGGGGTTCCTCTGTCACTGTTTCTCTGCTTCTTCATATTTTTGAAGATTAGCTTTTAATTAACATTGACGTAACAGCTGATCCAATCTAAGTCAGTGGAGTTTAGAAAGCACAGATGATGGATGTCAGCCAAAGGTTGAGACAAGGGAAATATCCAAAATTTCCAAATCCAGTCTGTAGAGACACATTTTTTCCAGACAAGACCAGCTGGCTGCACCTGCAATGATTATTCCAGTAGTAATATGAGAAACATTGGAGTCACTGCTGAGGCTGCTCCAGCAGGACTGAAATGGCTCTCCAGCACACCCTCTGCTGCCTGTAGTCCCCTCCTCTCAGAGGAGGGAAAGGGGCAGATATTTGCCACTCAAGACCCATCAGTATCAGTCTCTCGTTCAAGACCTGCACCAGGCAATTCAAATGCAGAGCTGGGTTTAACACTGACTGTACTGAAGAAAAAAGAGTTGCAAAGTGGGATCTTTATTTGTACTCTCTTCTAACCTTGCAAGAGCTTAAAAGCCACTGACAAAGCCCAGGACTGACGGCACAGGTAGATCCAGGGAGAACATGTTTAAAAAGGTTACTGCTTGATCCCCCACTGTCCCATGCACGCCAGCTCTGCTTGTGTGCAACCCCAGGATTCGACTCAAGAATATTTTTAGCAAATGCATCTCAATGGAAGCTGAAGTAATGTAGTTCAGAGAAAATAACTAGATAATGATTTCAGGGACTATATGTGCACCATATGAAAGAGATTCTGAAGTGACACAGTCAATACCAATAAGAGTAGAATGGGAATCATCTCTGCATTCAGAGATCATTGGTGCAGCATCAATAAACTGAACCGCGGTGGGAAGTTCCAAATATTCAAGGAAAATATTTGCTGTCTAAATGACTGGATAGCAGAAAAAAAGAGTGTCATCTTTGATGACTGAACAGCAAATAAAGCAAAATCTTAGAGCAAATAATAGAGAACATTATTAAAGGTGCCTCATTATCCACCTTTCAACTTTTTAGTATTCTACTTCTCCCATTTATTAGCATTTATGCTTTTGTCACCATTTTTGCATAGATAATGTATCTCCTGTCTCCTCCTTTTTGCTGTACTTTATTTTTTATTGTGGCCATTTCTCCACTTTCAAGACTTTTGAATTGTTATTCTATGCTTATTTTATTAAAAAAAGAAGGGGGGAGAGGAAAGGGCGAAGGCAAGGCAAGCCCTAGAGATTTTAACCAACCTAATTGTATTTGATGTTATGAAATAAATTAAACATGATAAATGAGTGGATCTAAATAGTCTGTTAGGGCAGAAGAACTGGGGTTGGAATGCCACCACTTCAGTGCCCTGCTAGACCCTGAGGACACCGTCACTACAGCAACAGCCTCTCCGGGTGTCACACGGGAGAATACTATCTCCTCTCTCTGCTCCTGCCCGCTGGCTTGTGTGAGTTAGCTGGAGCAGGCAGACCACCTGGGAGCATTGCTCCTTGTCACTATGTCACTATTTGTCCTGTTCTTTCCAGAGGCCAAATTTTAATGACTCACTCCACAGACCAAGCAGTGTGCGTGTCTGTGTACATGGAGGTCAGCAGCAGTCAGCGTTCGGAGATCACCACCAAAACCCCAGCTGACTTCCACCAGAAGCTAAAACTCTATCTCATCCCCTACATACTAGAGGAAACAGGATAATTGCACACCTCATATTTGCATTGAGAGTGTGAAGCTCTCTCACACAAGCTGTTGCAAACCTCCCTGAATAATCCCAACAGTTTTACTAAAAGAACATATGTGAGTAAATGCTCATCTGGACAGTCTTTTCCTGTCTAAAAATAACTTCAGCAGAATCTCATCTCTACGTATCTAGGGGCAAAGTGTAGCAAGTAACACTAGTAACTAGGACAGACAAACCTGCTGTAGTTAACCTGAAGAAATATTACTGTGACAGAGTGGCTAAAAAACTAGGACCATAAAGAGTGAGAGAGTATTCAAGACCAAAAAGATTGTTTAAGAGACCATTTGAAATCTTTTAAATGAACAAATTTCTTCACAGAAAAGCTTGATTTATCACTTTGGAGCAAAACTCTGTTTTGGCTTCTAAAACACAAAAAGTGTGCCTGTGTTGAAGAACTCAGAATCTCGTACTTCAGAATCTGACCTACTCATTTGCGTTCATCAATGTTGCAATGATTTTCCCCAGTTTAAAACTGACCCAATGAACTTTCAAGTCCTTCTTTGCTTCCTCTTCTGCAGCAGCACATAGTGGCAACAACTGTTTGAACAACAGGCACTGGGATCTTGAGTTGCTAGCATTTTGCATGCATCTGCTGGAATCCTTTAGGGCGATTTTGCTCCTTTAGGTGTTTGTTTCCTGTCCTGCTGAGTCTTCAGTCAATGATGCCCTATCAGCCTTAGTTCTGGGCACCCATAAGAATTTGAATCTTCCTCAGATGTATGCTATTTCCACATTGATAAGTCTTAATTATTTGTTAAAAGACTAAAAGGGCTTAGGATTAACCATGCTATTGCATATCCAAAGACATGGAAGTTGGCCTAAGGTTCAGAGGCAGACAGATCTCTGCACAGCTTTGTGTTTTCAGAGCAGTATAAGTGCTTTCACAAAGCCTGAACTCCCAACGCCTGTGGACCTGAGCTAGCCTGGGACAGGCTTACTTCAGACCTGTGTTCATGCAGCTTCAGACTGCCACATATCTGGGAGAAAATATATCCTCAAAGGAACAAAGAAAATAAAACTGCAAATAGATTCATGAACATAACTTCATGTTCATGACTTTATGTTCATAACTTTATGTCTGATAAACTGTACCCTTTCCTGTTTGCACACTGCTGCAATCAAAGTTGTAACTCATTCTGCCCCACTCAGAAACAGGTAAGAGCTAGCAGAGTCCAGGCAGGTGACCTTTGCAGCAAATATGCAGCATAAAGTCTTTAGTATACTCAGAACCAGTTCTAAACTGATGGCAGATAAACATAATTTATTACACATAACTAGAGAGAGGCACAGGAGAGACATAATTTCTTCTCAGGCTCACAGATAACAAATAATGATGGCACTCACTGGGTATGTAGGAACACATATATCTTGAGAGGGCAAAAGAATATGCAGTGCAATTTCCAAACATGCAATCCCTGTGAAGAATTAGGAATTGATCGATACATAATCGTAGATTCATCAGGACTGGAAGAGACCTACAAGGTCATCCAGTCCAACTGGCAGTCCACCCAGCACTACCACTGTAGCCCCTAATCCACTAAACAATATCACCCAGCACCAGATCCAGCTTTACTTTAAGGTTTACAGGTGATGTCCTCCAGCTGTGTCTCTGCTGGTAAACCAGAGCAGAAGGCAGTTTTGAGTTCCATGACCATTGCTTCTGTACAACTGTTACCTTGCTCACTAGCACCACTTTGATCTGGGCAAAGCAGCATTTTCCCAGAGCCTTGACATGTCTTAGAGGACAGAATATGTCAGGAGTGTTTTGGAAGAAGCTGACACCTGACCGCAGTGTTTGGGGAAGGGAAAAGAGGCAGGAGTTTAGGCAGGTAAACAAAAGCTGTGCTGTGCTACCAACTCCAGGGCCAGAGAACTCCAAAAGCTCCCCTTTTACCAGCAGTATAGCTGTTGCTGCTAAGAAAAAAACCAAAAACGTGGCAGAAGTTCATCTCCTTTGCTCCTGGCCTCCACATGCTTATTTCAGAGCATTAACTGATTCCATGACAGGACCTACAAGATGGGCATTTGGAGGCTGCAGTTAAGGCAGTTCTGCAGCCTGCATTTTACTGAAATATACGGCAGAAGTGTGCTGAGGGAAACGAGGGCTATCCAGGGACTTGCATGAGCACACACGGCCATGAGTGCACAGGAGTGCAAGGTTTGGCAGATGATTGGAAGAGGAATGACTTCTATTTGACCAGCAGCTTAGCACTGGTAGATGGCAGTGGGGCTTAGAAGAGAAATAGAAAGATCACATCCTACTGCAGGCATCTACAAAGAGATGTGGTCTTGAACCACTGCAAGGTAGATTCTGACTCACCAAAGTCTTCTCTATACAACAGGTGTTTGTGCTCCTGATCCATATTTTATGCTGCACTAAAAGTGCCTGACAGGATGAGGAAATGTATTCACATATTGATAGCGAAAGAAATTTTTCTTTTACAGAATCCTTCCAAATGATATATAGAGCTATACAGTAATTCTTTGAGTATATGAAATGACAAATCATCATGCCTAGAGTGAGTATCATTAACAGAATTTAATGTTCCAGCTGCAATAAGAAAAGAACTAATTCACAATAAATTTAACAAAAAACACCAATCTGTAAAAGTACTATGCAACTGAAAAGGCTGGCCAACATCTGTGAAAATGGAAGGAAACCAGCAAAACTAACTCATATAAAGTAACTAGGCTTCTTTACCCCCCAAAAAAATTATCTGGAGGGACAGTATTACAAAATTCTGAATTCATGGGTGTAACCTTTTAATGGTCAGTTATTTACATTAAAGTCATCCCCAGAAAGTTCTGGAATACAACTGCCTTGTAAAAGGTATGCTGTATAGGTGACAGTTTAGTCACTGCTTCAGCCTACAAGTACTGAAATTTCCTAGCACCTGTTTTAATTTTTTTACAGTTTTGGAAGTATGGTAGCCTCAAGGCTGAGCATTCTGATGTAGACATTTTATCATTTCAAGGACAGACTGAAAGACTGGGATCTTGTTCAACAAATTAATTTATATTTTGGAAGACTAAAAATTGCTACAAGAAATTGTCATTTTTAGAATAGGAAAAGCTAAAGTAGTATGAAAGTTATAAACAAATATTCACTGCTGATAAAAATATTAACTTAAACAAAGTTAACAAAAATGTCAGTCTAATCTCTTCAGTAAAGCTTAAGAATCAATGAATGCTAGCTGGAGTTACTTGAGAACTCATGGAGATATTTCCGTGATTTAAAAATAGAAGGCATTTATTACTTATCTTCTGTACTTTGATGATTTCCTACACATCTCATCAGGACTATTTTCTATGCATTTCTTAGATGCTGACTTTGGGCTGCAGGTAAATGCTGCTTTTGAAAACCCACATGACCACCTGCACACATGCTTTCAATTTCACAGTACAATTCTAGGACTTTGCTGAATCTTCCATCACACTAAGTATTACAGATCTTCCCTTTACAGCCTCAGGGACTTTTTGGAAGACATTCATATTCTCTGTGTTTATGTTTAAATGCAATTATACGTTCTCCTACATATCTATACTCTTGTAGGCAAGTGGCCTCTTCATAAGAACAACCAAACCGTACAGATTGTCTTAAAAGAATGAGTGAAACACAAAGTACATCTGCTGATTGTGAAAATTAGTTAAAAACCCACAGCAGATGGCATTTCAGTTATCTGCCTAGATAAAGCATAAAATCAAGAGTAAAGAAAAGGTGCAATAATAAAAAATATGGCTGCTGCATTGTGCAGTGCAGGACAGAGCCTTCCTCTCTCAAAGTGGCTCCCAGGTGCTGTACTCTGTGCTGAGCCAGACTTGCTAGGGTGGGGGAGAGCAGAGGGGAAAAAGGCACAAGGTACAGGACAGTGGCAGCTGCTGCTACAGGGAGCACAAGGAATGGAGCTTCTCTCCTTCCATGGCAGCCACTGCCCTCCACACCTGCAGCAGGAACAACAGCAATTCACCTTGTGAAACTGAGTAGCAGAAAGCAGGAGTTGTTTAACTTGCTTTACCTTCACAAATAACTCTTCCCCATCTCCTTTCAAATAAAAGTATTCAAGGAAAAAGGATAGATTCAGCCCCCAGTAATTTTGACACTCAGACTGAATGAAGTTCCTATGTGCTTTAAACTTTCACTGTGCAGCTTTACAGCCTCAGGGGCTGTACAGCACTGGATGTACTTAAAGACATGGGCTTTTTTCCCAGACTTTTTTAATAAACATGATTTTTTCTTGCACTGTGTGATAACAGCATAAACCAATTTCTACTCTATTTCTGAGCCCTAGAGCTGTACATTTTCTTCCTTTATAAGCCAATGAATACTGATGCTTTTTATTTTTATGCTGTGCCATTCTATTACATAAAACAGTTTTTGCAAATACCATCACCTCTTAAATTTACTAAATTAACACATGAGTTTGAATCAGTGTTCTAAACATATTTTTGCTTGATATGTTGCATATTATAGATGAAAACCAAAGTTGTCCATCTTTGAAAATCATGCTACATTTCTGATGATGATCTTTTGGTATCATTCGTTTCAAGATGTATAGTGATGAAGAAATTGATTTTTTTTTCCTTAATAAAGCTAATTCCCTTTATCAATTCACTGGTTTTTGGTTTATTTTTTTTTCCTGAATAGGCCATAGCCACTGATTTTTAATTTTATAAGAGGAGACTTCAGCTTAGCTGATGGCAAATGCACAAAATCTTGCAGATGAAGCCATGTAATTTCCCAGTTCAAACATTCCTGAAAATAAATTTTTCATTTACCATTTGTTTTTTTTTCCCACCACAATAGCATATTATCTTAAGGGTATGAGATCACACAAACAAAGACTTTTTTAAACGTTGCTAGAAATTATTTCCTTTTGATGTGTGCATTCCTGAACATAGTCCAAAGCCAGTATGAAGTTGTATGTATGCACACATGCATTCTGCCTAGATATAATTGTGTGCCTTTAAAAATGACCCCTTTTACCAAGCTGCAAGAAGCCACCAAAAAATCCTCTAAGGTAAAACACACTACTTAAAAAAAATTTAAAAGGAGAGTTTATAGTGATTTAGCCAAGGTTTAGAAAACACTTAGCCCCAGTTCATGAAAAATGATTGCAAGAGCACCAATATTGCTTGCTGAGAAAGTAAAACTAGAATACTAAAATTAAAAAATCAGACTCCTCACATAAATCATAGCGGAAAAGAAAAATGGAAACTTATAGGATGTTTAATTATTTTGGTTACCTCTTTTTATAACAGGTTAAGAACAAAAGTAGCTCTAATGATAGTCTCAAGCCTATTCTAGAGATCAGACTGGTTGATTAGTTGATAATAGAACATGAAAAACACAAGCATTTGATTAGAATCTGTTCTGCTTTGGGGAAAAACAGGTTATGTGTTTATAGGAAGAGATGGCAGTTAAATACTTTCCATTCCAGCAATAACTGAAAGGGATGTTGAAGTTATGAAAGTCTTCTGAGCCAAATGCCTTTACCTCAGAATTAGAGTCATGTTCTCTTAGAGCAGTCCTGGAGCACACAGAGCAACGTCCTCTGCTTGGCAGTAGGATTCTTACCTGGAAAGAGGGAGCTCAGTCCCAGATTCCAGATCGTGCACCTCGTAAAGGTTAGGATTAAATGTTTCAACAGAAAAAAAACCCCAAAACATACATACACAGTTATTTTTTTTCCTAAACTAAGGCTGGAACACAGGAGCCTTTTTCTCCCCTTCCCGTCAGAGATCCCGCAGCTGTGCATTAATTCCCCGGAGGAGCCCACGGGGAGGCTGAGCCGGGTGTTTCACTGTAGGGGCTGTGTCTCACTGTGCTGCTGGGCACGGCAGCACACTGACCCCTTTGTAGACCTGGCCCCTATTAGCATTTGGCACGGCTGCAGCTGCTCCTGGCACGCTCCTCTAAGGCAAATGCCCACGCTGCAAGAAACATGTTGATGAAGCACAAGTGAGGACTCAAAGAACAACTGTGAAAGTGATGAAAGGCTTAGCTAGTGCAAAAGCAGGCAACTCGTTTATTTTACTGACAAAAGGTTATGAGGCAAACTCATGATAGTCTACAAGCACTCTCATGGAAGGAACAGAAATTGGAGCCTGTTGGGTCTCTCAGCCTACCGGCCAGAAAAATGAGATCCAGAAGCTGCATGACAAGGCTAGACAAATTCCTAATAAGAAAGATGAACAAAATTCTAACACTGGTGCTCAACAGCCATGGAAAAATTATGAAGGCTTGTGGAAGTGCATCTCCACCATTCCCGATTCTTAAACTGAGGTGTGTTTCCTCTCCCTAAAAGACATGTAGGTCAAACAGAGACTACTTCATTTAACCAGCAGAGTATCCTCCTTTATCCCAGCAGGAGGCTTCATCTCAGTACCTCTAATCACAACAGACCCTGGATCAAGAGCATCCTAAGCTTTGCAGCTTTAAGGAAGCAACTTTTTTGATGCAAAATCTTACAGAGGATAACAAAGGACTGACAAAACCAGTCAGATAGGCTCTGCCAAATTTCAAAATGAGCAGATGCTTTGGGACATGAAGCATTTTTCTCTCTCGTAGACTGAAGGTGTGATTAACTTTTGAATTGATATGGGATGCCAATCACTGAAAGACGCTGAAAAACTGAAGAAGGTCCAGCAAAGGCATATCAAATGCATTATAAGGCAGGAGAATCTGACATAAGAAGAAAGGTTGAAAGAATGTTTGTTCAGCCAAGAGAAAGCTCAGAGAGGATACAACAGAAGTCTCAAAACATAGGAAGCAATTATAAGATGCAGGTATTCTCTACTGAAGGATACAAGAGATTATATATTATCCTCTATGAACTTAAGGTATATCACTGACAAATGTTATTTTTCTTTTTAGCGCAATCAGTGTCTCTAGCCTAAGCCCTTATTTGTAGCCTCAATTTTCAAAAGCAAAGAGCACAAAACAAACACTTTTTGCTTACACTCCAAAGTATAAATGATAATAATTTTTAAATGTACAGAGGGCAAATGAAGTGGAATGAGGGAGCATCATTAAGTCCTTCCCAAAAATTCAAAAGAATGCAGTGCACTCAGTACCTCCAATAACTGCCAAGTTCTTCGTAACACTTAACACATTTTACAAAGACAGAATAGAAAACTAGTAACAATGCAGAAACTGAACATTATCAACAAATTTACAAATTGTGGCAAGACTGCCACTCTTTGTGAATGAAACAGAAAGTTACAGAAGAGATGAAAGACAATAATTTTGCCTCACAGACCATGATTTATTTCTTTTTATTCTGTAGAGGTGATGTGTCTAAAAATAAAACATTTTCTAAAAGTATTGTTTTAGATATACCAAATGTTAATGGTCTAGACAGGCAAGAAAAATAAATAATTTTTGCAAACAGCAACTTTAACCAAAAACAATTTAGAGGAGTAGCAAACATTAATACTGCTTTAACAGTATCAATGCCCAGAATAAAAGCCATAATAGCCAATAAAAAACTGAAGAGTAATATTCTCTGATTTTTTTCCACTACAAATATTAATAACTTTATTACTTAATTATTTAAATATTATATTAACTGCAGATGACCACAGTTCTTGCTTAATGTGCAGCACAACTTTGCAACCTTCACAAAAAAAACCACACAACTAATCCAAATCAGCAAGAGAAAAGCAAAACTACCTTGCTCTTAATTGAAAATTTCTACAGAGAATTACATCTCAGAACACATGTTGTTTACCAGACTTTAATTTCAGTATTCCATATAACATATTCCTGCAGCCATAACTGGAAATAAAGTGTATTTTCCTGAACAACAAGTTACAAGGCAGAACATTTGTAAAATCACTTTGAGGCACAGTGTTTCTCAAAGTAAGCCATAAGTATCTCAAAAGGTTATTTGTTATGGTTATTTGCTAAAACTATTATTTACTTTGTTCTTAATGCTGTTCATAATAAATAGTATGATGTCTTTCTTGTTCTATTAGTGTGTTTATAAAAACATGTTTAAAGATTCAGTATCATTTTGATGAAAAAGTTAAAATAATTCTGTTTCCTTTACATTGCATAACTATACAAAAAACTCAAACCCATGTCTTTGTTTTTCAGAATGAAATCTTATGTTTTCCTTAAAAAATAAAAATGTCTATCAATGTCAGCTGGGATCGTCACAGCACTACAACTAAAACTGTAATAATTCACCATTTAGAAGACCTTCTGTAAAAGAGTAAGGAAAAACAGCTGCTAATATTTGTATTTTTACAAATTATTAATCTGCAGTATGTCATGTGGTAGATTATCAGAGTTGAGTTACAATCCAAGACTCAACTGCAAACACAGATGGGTTCCCAAAATGTCATGGAGTCTGGAGCCAGCCAGTCTTGTTCAATCATTGGGACCAATCAGGGTGAGGCAGTAAAACTCCTATAAAAGGAGGACAAGACCTAGAGCAGACTTGTAGAGGGCAATGCCTTCACAGCAGAACTTTCACCCAGCTGACTTGAGCGTATTCAAAGGAACAATGGCAAAGATAATATTTTGCTACTTGGAAAAATTCCTTGGTCTTGGAAGGAAGGCCTTAATGAGGTGAGGAGATGAACAACATTCTTTACAAACCAGAGGGGTAGGGCACCCACCACAGTACAGCTACATCACATATTTTTTCAAGAATTTAAGTTTTCACATGGTAAGTGCTACATGGCTGTAGATTCCACCACTTTTGCATGTAATTCAGGAAGACATAATATTACTGACACCCTCACTATTAGAAAGCAAATTACCTGTGAATTAGCAATTCAGAAATCAAGACAGAAGTAAGTTTGTACTCCAAGCACCCACTAAGGCACTCCTGGCTCATTTACCAGGCAGCTCAACACACAGTTACTCATTAACTCCACAAAGCACCTACCTGCCAAACCAAGTGCTCCTTTACAACAGCTGTGCCTGACAGACAGACGCTCAGCACAATCGTGTGAGATGCAGAGGTCACGACGCTGGCAACTATAGCATCCCTCATGTTGAAGGGCAGCATGGTGTACACCACAAAAATGATGAACAAGAAAAATGATACCTGTGCAAGACACCAAGACAAAAAAAAAAAGAAAAAAGAAGCATGTCAAATTCACTTTGGAATAAGATTTTAAAAATAGCATTTGATTTTGAACTGTCTTCAGCATAAAGTTACACACCAGTTTTTCATGGGAAAGTCATTGCTAAACCCTGAAGAAAATTGATTTAGGAAGAATTAATTTTTAAGAATTGGAAAATTTACATTCTATTAGACTTAAGAAGTGTGGTTTCAAGATACTAAATAATGGTTTCAGACCTACAGCATATTCCAAACTTTTCAGATTTTATTTCAAATTTATACTTTAAAATTTTAATAGTTATAATACTCTATTTGCAAGTAAAGAGTTATCCCAGCACTGGCCAATTTTCATTGTGATCTGCAATACAAAACAATCTGCCAAACTCCTCACAAAGCCTTAATTTCAGTACAGAAAGATTTTGTACATCCTGATGACCTAAAAATTCACACTATCATATACAGGAAATTATGCAAAAAAAAAAAAAACAACTTAAATTCAGCCAAGAAATTTGATGTAACAAGATTGTATTTCATAAGTATCTACATGACCTATGTAAAATTCCATAAAATCACTATATTTTACGGTAATACATTTATTTAATCATGTAAAACAGCTTCAGAAAATCACAGTCCATATGCAGAATCTCCTGTCATCTTCTTTTAAAGGGTACTAGTGTCCAAGCTAACCTTATGGAAAAAATGCACTGCCCAACCCATAAAAGCAAAGGGGATTCCTTTGCTATACATAGGAAAATATATATTTGATGCTGTGCTTAAGTTCCAAGCCCCATCACACATTTGAGAGAATGTAACTAGATTTGGGACACAGGTTTTGCACACATAAGTAAGTAGGCAATTCTGAAAATGTGCCAGCTGGTATATAATTACATCTCCATGTAAGGCTTTCCATCAGCTTGAGTTGACTTGCAAGCCTATTCACCATCCAGCAGTTCATACACACAGTACAGAACACAGAAAGCTCCCAGGCAGGTGTGAGCAAGAGTAATTTGCTGCTCACTTCCCTTCGTGCCAGCCTGCATTCTTCCCATCTGCATGTGACAACTACATAGCCAAAACTGAAGTCTAAGGTATGTGCCCCTGGAGGCATGCTTTTCCATCCTAGGGACAGAACGACAGAACTGGATGGAGATGTCCACTTCTGTTATCCATTCATCTTTCTCCAATCCCTCCATTAAGATCAATCCAGCTCCTTCTTGATCTCTAATACCCTTTTCAATGCTGGCAGCTCTCCCATATACTCAAGAGTCAAATAGTTCAAAGGCATGAAATGAAAGAGAACTACAAAGGAAGTGAGGGATAACAAGAAAATACAGCAAGGAAAAAGCAAAGCTTTTGCTTTGCCTCTCTACTCTTCCAACCTACAAACAGATATCACAAGAAAACAAAAGTGATTGATATCTCTCCTTGGTTTCAGTCCTCCCTAGAATTTTTCACAGTGATCAGATGTTAGTAAAACCAACAGCAAAGAAAAGGGTGTACAAACTTGGTCTAGTAAGAGAAGGGTTATGCCAGTACGATGGTTGAAAGCTGTCCAGGCTGAGGAAAAATCAACTGCGATACTGACAGAACCAACTGGGAATTTTAAAACTTGGGAAAGGTGTAAAAGCTCTGGCAGCCTAAAAAAGAGAAACATAGCATGTACTTTTGAAAGGCTGGGAAAAGGGTAAATCTCATCAGCTTCACTTTAATTCCTGTGGAAACAACAGCCAATAATAATGCATATACAGCAATTCATAATCAAGAGTCCCAAAAGTTAAGAAAAACACAGGTAATAGCAAATGTGATTTTGCTGAGAACAAATCATCTTAAAACAATTACATCTTCTGTCATGAAAACCAGCATCAGTATAGGGAAAACACAAATAATGAGATAGGCAGCAACAAGGGATGTGAAAGGTCCTCTACTGCAAGAGTAAGATGAACAGATGCCAAAGGCAAAATATCCTACTGGCATGTAAGACCAGCTGCCTAAAATATGTTTCCAGCTAAAGGCCAGGCTGAATGGGGCCCCGAGCAAACTCCTCCGGTGGAAGGTTGCCCTTCCCATGGCAGAGAGGTTGGAAGTAGATGATCTTTAATTTCCTCCAACACAAACCATTCTTTGGTTTTAATATTAAAAAAAAAGTTTGAGGAAGAATCCCAGCTCCAAGTCCTGGAAGAAGGATTTCAAACACCCCCATTCTTAGTGATTTTTCACATAAACAAGGTTTCATTGTTTCCAAGTTTAACTTTCTCATTGCCTATGTGGTATTCACATATGTGTGAAAATTTTATTATTAGAAAATACAAATTATTCATCTTTAACTGGTTTGTCTCAAAAAATATAACTTGCATATTTTTTAATATCTGACTTTATAGCCAAACAAAAGGATCCACTCCATTTGTGTGGTACATGCTAAGTACTTTTCCAAACTTACAAGTGGATGTAGGACAGTGTATGATGCTGTTGCTTTTCAACTTTGACATAAAACAGACTACTAAGCATGTGCCCAAGATTTTGACATTCTGCAATGCTTCTAGTGATATCAGCTGTATCAGCTCCAAATTCCCTTTATATCTCTAAACAACTGTTTTATAAATCACATCACTGCTTTCCTTGGTCAAAATAAATGGATAATTTCAACATTCAACAATTACAAACAGAGAACACTTTTAGGAGGTTCAGCCCCCCTTGACATTACATATTCAAATAGGCTGGGTTGCAGAGGAACTGTGTCAAAGAATACTTGATTAAAAAAATTGACCCATCAAGTCTTGTATTTGCATATATTTGCATATATTTGCAGTTTTGAAATTTGCTGTTGCAAAGCAGGATATCTATCAGTCATGCTAAGGCAAAAACTCTCCACCAAAATATATGTAGGAAATGGCACCTATCAATAGCTCTTTTGTCACACTTCTTTTCCCATGTTTCTAGTAGTAATCTAATGTCCCAAGAGAGCTCCTTTTATCACAGAGGTTGCTTTTTTATTTCACAGTGGCTGACGAGTGTTTTCCCCATGTAGCCTCAAATATGATGCTTCTACCATTCATCTTGATCGCAGACATACATAGTATATCTGCATATACTTACAGATACACTTACCTGTAAGTATATGCAGACTTACATAGTATGTAAGACTTGGGATCTTTAAACGTATTTCAAACCACCAGTGTATTTAAGTTTAATATTGTAGAAGTTAACACACAGAGGCTTTTCTGCATGTAGAAAGAGCAACAGAATTCTTGGTCTGAGTCACAATCTGCAGAATGAGCACCATTGCCTTTTTACTGTCTGCTCTTTACCATTGATCTTTATCATGAACGGGCCCTTTCCATTATCATTTTGTAAGAACTGGCAGAATATTGCTGATAACAACATTAAAAAGCAGTGATGCCAAGCTCTGAAAGACCCCATTATCTCACTTCAAGACTTGCTAATGCCAGTGATCACAGCATTGCCTGCACTTGGTGTGTGTTCCTGTCAGTAAACACAGAGTTAATTTACAGTGCACTATTTTTGACACTATTAAAAGTAGCCTGTTCCACCAAACTATGCAACAATCACAAGGCCTGTCGCTGCTGTTATGTTGGAAGCAGTCTTTCATGTGGGTCATTACTACAACTGCCTAGTTGAAATGTGCTTTTTGTCCTGATCTGAACTTACACTGATTCTCAGATCCTGGGAGTTTATGCTACCCATACCTTGGAGATGGGAGTGCTTGAGCAGTGATGGTGTGCATAACAGCATGTAGCATTCACTTTTGGTTAACATTGGTGTGACATCTTACACACAAGTATCTGGCTTTCCTTCTTTGATTGAGGGTTATCCAGGACTCTGGACTATCACTCTTGACTGTCAGAGCTTAGCAAATTCTGAGTGGGTTTTGTGCTCTCTGTATTTCCTCTCCCATATCTCAGCAGGGTCACATTGTCATCTACTATGTAAGCAGTTCTTTCCACAGCAATTTAAAGGACGGTGCACTGCCATAATGTAGCTGCCTGGATGGGTACACAATAGATGATTTTCCTGCAGATTTTGTGCAGCTGCTTTCAGAAGGGCAGCAAACGTTCACATACAGATTGCTGCAGTGATGCCACTGGAAAGAGCTGGACACAAAATGGTAAAATGACACCATGGTGTGGGATATGATGATCATGAACTCCTACAAAAACTCTTTCTTGTCACAGAACATAACGCAACTATGACTAAACATCTTCAGCATGCAAAATAGAAAGATTCAGGCTGCACAAAATAGAGAAATAGATCCTTCTTTAAGTTAAACCCATTCTGAGCATTTTTCATGTTGGCAGTTTTGTCCCAGCACCTCTAGATCAACATTGGCTACTACAGCCTTTAGTCTGTCCTGTTGACTGTCAGCTAGGAGAACTGGTATGAAGTTGATATTTGGTGCTTCACTGATGTTGCTATTGGAAATGTCACTAGTTTGGACTGATGACACAAACTACAGTAGACCCAAGCCATGAATCCATGCTGGTTTTTGTGGACACAACCTGTTCTGAGACACCTTGTATCCCTTGTGTCACCAGTTTCTACTCCTCAGTGCGGTTGCCTTAACTGTAAAGAGTACATGGAGTAGAAATTTTAATGTATTTTATAAATTAAAATTGTCCTTCCTAGCACACAGGGTATCACAGGGGATGTTGCTTTGGCACTGAGAACAAATGTAAAAAAGATATTGATCATTCATTTTCTACAAATTATGTTCCAACAATGATTCACGATTTCCCACCTAGACAGCCTTTTAACACTGATGGTTGATCATAACAGGCTTGGCATCTGTAAAATTCACTCAAGCTAATGTAACTCTGACCAGAATTTTTCCCTGAGGAGCATGATACCTTGGCACTGAATCCAGTCTGCAAATTTAAATGTACCATTTCAGTATGAATTAGGGAAAAGCACTTCTTTGGACACAGCCAGCAGTAGTGAGACTACAGCTAATAAAGTATCTTTAGTTCTTTGGGATAACTGCAACAGTGATGGCTTTTCACTGTATAATCATAATTAAACTGGTAAGACTACAAAAACTCAAACTAAGTAGCCAGCCCACTACAGGATCATTTTCAGAGGTTTTTCAAGATCAGCTTCCACATCACTCTGTAAAAGGAGCAAAAATCATCAGCTAATTAAAGAATTTTCCTTTGAAAGACACTTAGATTCCAGCCATTGTTTTCAAATGTTGTCTGTATACCCAATTGCACAGAAGATGCTCTAGCTTTTCTAAAGAAATAGCTAGGTTTAATAAGATTTGGTACAACCTACTAATCTTAAAAAGTAGTTACAAATACTATGTTTAATACAATGTATGTTTTATGGCAACAGAAGGGTATTTATACAAGCTATAAACTGTATATTAAGAACTTTGTGTTGGCAGTGTAAATGTTGCAAATATGTAATGCTATTTTCCATTGTAATTCTGAAGTCCAGTCCCCCAAATTTCTACCTGGGCAATGTTCAAAAAATAAAACAAGCTACACACATAAAACAAAGAAATTTAGAGTATTAATATCAGCTTCTGTTCTGAGTCATCTATAAAAAGACTAAAATTATGAAAGCATTGAGTTAGTGAAGGTGGAAATGTTGTTCATCAAACCCTGAAACACCAGAAGAAAGGGCACTTAATGGAAGTAGAAGGTTGGTTGAGAAAAGGTGAAAAGGAAGCCACTATCCTTAGCGGATAGTGATGTTCTTGAACTTACACTACCAGGACCAAAAAGAGATTAAACTAATTCATGAACACCTTACCCATAAACCAACAAAAAAACCAGGGCAGGGAAATGCTGTCACTAACATGTGGAGGCTGGCCAAGGTGTGAAGGAAACTGAGCACACAAAGTGATCAATTTGGCATGCTGCCTTTTAGTAGCAGCTTCTCTTGCAACTCTTGGAGACACGTTGCCATGCTAGATGGATCATGGCCTTACCCTGCAGGACATTCTTTTGTTCTGGTGCTGAGAGTCAAAAGTGCTTCAGAGGAAAAGAAAAAGATAAAGCAGTTATGACACAGCACTCTCCCTGACTTTAAAATAAAGCAAGACAATTCAGAAAAATAACTGAAATCCCAGTGAGACTATGAATAGAAGCCTTGTAGAACCATTCCCTAGTTAAAAGGGAACTGTGAGAGGAAAGTTGAAATTTGAGCAACAACAGGATAAAATACAAAAGAAGCTGAATATTACTCTGTATAAAAATAATGGTTCCCAAGTGCCTGGTATGCCATAAACCTCAAGAATAAAGTCAACAAGGAAGATTTGTTTGTGATATACTCCACAAAATCATGTAGAAAATAAATTACTACTTCACTATTTTTACCAAACATAAAGTTTTATTTTCCAGTAATTGTCACAGAAGTAGTAAGCGACTCTGCAAATCATGCCTTGTTCTTAATCATAGAGAACTCTCAAAGTAATAATCCCTTTCTTTTGATCACAGGTCTGGGTTTAAATGTCATCAGGAAACAGTCATTACAGCCTCTGCCAAAAAATTAACAACAACCACTACCAAAATTGGACAGAATTAAAGCAAGTTGATTGCACTAAAATTGATATTTTAAAATAATTTTATAATAAGAGACCTTCAAATGTGCTCCTAAAGTCACATATTAATGTGATAGTAAGATAAAAGACTCCTGGAAAGGAAGGAAAATTCATATTTGAAATAATCAAGAATACAAACTGATTGCATGCTGTCTACTGTGTGAATGCCTTCTGTGTCACAGAACCTTTTCTTTCCCTGCATGGGACCAGTAAAAGGGACGTGATTTTGAAGGGATGACCCAAGGAACATCAGCAGTGACCCACCAATTCATAACAATTTTTCATCCTTCCTGCTACAAAAAGAGAAGACTGAGCTACAATCATTTCTAGTAGGTTTGAGTTTATTCCTGAACACACTCAGAAAAGAAATAATTTCTTTTACCTCCTAACACCTTGTTTTTACCATCACTCCTTTCCTCACTTAATTCTCATCTTTCTGCTGTATCTTTCCACACTTGTTTCAACCACATTATAGTCTAAGCAGTCAAGACAGATTTGTTCTGCTGCACCATTGCTAAATCCCTGCAAGCAGAAAGACAACTTCATAAAGCACCATATAGCCCAACAATGGCATCTGTTGGCAGTGATTTCACTCTTAACTGGACCAGATGACAATAAGCCATGTCTTTGTTTTTTTCAGTGATGAGAAAAGTGAAAACCATCAGACATAGTGGACTCATTGTTCATCCTTGTTATCTTTCCCTCCTGTGTTTTACTGTGTTAAATATTAAGGTCAGAAACCTAGAATTGCAACAATAATTCCAGATCATCATAGCAAGCATTTTCTCTAAGGGACAGTTGATACCCTCTTTCATGATATCTTAATAATTTTTTTTTGTTTAATCTAAGGACAGTGATAAAGATATTATATCTTGTTATTAAAACTAAAGCCTTGTCTTTCTATGCCATCATAAAAGTAAAAGCAAATGTATTTAATTCTGGCTAAGACCATGCGGCATCCTGTTCAGAAGTCTAAACTGCAATTAAATTAACATATTTTAAAAATGGAAAGATCCAAATAATTATACAGTATATGAAGACAGACTCAAGTCCAAAGCAATGAACTCCATTATCACATGGACTATTAAGGAGGTAATTTTACAACACCCAAGCACCATACCTCAAATTTTAAAGTAGTTGAATAAGAACATACATTGAAAACACTTTCAGTTTGTATGAAGAGACATCCACAACTGTGAAAGAAACATAAAATACGTAAAAACTTAATCTAATTAGAAAGGGTATGAAAATCCATGTTAATATATGCATATTTGCACATACACAGAAAATATGAGCAATGACAGCAATTAATTTAAATTAAAAGTCAAAGGAGCTAGTACCACAGAAGAAGAATATACCACACTTCAGGAGATCCAAGGAGTTTTTTCTACATATTAGACATAAAAGAAGCCTAACAGTGAATTTTATCAACTATTATAAGAGAAAGTAAAACTGTTAATTCCAACAAAAGAAAAGCAGAACAATCAAATAAAAATGCTCTATCAAGCAAAAAAATATGTACTCTATAAAGTTAAAAAATAAAGGATATATTTACATCATGCTAAACAATAATTGTGGTACATTTTTAGGTTCCAATATATTAGCTCACAAGTATATAAAGCCACAGATACTAGTGCTAAGAAATTTTGGAGCATCAGGTCCAATAAAACATGCTCCAGCATCTTATAAGAGTTCATGATTATGTATGTTTATTTTCCATATTGCCTATACACCAGGCCAGCTCCAGAGAACTAAGGTAAAATTAGATTGGTAAAATGAAAAAGTAGAAAGTAAGAGCAGAAAATAAATAGTCAACTTTTACACTGAGAAGACTGATTCAGAGGACTGGAATTTATTCACTGCCATCCAAAATGTTTAAAAAAAGGAGTGGAACGGTGATGTGGCAATTATTGATGGGGCTTTAATACTGTTCAGGGTATTCAAAATCAGCAAAACGTGGGAAAAGTTGCAGAAGTGATTCACACTGCTGTGACTGGGCCATAGCAGATGAAATCCAACATGATAAATGCAAAATAGGAATGAAGAAAAGAATTGCAACCAAACACCTCCAGAAGTGGGCTTAAGCTTAGTTATTACATCCTCTGACAAAGATACAAGACTCACTGTGAATAGCTCTGGGAAAAAAATGAATGATAGCAGGGGTTGAAAGGACAAATAAAAGGACAGCAATTATTAGGAAAAGAATAGAGAATCAAGCATCAGGATGACATTGTATGAACCCATGATGTGCGCATTTCTTGAATAGCTCAGGCACTTCCCTCTCCAACGTAAAAAAAAAAATCAAAGGAAAAAGAAACCATGTTGGTAACATCACCGCCACCCCAGCATTCTCTTCTCTAGGCTGAATAGGCCCAGCTCTCTCATCCTGCCTCCAAATGAAAGATGTTCCAGTCTCTCAGTCATCTTTGTGGCCCTTCACTGGACTCACTCACTTAACGCTGTATTGCTTGAGCACTGGGGAGTCCAGGACTGGACCCAGAACTTCAGATTTGATGTCACCAGTGCCAAGCAGTGAAAAAGGATCACCTCTCTCAACCATTAGGAAGGGCATAGCTCTTCCTAAAGGAGCCCAGGGCATGATCACACAACTATGTCCGGTATCACCCAAAAACCTGAGGAATTATAAGCCCTGACAGACCTGTGCCTCTGACATACTGACCCACGGGAACATTACAGACACCAAAGTAGCCTTAACAACACATTGAGAAGCCCTGGAAATCTGAGTTGATTATTGTCAGAGAATCCAACAACAGCCATGCTTGAAAATAAAGAAGGAGGTGAAACAGGAGCATACAGATGGCAACTCTGAGGAGCCATTTCCTTTACAGAATCAGAAGCCCTCTTTTCCTTGAGATATTCAAGTGTCAGCAAAGGGCAGCACTCCCTGGTGACTGACATTTGCTGTGTCAGGTGTCAGAATGAAGGGAAAATAACCAGACATTGATACAGGGTCATGGTTGGGGTATATCTGGTAGAAAACTTTAGCTGAGTGAAATGCCTGAACAAAGGAGACTTAAGAGTTCCTTTGCACAAATCAATAGTCTCATATAACAGCTCAAGTCAGAAACTGCTGCAAAAGAAAAACGTGATAAATTTACATGACAGAAAGATGTTAACCTGAAAATATGGGTTTTTTGCAAATTATGGTTTAATCTAAGCATGTATTTTTAGGCAAAACAGAAAAGAAACACAAGACATTGCCAAGAAAAGGAGCCTCTTGAGGACTGTCATGAAACACTGTGACTGTGTAGAGTGGTAGTAGCATAATGTTAATGGGAAAAGAAGGAAACAAATTACTTCTTTAGGAAAGCTGCCAAAATAGGACACAACATCTCCTTGGTAAAACTCATTAATCATAGAAACAACATGCTAGAAGTGTATGACATCAAAGAAGTGGACAAAACCAACCATGTTCAGAGAAACTAAATTGTGTGGAGAAAAAAAAAATCACAGCTTTTAGTTGTCAATGAGGCTAAAACAGGTTTCGTAGCACTTACTCAAAAACCTGTGTTATTTTCCTGTAACACCTGCCTTTCCCAAAGACTTTCAAATCATCTGCTAAAACTTTCCCACAGACTTTAATACAGGATGAAATTACCACTCTGGTTCTTGCACAGTGCCTATAGGACCTCAGTCTGAAGCTGCTCAGAGCTTCCTACTTGCAACCTTGGCTGTTATGCCCATGGGCCATAATATGAGCCATGCCAACCCAGCCAGTGCTGCTGTGCTGGATTGCATGGAAAAGGATTGCCACTGGCAATATCACTGCTATTCTCCCATGCCCTTCTCCCCCTCTTCAGCTGTGGGGTTTGATTTATACTCAGGGACCCAAACGTAAGCGTGCAGGGCTCTCGGCAGGCGCTGACATCAGCGTGTTCCAGTCAGCACTACCAGCTCCCCAAGCAGGAACCATCATCTGGGAGTCTGAACAGCTCCTGAAGAGAACCACACAGCCACAACAGGGTTAAGTGCCACAGGGAGAGCCACATGCTGAACTAGAGGTGACACTTAGGAAAGGATGTTGATCTGGAGTGCCCCAGATGCTTCTCCTCCCAAATGGTCACTGGGAAGACTTTGTCTTTTCCCTTTTCTGACTCTTTCCTATTTTGTTTCTCTTTCTTCACCGTTACTGTCAACACATGCCATCAGCTACAAACCCTGCCAATAACTCTCTGCACATGAGAACCTGTCCTAACATCTTTTACTCAACATTGTCTTCTCTCTCAACTTTTGAAGTCTACAAAGTGTATTTCTAATGCCAAAAATCACTTTTTTCTACATCAGAAAGTAGTTAGATTTTGATGGCCACTAATGTGCCAGCCTCCACGTGGACATCGGGGACCAACATCGCTAGCAGCCTGGATGCTGCTTCCTTAGGAAGGAAGTAGGGAAGAGGCAGTCCATGTTGTCTTTCACTCCAGACAAACCTTTCCATAGGGCAAAAGTCACAGGTGTGGGATGCAAAAGTTGAACAGCAATGTAGGAATGGACACATATACCAAGTAATGATAACAGCAATAAAAATCATCATCACCTCTCCTCTAGATTTGACAGGTAAGAATTCCATATATTTTACTCATAACACTCTCACAAGCAAAACAGAATGAGAGAAAAGGTATTTATGCATTTATTTTCCACTGCCACAGTTTTCAAACTGCCTTTTTTGGGAATGCTAATCCCTACTAGATTCATGGTATAAATCAAAGCTGTTAATTCTCTTACAGGGATTTAATTTCAATTGAAATTAAAGAAAAAAAGTCAGTAAAATAATTTCATGGTAATTTGTAGAAATTTGACCTGTTTTAATAACATAGATAAACCTTCACTTGAGATCTGTCAGAGGTTTACCCTGTCTTACATAAAGACTGAAAGGAGAAAGAGGATTAAACTGGAAAGGGGTTACACAGAAATTACATGAAGGTTTGAATTTAATCTGACAGACAGGCAGATTCACCATTAACATAAGTAATCTCAAACTTCTCTCATTGCCTGCCTCTGTCCTGTTCAAGGTCACATGCTTTCCTCAGTCCAAGTTTTCCACAGTGAACTTCTTTTCATTTTGAATCCAAAACTTTTTGTCATACTGTAGCTGGGTCTCACTATTCAGATATTTTTGTAGATTTTTTTTTGTGAATATAAGAATGTGGAAATAAACCAAAATGATAATATTGTTAATTTCTTTATAAGTGAAAAATTCTCAGATGAATTTCAAACACACACACACACACACACACACACACACACACACACTTTATTATGGAATTGAAAAACAATACATCAAATGAAACATCTTTTCAGTATATATGTAAATAAATATAGACTGCTATTGCTTTAATGTAACATCTATATTTAAAACAATGCTATGCAAAATGTAAAGTATTGTTGCAATAGAGAGCAGCAGTTGAGTATTTCCTTAAACTGGGTGATCTTAATCTTTATAACCCTGATTTAAAATTCAGAGTCCTTCATATTGGAAACACTGCAATTATTTTTATAAAGAGTTTAATTGATTTAATGAGTAAGGTAGTCCCAGCTACTCATGAACTACTGATGTGATTCCATCTGTAACTCTTGAATGTTGCTGTCTTCTAATTACAAAGAAACTCGTTATGTAGCTGTAGGATTAGTTAAATTAATCCCAGTAGGATGAATACAGAGAAAAAGTTATTCCAATCTGTTTTAACAAGCATAACATTTCATATTTCAGTGCATTGTAAGTATTAAAATTAGTCAACAATTAATTTACATGCTATTCTGCAGAAAGTTCTGCCACTGCTTGCTGGAAAGACTTCCTTGTTTCACACCTTCCATTTTACACTTTCATGGTACAAAGCTTCATCTCCTTAAAAGTCTTCAGTGGAACAATTTGCATGGAAGTCTGAATCCCCAAAGTAAAAAACCAACGTACTCAAAATCCCAGAAAGCATTTCACAACTTCCAAAAGAATCAGAATACCACCTTTTTACAGTAAAATCTCTCTAGGTAGTATATACTACACACATCCAGAAAAATTATCTGAATTAAACAAGGAAATATTTGGTATATTTCTTGACTTAATAGAATCAGAGCAATTTCAGGTTGGAAGGAGCCTCTGAAGGTCATCCTCTCCAACCTCCTGACAGATAATGGTCAAATTATTTCATATAATGGGCACAATTTTCAATTAATTTATTTTTGTTTATCCAAAACTATATGTGCTTTTATGGAGTGTGGAATTAATTAAAAGAGATACTAAACAGAGAAATATGACATAAAACCCAAAATTGCTCTTTAATATTCTTTTTTACAGTAGGAAATAGCATCTGTGTTATCAATGATGACATTCAGTTTTGCAGGTGAACAGAACAAGGCAATTCCCCTAAAATGAGCAGAATACTTTTAATCTCTTTATTGAAATACACAGTCCCCAAACACTATTGAATTCAAACCCCCAAATTAAATGAAATTCCCAAACTCAGTGTACAAGAAGAACCCGTCAAGCAGAACCTGCCAAGACTAGATGTGTCACAAAATGGCAAAAAATACACGGTCACATTCTGTCTAAATTATCATACAGTCTCACTTAAAGGAACCTCACGACTTTGCCCATGAAAAAAATTAGCAGGAAAACACAGGCAAGAATTTGCAGATACTGTAATGACAGAACACTGCAACACAATTCTGATATACAAATGCACTCCTTGCAGTTATTGCAATAATACAGTAGAGTTCTTCTCTCCTGTTTTGCTGTCTGATTGTTCACATCCACAGAAATAGATGCAAGTGCAGAGGCAGCCACAGTTACAGAAATGGCTAAAATCTACCTTCCAGTCAATGCTTGTGGATCATAATACAGAAACCAATGGCAACCATGCATGGCATAAGAATGCAGTCATACAATATTCTCATATATTTCTGAGAAGACTGGCCAACTCCAAGTAAGCGTGCTATATCAAATCCGAAGTCACTGCTGACCTGATTTTGTACTAAAAAAGTAAATAAAAAAAAAAAAAAAGAAAAAGAAAACCATGCCATGCACCTGAGAAGGTACTGGACTTGTCACCACTTTCTTGACAGCTGAAGTGAACAAATCTACTCTTGCAGTCAGTTCAAATTCCTGAGCATTTAAATAAGCCAGAGGAAAAAAAAATTAAATTAGACATCAGTCCTGAATCCTGAATTTCTTTCCCAGGCAGCCTGTGGATTAACACATTACCATTACCAGCAAACCTGTACCAATATACATTCTTACTGAGCTCCCTTCTCTCTGAATGAATACACAGCTGTCTGCTCAATGGTAGAGAGGAATCTGACTAGCACAAAGAAACCTTCACAAAGGTCAGAGGGAAATGTTTCCTCTGTTTTGCTTTGTGTTTTTTTCAAATAGAAAAAAAAGAAAAGGGGGGAGCTCTGTGGAAGCAATTGGATGTATATACCCATTATCATGCCAGCTTTTGGGGCAGGTTAAAAGTCAGCAAAGAGACTGGCAATGGCTCTGGCTAATCCACCCCAGTGAGCTACAGGTATTAATTCCACTTAAATGAGAGGATACAGAAAGATTGACAAGCTACAGCTGTAACATAAAATGTAAGATACAAAGACTGAAAAGACTGTACATGGACCACAAACACTGCCATGACCACTGAAGGAGAATGTTGCACGTCACATTAGGCTGGCAATTTGTAGGTTAATCATTTAACACAGCACCGTGTCTCTGCATGGTCCAGTGAGAGGGGACTTAATTCTCTGCCCTCGGGTAGGAACAGCTTTATCCAGGCAAGAAAGGACAAAAGGATGATGATGTAAATCTTAATAGAACTGTAGGCCTGATTGGATGTAAAGAAAACAGACATCCAGATCAAATTTCTGTTCCATGAATAAAAATGCAGAGCTTGCGTAAGAACAGCTTTCCTCTGCGTAAGAACATGATGCCCAGCCACACAATTAGATGGATGCTGCAAACAACCAGACAGAAAGAGAGGAGCTTCGGGGCTAATCTAAGGATAACTCAATCTAAGTGTGATCTTCCTTTACTTGTTGCATCCCATCTCAAAAACATTTGCAACTGTGTATAGCTTTCTGTATTTCTAGTTGGTAAACAAACTGCTTATTTTATTATTATTTTAACCTGAATTTTGTTACGGGCAATTGGTAGGTTACCAGCAAATCCTATCCCTGCCAAAGTGGTAATCCTTAAAAATTAGATTGTGAATCACACTCTCACAGTGCTCAGTAGAACTCCAGAGCCTGTCAAAAGGAGTGACACGCTCGATAAAATGTTTGGAAACTAGGCCAGCTGGAGTTGGTGTGGCAGAGCTATCTTCTGGTGATAAGCACAGAAATACATGAGCAATGACCTTACCTCCAAGAGTCTTCCAGCAAGTTTGGAGTACCTATGAAGATAATTCAGTTTATTTAATCTATTCTCTTGCATCTAGAATCATGATTCACATCTGGTTTTTTTCATGGTAAGGATGTTAATGAAAGCAACAGAGGTGCACCAAAATGCCACGCAAGAAAGAGAGAGTGTATGTATTATTTTTAATACACTGGATGTTCAAATCCATTGATAGTTAAGTACCTCCCAATTTTACAAACTCTACTATTTTAAGGTGCAGCATAACTGTGTCAGGAACATGACTTAGCTCCAAGGAATCACAGACAGGTTAGATAAATAACATTATCCTTGAAATATGACAGCCTATGCCTGTATACCCTAACAGCACCAGAGCTATGACAGTCCTTAGGAAGAAAGGGAAACAGAGAACACCAGGCATCCATCACAAGACTCCAGCATCCCCATACTCATATTTCTGAACCATCATGAAAGTACTTCTGAACTCCCATTACAACTTTTAATTATACACACCTCACAGACACTGTAATTATTTTGCCAATATGACAGGAGAAATCTGAAGCAGAACTCCACAGCTCAGAGATGCAATTTTCTACACTTTGAAGTACTAATGGACAAATCTCATTCCACACTCAGTACATCTCTGCAAGAAGCTTTTTCATAAAGGAATAGTTTACTGAACGCTTTAGATAAAAATGGAAAGAAGCATGAATTAAAGATGACAGCAACAAAATGCAAAAACAGACCACTATAAAATGTGAGGCTTTCAGTGGCCCCTTTCCCAATCATTGCTTATCTGAAAAGAGAGACAGTCAACTACATTTACAAGACAGGCAGTATTTGTCATCACTGTATAGAACTTGAATAAAAAGATAATTTATGTACCCCCCTCACCTGTTTTTAGATGAAACTATTTTTATGGAAATTACAATTTTCTTTTTTACCACAGATATTGTAATTTTTATTCCTAACACATTTTTAGTGTATATAAAAGCCATGCAAAAATTTCTTTTCCAGATATGGGCATTTTCATTTACATCTTCCTATGAGACACTATATTCTCTTCTATACCCCAACACACACATTCTTTGAGTTGGAAGCCCCTCCCAATCCCTGGTATCAAAGCCCACCAGTACAATGTCCAGTGATGTTTTTACAGATGTGTGCATAGATTTTCCCTCACATTTCATCCCGGAGATTCATGGCCTAAAGAATTAAATTTGCTGCTTCTTTTCACTCCTGACAATGTTACTGGAATACACCAGTTTTCCATTGTTATAATGTAAAATTACAACAATGTACTTCTTTCTCAGTAATTGCCTTCCTCTTCTTAAGTGTTATCAACTATTATCAAGTGTTATAAAATGAGAGTTTGGGTTTGTTTGTCAAAAACTATGCCCTCCAGAGTCAATTTATCTCTATTAAACTTTATAAAAGAGTACAGCAACTTGACTCTTCTCACAACACACATAGGGGAAAAAAAAGGCACCATTCCTCTGTTGCTTACATACTCTGGCAGATATTCCCATACTAGATAATGGCAGGGGGAAAGACAGAATTTAATCCAGATGGGTTTGATTACAAGTAGAAAATGTTGAGAATACAAGAGTTCAAACACCCCTTCCATCCTCATGCATGAAAAGCCAAATCTGTCATGCCCTTTGTAGCTTTATAATCAAACTCTTTTACAAGCTTGACTTATTTAAAAAAATAGTCAGGCATCTTACATACTACACTTGCCACTCTTCATTAAATAAAAAGGCATTTTATTCCTTATTTTACTTTTACACAAAATACAGAGTAGTAAAGCTTTTTGGGGAAGGAAGAAGTACAAGTTTACTTCTCACTTAACTGGCTATACTAATTGATAGCAGGAGACTTAATTTTGATATACAAGAGCATGAGAGCAGAATCAAGTTTGAAAAGCTAGGAACTGATTTGGATTCAGGAAGTAAAACAAACTTTTAAGTTTTACATTTTTTTAAATTTATTGACTTCGAATATTTCAGTATTCTCATTTAACTAATTTGAGTAGCTGGCCAACAGTGTAAAAAACTCAAAACTCTGAGAAATCATCAATACGGTGAAACTGCAGCTAGAAGAGCCACAACCATCAGATCTTCAGAATGTAAATGCATAGAGGAACAGATACCAAAACTTTTAGGTAAAAATATTATGAGTTGGGATAAAATGAAGTTGTATGTCTAAAATGAATGAGAAATCACAACATGCATTACCCTGAGGGTAATTTTATCAACTAAGCTTTTCTGTTGCAATATAGTGCAGTGCTTTTCTCTTTAAATGCACTTCTATTTCTCCTGTGCTTTTACCTTAGGCCCACTAATCTATTCACTTAGGCACTAAAATAAATGAGCTGCACATCGGTGTCTGCAGAACTGAACATTTTCAGCCTGCTTTATTTTCTATCTTCTCTCCTCACACTTCTTCCAGTTTCAGTGTAGAAATCATTACTGAGTCAAACATGCAGGTTTCACCTAACCAAAAGAAAAACTGATCATCTGCCAGAAAACTGAAGAGCATCAATATAATTTCTAACATGAAGCCTGACAGGCAGCCCACTGAGATGTAAATCTTCCAGTGATCCACCCCAAATCAAGGCGATGTCTACATTACTCCAGTAACTTAAAACATTAAATGGTTTCATCTCTACTGCACTATTTCACATGCTATGCAGAAAAATCTCTTTAAAATATCCAGCTTATTCTCAATATGCTACCAGGAGTGGAAGTTTTATATGGCAAAGAACTGGTTTTATAGCTCTTATTGAGCTACCTAAGATGGTTTACCAGTATCTACAGTCACAGTTCAAAGGCTCAATACATTCAGTCCTGCTATGGACAGACAGAGGTTCTGATTGGTAGTATGAAAACAGAACTCCCACTTTTCAAAGTAACTATTTTTAGTTTGGGTATCTTATTCTATATATAAAGAAAATGTCTCTCCATTTTCAGTGTAAGAGTATGAAGGACAATTATGTTCATTGTAAAAAAAATCCTGCTCTCTAATCCCAGATGCTCCATCCTCTATTCTCAAATGCCTGCTAATTTCATAAAAATAATTACAGAGACAGAAAAGATACCAAGCCTCCAAAGCAGAAAGATATCCCTCTTTCCAAATGCTCTTCATCCTTCATGACTACATTACGTCTTTGCCTTTTCCACTCACTGGTTGGTTTGGGGCTTGTGGGAGAAATTGGGGATTTTGGCAGCAGCACAGATGGGTACTAGAAACAGTTAGTTCTGCTTTAAAAATAAAGGCAAAACCCACAGACCTAGGCAAAGAATGTGAAATAATTTGCAGAAAATGAAAGAAAGTAAGTAGCTGGGAAATAGCTGTAGTGTTAATGGACTATGACACAGTCAATTCAAAAAGAATATAGATGTTTTTAATGGCAGCATATTGGACCTGAGCTACCTAGTTGCTAAGCTCTTCTTTTTTTAATTCTGTGCCAAAATGATCACCACTTGTGATGTTTTGTGAGCTTGTGAGCTTTTCATTTAATGCAGTACCAGGTAATGCCAGCTTGTGATCACTGCTTTGGTTATCAGAGAAACAAAAGACAGCAAAGTGCTAAGCCAGCACTGCCCTGCCACAGACCACCCATGGCCACTGCTCCTCAGAAATGCTCTTCTTAGGAAGGCCAGTCTCTTCTTAGACTGACAGAGTGTAGATTTAGAATAGATGTTAGGAAGAAATTCTTTACTGTGAGGGTGGTAAGACACTGGAACAGGATGCCCAGAGAAGCTGTGGATGTCCCATCCCTGAAGTTGCTCAAAGACAGGTTAGATGGAGCTCTGAGCAACCTGGTCTAGTGAAGTATATATCTGCCATTGGCAGAGGGCCTGGAACTAGATATTCTTTAAGGTCCCTCCCAATCCAAACCATTCTGTCATGATTCTACACTTCAGAAGGATGCCCATGTTTGATGGAGTGTCTCCATCCAGGTGGACACCTCCAGCCATATGTGTTGTTGGCAGCTTTTCCCACCCCTTATCTCCCCAAGATCATCTCTCTGCCTGCCTCTCCCCCAGCACCTGCAGCCATTTCAGTGTCTGGCACACAACAGGGTGCTCACCCTGTTTTCAGAGCTACCTGGACCCCACTGTGACCAGGACAAAGAATCCCACAGCCTCTGCTGTATGTCCATGCCACATATCCCCATATGCTTCCTCAAAATGCTCTCTTTGAAATTATGGTTATTGTTATCTTGCTGCTTGTGAGAAAAAAAGTCTTCTGACATAATTTGTATGTTAGTCTTCTGATTTGTAAATCATTAAATGTGCAAATACATATTTAGAGGAGTCTATACCTCTGGTAATGTTTGAACTTATTTCTAAGGAAGCTGATTAAAAGTTCTTGAGCACTTCTGCACACAAGCCTTTTAGAATTACACAGCTGTCAGTAGTAGGCAGAACTGTTTACCACAAAAAATGCCTACTCTTCTAAATATGCTGCAACACAGATACCTCTGCAAGCACTATCAGAGTGCAGTGAAATGAAATCTAAACAGGACACAAAGCCTTCTTTTAAGGCCAGAAATGGAAAACAAAGAGTGATAATAATTTAATTACAAGACTGAACAAAGCTTAGAAATATTGCTACATATTCTTAATGCTACTTACTTAAAGAAAAATTATTAAACCCCAGTATTTTGGAACATTTCCCTTCCCCACTCCTTTATGCTTTGAATTGCAGAAAAGCTTAAAACTGAATGGCTGGGCAAGCCCAAGTCTGCACCCTAGCTGTGCTCCGCTGAGGCTCCTGGGCTCTGGTTGCATTTGTTTCTCATTCGTAACAAAAAGCTCCTCCTGCTGGAACATGCGAGCTAGTCTCACTGCCAAATGAGCCATCCCATATCAGAAAACCCATATTACAGATTCACGGAGCAGAAATAAGTGCAACAAGAGCATCAATGTTAAGAAAAGACTAAGCAAAGCTAAGTACAGCCAAGTGCAAAGTCACAGGTCTCATCCATGTAACTCAGTAATTATGACAAGTACCCACTAATGCTAGAAAAAAACTTAATGTAGAAAGAAACTTAAAAAAATATTTTAACTTTTCAAGGTGAAATACTCTCTCAGTGTGACCTTCTTTGTCCAGAAACTGAAATGAGCTATTAAAACAAGCAAAAGTCAAGCTGATTTTCAAATTTTCCTTTTGAATTTAGTAAATAAGGAAATGAAATTCCAAAGAAAAATTTCACTGTTTACAAAACTAAGTCTGTTCGATTACATCAATAATAAACTAGGAAAATAATTTCAAACTTTTTTTTTTTTAATGGCATTGTTCTTTTAAATGCTTTCCTTGGAAAACCTAATATGTGCTGCTTTAGGCACTTTAGACAAACAAGTAGGTCTACTGACCTTAGAAATAAAACACTTCACACCTCCTGATGTGTCATTAATTCCATCCTCTGGGGAGGTTATGGAAAAATAATAATTAATGTACTGCAAGAAAACTGTCTCAGATTTCAGCCCATTTCCTTAGCCACCAATTGATGTCTTAGTTACTTTCCTTTTATTAAATGTGTAAATCAATGGTCGCTATTTTTTTAATGGGGATAGTAAATAGCTTTTTGATTTAAAGTGTCCACTTTAAATCTGGACCCACATCTCCACTCAATAAAAATATGCTCTTGAAATGCTAGCCCATATGTCAAACAAAGGCCTGGAACAGATTCTGCTTTTATTGAAAGGATTCTTCTTTTAATTTTCCACCATAAACCTTAACTTTTTTTATAAGAACATTCAAATCAGTTAAGATCTGCCCTTTGAGTCATGAATTTTTACTTTACAACACTTGAAATCTTACAGAAAGTTGTTTTTGTCTCTGAAGAATTAATATAAGGCAGCAATGCTAAAAATGTAGCTGAAATTCCCCAGGAACAGTAAATTCAGCTCTGCAGCATTCTCTCTGCTACCCCTTTCCCAATACTTTTCTCCTTTATTTATTTCTTTATTTCTGGATTTGTGAAGCAAGGATAAACAAAGGCACTGCTCTCAGAACACCAAGTCATTTGAAACAATTAAAAGTATTTCCAGTGAAAGCCACATTGCAGGATGATTAGTTATCACCAGCACATATTGTGGTTTCTTTCCTGTTCTTATTTAAACTCTTACTTCTTCAAAGGCTTGTTTAAGACAAGTTGGTAAAACGTGGCTTTGAATTGAAAAGCTGTACTGTTCAAACAACCCCAAACATCTTTTTCTCTTTGTGGTCTTTCTCCAGGACCCCATTTACTAGATAAACAGATAAGAATGAGAACAGTGACAAGAAGACACCGCTATAGCATTTCTAGTCTATTTTGTCTGCTCTCTGACATCCTTCCCTGTTCAAAAAAGCCAGCAAGCCTAAATAATACAGCAGCCCTACTTCAACCTGGGGTTGAAGTTGTGCAGAAAAAAGACCACCTCTTGCTAAATACAAGACTGGAGAAATAAAGAGACTTAAGGAGTTAACAGAGAATTAGCAGAAGGAGGGGAGCTAAATATGCTTGAGGGTCAACACTCCACCTTCATGAATATGATCATTTTCTTTCCTCAGGGCAAATAAGAGCAGCAGCATCCCAATGCTGCCAGTTCAGTGGTGTATTTGTATTTCAGCAGCAGTAAAACTCACCTCCCTAAGCCCTCAGTCCTCTTCCACAGCATATCCCCAAGCCAACATATGCAAGGAAAACTAGTGGACAACCTCCCAGGACTGCCCTTTCAGAGAAGTAATCTTGTGAGGGCTGCAAGAGTATTTTAGTGCATCTGTATTGCTGTAAGAAGACACTACTCACAGGAGTGAAAAGGATCCCCGGGATAATCCAATTGTTTTCCTTATTTGTGCTGACTTTGTGAATGCTGGCATTACTGACACTAGCACAGCTGCCTTCTACAACTGATGTGCAAGAAGAATCCAGTTGTACAAGTCTAGTAAAATGCTTTCTTAAGAGAAGTATCAAGGTATTGCAGTAATCCTATATGAAATGTCACTGTAATATTCCTCAAAAGATTACTAATGCAAAATTCTACTGCTCCTCCATTTTCAGATTTCTGCCTTCCATATGTATCTTCCAGGTATAAGGAAGCAAGATGCAGGATTCAGAAATGCTCATTCTGCCAGCAAGTTCCCTATTCATCTCTGCCAAGATCAAATTCATTCCAGTGAAAATATTTCTTATCCCACTCCTGAGACAAGGTCTCACCTAAAACTCAGGGCAATCAAAAAAAAAAAAAAAAAAAAAAGAGAAAGAAAAAAAAAAGTGTGCTGATTTGCTTTTGAAGACAAATCACTAACTACCATGGAGTTATGGAGTTTGGTTTGACATGCTGCATGGCACCATCTTCTCTTTTATATGCAATTCTCTGTGTTTTGTACTGTTTTGTGAAAGGTGGGAAATAGATAAACAATGGCATAGCAGAGTTGCTCTTTTACAGGGTACGGAATTCAACAGGGCCTTTCATCCATCCAACAGTTTTCCCTGTGTGTGGCAGTACAGCAGCACTAGTATTGCTTAGTAAGGCTGTCCTCTAAAAAAAAAGACTTCTTGAAGAGGGTGAAATTTGATTTAGAAGGGAAAATGGTTCCCTTCTAAAAGGGAGATGGGTTTTGGAAGGTGTTTTTTCTCATGAAAAGAGCAGGCTTTTTTTGTACATCCTGATTACTTCTCAAACTTTCCATTCACAAGCACATTACTGAAGTCCTTGCATCTTGAGGCTCAAGTCTGTTCATACAAATCTTTCTGCTGCCAAACCAAAGATACACTTTATCTCTTATTGCTGCACTGTTTCCCAAGTAGCCACAACAAAACCAAACAAAACAAGAAATAAACAAACAACCAAAAAAAAAAAAAACAAACAAAAAAAAAGACAAAAATAAAAACTAAGACCAAACAACCAAATTTTTCAGATTGGCTTTGCTTCAAAAAGAAAGAAACTACCTTCCCCCCAATTTCTCATTTACTACTCACATGAAGATTACACCCTATATTGTTGTAGCTCTTCTCTCTGCACTCATTAAGGCCAGAAATTTGTTTCCCTTAGGTGATAGCTAGGATTGTCTGATGCTAGAGTCTATGGGTCTTTTACTAAGAATCAATCCTGACACATAAAAATTTAAAACACTTGCATTCTCTCGCCTCCTTCTAAATTTGCCTTTTACTTCACTGATTTACCTGAAAAGAAACCTGCATCTCCTTTGCACTTGTCTTTCATATTTCTTCCCAACACTGTGAATGTTCCAAATCATGAGCGTTATTTTCCCTTTCTGGTGCTATTTTCTACTGAAGGAAAGCAGTATCTGCCTACTTCTGAAAGTGACTTCTCAGTTTACAGCATGAACTGTGAAGACAAAGCTCAAGCAGTGCATCTGGAAAAATAGCTAGTGGGCATGCACAACATACATCTGTGTGAAAATTGCTGTGCTGGGTGGAAAAGATGGGTCCCTGGAGCTGTCACACCCTACCTAGGAAGATAAACCCATTCCTCCTGGCAGAACACCCTGCAATTCCCCCCTTCCCCATGTGTCTGAGTTTCCTTCCATAGGAAATGGCAGTGTGGAAAGAATGATGTGCAGCCAGCCCTCATTAAAACCTGTCATTTAGCCACTTATGAGGGTTCACTTGTGAATATCAGAACTACAAGATGTACCACAGAGTAAATAAGATACAGTCTTTCAGACCTAAGCAATATTAAGGCTGATTTGCTTTCTCTCTGTCTCTCTCTCTCTCTGTCTCTTGCTCTCTTTCTCTAAGGCCTTTTTCTAGCTCAAGAACAGAATCAGCAAAGAACATTTAAGAAATTGTTAGGCAACATCACAATGGCCAGTCATTTGTCAGAAACAGCGAAAATAGCCTCAAAAGAGCCTTTAAGAATCTGAACTATGAAGCACTGTTAACCTGCTGATAGACTCAACCTGTTGTCAAAATGAAAATTCTCAAAGCCAAAACTAAAGAGTTTATGGGAGGGTCCAGGAGACCACATAGGAGGGGAAAGGTTTGAGGAAACATAGAGGGAGAAAGTTGATAGCTCATCTCTGAGGTGGATGATCCAGCAGCTAACACACCTGCAGTCAGCCATACCAGCTGGCTAGGAACATCCATGTGGAATAGTATTATTTTTAAGTACCCACAGACCATACAGAAGATATTACTTCAACTCACCCAGGCTTAATCATATGAAACCTCCTATTTAAGTTCTTGTCAGCAGTAAAAACACCAGTTACAAACCAGTTCTCCCCTTACCTACTAAAGACAGCTGTCCATCAAAACGAACAATTTATTCCACTAAAGACTGGAAAAAAATTAACTCCACATCCACTGAAAATATTAAAAGTCATATTTTCAACACAATTAAATAAATTATGTCCTTAAGATCAACATGATACAGATACCTGCTATGCTTCTGCTTCCCTCCCATTACTGATGTCAGCTGTGATCACATTTCTCAGGAGAACTGATGCCACGTAGCACTTATTTTTCAACACTGACAAAAAGTAAGTAACAAAAAATCTGCAACACAAAAGTCAGTCTTCTTCTAAGTAAAAGACAAGCAAAGCTCAATGCTTTGCCTGATTCACATTTATGCAATCAGGTAAAAAGGACTGTCTTCTGTTAAGTAGTCCATCTTGAAATTATTCATGAACAGCAGAGAACACCGGGTTTTCTCTTATTCCTGATGCTAGCCTGCAAATGGATGAAAAAGCTATAAATTTATACAAAACATTTCATGGGAATATTCTCTTTAGAAGTCTTATTTTGAAATATAATTGTTTTGAAATGAGACACCTCTTTTATAGACTTTCTTAGAAAAACAGGAAGATCTAGTGCTTTGCTGAAAGCTCTCAGACATCTCTAGTCTACAGGCAATACATTTATAGGGATGGTTTATCTCACAAAGCTATTATTCACCTATTGGCAATTGCAGAGACCAAATTCATTCCCAACTGTTCAACATCCCCTAGTAACTTCAGGACCAGATTACATATGCGAAAATACCATTGAGATCATATTTTAAAATTTTAAACTCCACTCAGCCCATTTTTTGGGTTTTGGAAAGACATATGCCTATCTGTAGCCCTTTTCTACACTTTATACAGGGATTAAAAGCCATGCTGATTATACATAAACTTGAACAAGATGAGGCATGGCAGCATTTGTCCAGAAGAAAACCATTTGCATAACACTTCTACATACTGACAATATGAGAGTTTTGGGGAAAAATTAGCAATTATCAATCACTCAGATGGAAATAAATTATGTTACTGAATTATTCATAAAGAGCTCTAAAATAGTTTCCTCATCACTCCTGGTTGTTTTTTTCTTCCCTCAGTGTCCTCTAGATTTAAATCAATATATACTAGCAACAGAGTCAGTTCTATCCAGGCACATACCAAGCACTAACACAGTTGTCTCTGTTTATTTTGCTGTCTGGACTGCTGCTGCCCATGGTGAATGAAAAGATGCCTGTCTCCCATAAATATTTGCTGTTGGCACAACTTCTTTCACTGACCCTGCTTTCAAGACTAATGACTTTCATTTCCAGTTCAGCACTTTCCAGTATGGTGTTCACTCAACAAAGCTAGAGCAGTATATCAGTCTAAATATACTTGGTGTCTGGCCTTCAGTGCTCATGCAACATTAATTCAAATAAAAGGTAAAATATTTACTTCTAAGTCAGTCGTATTTTACACTGGTCTTTTGTTACAGAGGAATTCAGTCCTCAGTGGGTCGGGGTTTGCAAGACAGAGTAGGCTACCATCTTAGGAGAGATTTAGTCTCTCAGTTTTATAGAAGAACATACATAAATTCAGGTAAATCAATGACCCATATGATTTCTCCAAACAATTCAAGTCTCTGAATGCACAAAAATCTCACAGAAGTGCCTAGGAACAACTCTATTTTAAGTCTGGCATTCTAAAAACAGCTTCAAATGGTATCTGCAGTCCTGTTTTCCTCTAAAAGCTGATATTTAAAATCAGTCAGAAATGTCAGACAGAATAATTGTTTAACCTTCAGACTTACTGGCAGGTTTTCATTGCTTTCTTTCACATTTTTTAAGATAAAATTCAGATATTAAATAAATCATTCCTTGGCACTTCTGATTTTCACTAGTGACCAAGTTATCAGCAAGAAAATGTCACCTGTTCTGTGAAAATAGGAAACTCAATACATCACGTCATACAAATAATGTTTTTTGAATGATTTGGTTTAGTACTTATCATTAACTAAAATGAGCAAGCGGATGCACACATAGAAGTTATACTCATAAAATCTGTTACATTACAGTAATGTGTATGTGCTGCTCACACAGGCATAACTGGGCTGAGCAAGGGAGCAGCTACAGAGGACAAATCCAGAAACAACAAAAGAAGAAACCAATCTGGTTCTCATTCAGTGTCATAATTTCTGTCTTGTCTGAGGGTTGGTGTTCATTTTCTCCTAAAATAAACACTATTGAATAATTAGTGATGAACTTTAGAACCTATGTTACGATGAATTCTGTCACGTGGCTTTTGCTTAAAACTGTAAAACAGGAAGCTCTCTCTGGCACGAGGTTTCCAATAGCTTTAAGTAGCTAAAGGGCAATCACAAATCCTCAAATTTTGATATCACCTCCAGCAACAGTTATTATAATAAGGGGAACCACAAATTCCTCCAACCTGCTAAGATAAAAATGCAGAATGGAATATCCCTAGGCAAAGAAAACAGGCTGAGGATATTAAAGATATCTGGCATTAGTAAAAAAGATATCTTTGACTCATTTGACAACTTTCCAGATATCTAGAAACTATCTAGACATTACACATCTATATAGATAGTGAGATATTTTGAATTTGACAAAATGCAGTTGCACCTGAAAGAGGTTGTAAGGAATTGGGACAAAACAATGGGAAGACGTGATGCTAATCCATCATGCTTGTAGTGACAGAAGGAACAGCAAACACAACTGCGAAATACAGAAAAAGCAATATCCTTCACTATATGAGACACAGCTTTTGGACAGAAGAAAATTCTGTGACACACAGAGTACTCCCTGTGTTTCTGGTTGATAGATATTTTAGAATTAATGAAAGCTCTGATATATTTCTTTTTCTTACACTACTTTTAATTTTTTTTTAAAGGGACACTATATACTTTAAAGTTGCACAAACGAGGCCAGGTGTATGCACTCCAGTATGAATATAGCTATGAAACCAAAACATGAGTGTGCACTCTTAATTTTTCATCAGCTGAACTGACAAATCCAGAACAAGGATTTCCAAACAGCAAATGGCACATAAACATTCCAGGATCCTAGAGCTGCCACTGCTGTTGCCAGATGAAGCATTCAAGCAGGAATGCTTTATAAACCCTGATACAGAGCTCTTTAAACTCTTTTCTATAAGCTACAAATAGATATTGAGACTCATATCAGAACCATCAACTGTTTTCCTCCTGCACCTTCTGACCCTGTTACTTCTGTAGCAATTTAGCCGATGTTACATAAGGCAGTACAACAGAAAGATTCTCTCCTAAGCATTATTTCTTTCACACGGGTAAATCAACTAAACAGACATAACTGAAAAACATGTGAAATTAATTATTCTAGTCTACATTACATTGATTTCACAGCAGAATAGCTATTAGGATGTTTCCAGATTGATTCCTGATGTGCTATCTTGATAGTAGTTCTTGGACTAGATTTAGATTCCTTCAGTGATGAAAATGAGAACTCAGAAGTACTCAAATGAACATTTAGAAACAGTAAAGCGGGGGACAGTGGGTGGAGGAAGATCTGAATATGTGCTTGCTTCATCCCATTTATCCTGCAGTGCTGGTGTAGCACTTTGAAGTGCCAGTATGGGGGAAGAAACTGCATTACCCAAATACCATTTACATAATCATTTTCTTCGTCTCTAAAGTAGACATTTCTCTCTGTTGTTACTTTAACTTGTTCCTTGTAATCATACATCTCTGACAATAAACACAAAATTTATGCTAATTTCCTCCATCATTCCTGCTTCAAAAAAAGAGATCACCTCTAGCAGAGCAAGTATTACCTTTATAATGCACTGACAGGAAAACTGTACAGTAACTGGCAATTCATTGTTTTGCTTCCATCTGAATCCCTTCCCTGCTCTTGAGAAGTGAGAAATCCCTAACTAGTATTTACAGTTCTGAAGCTTCAGAGAGGGAGAGATGCTGAGAGGCATTCGACAGGAGCAGTGGGTTTGCTTTCTCCTCCAAACCTGTATGTATTATTCCATGCATAAGGTTACTTTATGTTTTTATATCATATCTATCCATTGTCACATGATGGCAGATAAACAGAGTGCTTCCATACTCAGCAGGGATTTGATATTATCCTTACATTCACCAACACTATGATGGAGGATTCGTAGCTTTTTTTAGGTGTTAATGTCATAGCCTGGATTCTTTGAGAGAAACCTTCAACACAACCACAGCTAGGTAGAATTGCCTTCTGTGGGTTACTACACGTGTCAGTGCCCACATTCTGAGCATTTCACCAACCAGCAGTTGGTGAGCTAACTGAGCATTTCTCCACTAGCACTGAGAACTGATCAATGCTGGTGGGAGACAGAAAAAACAGTCCCAGGAACGTGTGCTTTTCTCCTACTGTAATATCTTTAGATTGAACAGCTGCTGCTATTTTAAGATTTACTCTGCTAGGAAGTACAAACACCAGGATCCCCATTCCTGCTCTCTGCCATGCCATGCAGGCCCCTCCCCAAAAAGCCCTCAGGTCACCATGCAGAGCAGGTGGCAGCCGTCAGCCCATGAGCCAACAGTGAGTAAACCAAACACTCCATAGCCACTCGGGGGCTGGTGCAATCTGGACAAAAGGGGAAAAGCAGAGAAGAACAGGTCTGTCTGCAGTTGATTTCACCCAAATTCCACCTCCACATATCCTCATTCAACAAAGGTACCCTATTTCTTAGACCAGATAATTTCAATTTTACTGGTCTTCCTTTTCTCATGGCACTGATGGCACAGAAGCTCTTTATCACAGAGTTGTTTTGGCTGGAAAAGACATCAGAGATCATCAAGTCAAACCATTTGCCCAGTATGCTAAAATCCACCACTAAACCATGTCCCTAAGTGCCACATCTACATGTCTTTTAAATGCCTCCAGGGATTGTTATTCCATCACATCCCTCAAAAGCCTGTCCAGTGCTTGACAATCCTGTTGCTGAAGAGATTTTTCCTAATATCCCACTAACTCCCCCTGATGCAACTTGAGGCCATTTCCTCTCTTGTCCCATCACTTGTTATTTGAAAGAGGAGACTGACCCTCATCTCATTTCAACCTCCTTTGACATAAAACCCATTGCATTCCTGCCATGCACTTTGTCTCCCACACCTATGGATCTCAGTTGTCCTCCAGCCAACCATCTGCACAGGTGGGCATTGCACAAGCCAGTGCATTTCCCAGTGTGTCAGCTGCCATGTCCTGCTGCTGAAGGTGAGCCATCACACCTGCCATAACCTGATCCAAATGGGAATGCTACAATTTCTTTCTTGTCTCTTCCCTCAGACTATTTGATTACTTCAGACAATACCAGACACATCTCTGAGGCAGCTGCAAAGGCTTGTCCAGCTGGAGGAGCTGCCTGAGCTGGCTCCTGACCAGCAGACTGGCAGGCAAACAGTGGCAATATCAGTTGAACAACACTACTGCCAGTTCGTCAGCACTGCCCAAACACCTCCAGCAGCACAGGGTCCTTCCTCTGCCTGTTTCATACCACCTCCACATGATCTTTGCCATTTCATCCTTTCTCCAGGCTTGCCACCTTGCTTACTCTCCTAGGAAATCAACACCTGGCAGAATACTCTCTCCACAGCATTACCTTGATCCATTTTGAAGAGGTCCTTGGAGGTTTGGTATCACTATTGAACTGCAATAAAGCCGGATGTTGCCAAAACGCCACTGTGACAAGCAATCAATTCTGCTTCGCGAGGGCTCCCTGAAAAGTCTGAGATGTAAATGCTTCTGAAGGTCACTAATCCACAAATATGATCCTATCAAGGAATTTTCAGTACTTCCAGTAAAAATATAGGTGTTGTTATAAGTACCTGAATTTGTTAAATCTTCACTTTTGACTACCAATATAGACAAAACAATACGTTTTAGCCATAAAACTCCTTCTTTTACACAAACATACACAAGATGCCAGGTAATATAATTACCTATTGCATGTTACCTGAAAAAGTGCACTATTCCAGAGAAGAAAGAAAATACTTTCTTCAGCTTCATAATCTGCAAGTGGTAAATTGATTCTCACATCAAAACACCTCAAGTGGGCAGCTGAAATATTAAGCCCAGAATCTGAGAGTTCTTGGCTTCCGAGATCAAAGGGGTTTTGTGTCCCCTTACTGTTTTTAAAGGGTAATAATAAAAATATTAATAAATACAACTTTTTTAAAATTTTCAATAGAGCATGCAATTTTCCGACATACATTATCTCTCAGAAATCCAGTGTAAGCAAAGGTGAACAAACATTACTGTTGATATATTTAATAACCAGTCATTTTTTTATTCATGCAAAAGTAATCTGTTGAAGGCTTCATCAGGAATCTGAATGAAGTTGGTAACAGACGGTATCTGTATCTCATTTGAAATGTAAATGAGTCATCCCTGTCTTTTAGGGAACTAGGATGGAAGAGACTTCTCTTCAGTCTTGTGGCTAAAATAACTTTCCACTCATCCCACACAATATCCCCTTTAATGATCTCTGCTTAGCATTACTTTCATCACGACCTATTAAATAAATGGGTACATAATGCAACCTCCAAAATTCAACCAAAGTCCAATATCTGAAACAAAAATAAACACATGGAACGCAAAACCCAATACTGCCTTACACAAAAAAATTACTTACTGAGATTCCAAAAAATAAAAAAAAAAAAAGACAAAATAGGAGTGTGAGATAATGTGAGATACTGCACAGAAGGGCTTTGAACTCTTGCCAGTCTTGAGTGTTCAGAAGAGGGACCTGATGATCCAGGGATAATTTCCTATTTGACTTCAGGTCCCAACAAACATTGGAATTGTTCCAGCTGGCACTTCAGCTGCTCTCCCTTCCCTTAGAGCAAGCTGAAAAGCCATTACCCCAAGTGTGAGGCTGTGTAACCTCTACCTATATTCATGCAAATACCTTTTGATAATCATGACAGAACCCTTGCCCAAGCACAATGGATCAATGACTACAAAATACTCTCAACTGAGCTCTTCTGTGGTAGTTTGTCAAAATTAAAACTACTACATGTAAAGGTGGACAACGACAATGACTTGTCTGAAAATTTCTAGCTATAGCAGTCTAATTACAACCTTAAAACATTGTTTTCTCACTGCAAAAGGTTAAACTGCAATGAAGACCTCAAGAACAGTCTTACAGGAGGCTTCTTTGTAGCTTTTAAGCCAATTTTTTGGACTGGAGACAGAACAAAGTCTTCTAGGAGGAGACTAGATAGACAGATTGAATCAAAGATGCTGTTCTAGAAGAGATTCTACTCTGGATACATTGGTGGAGAGAATCACAGTTCCGCATCACACGTGGCCCATTTTGGAAGGTCCTCCACACTGTGATGCACATTGAAACAGATGCTTCAGCTACATCTAAATTACCTCAATTATCAGAGGCCGTATCAAGGTACTAACTAAAACTTTATAACCATGTTCATGTCCTGTGTCAACACAGCCCACCATCAGTGCTTCCCAAACCTCTGGAACCAGTCAGAACTTCCCACCACAGTATCACTAGGTAACAGGTCAGGAAGAAGCTTTCACAATCAGTGGTGATTATGTCTTAATATTGCATAATTGGGGTACAGGAGTTGGGGTGTGTTGGAGGAGTGGGATATTTGTGCTTTCTAGGAAAGGAAGTGGGAGTTCAGGAGCAAAGACATTTCTGGGTAACAAGGATCAGGGTTTCTATAGGATTGCTCAGGCATCAGTGTTATTGTGGTTTCTTCACCCTACCAGCTGCCACGCACAGCCTCTCCCCTAACTCAGAACTTCAGTTGTGAAAAACATATAGCCCTAAATATTAGGGTTTTTTTTTTAAATTAATGTAATCTTTAAAATTCTCCAATACCTCTAGTCAAAAAAATTATATAAGCAAAATGTCACTAGTCTGAGAACCGAGAAATGGGATTTGAAAGTAGCAATTTATTTAATTGTAAGAAGGAACCTAACAAGAGCAATATCTTAATTGCACAGACACAGGTATAAGTGTTTTACTATGCAGTTACAGTTTAGTTTGTGGCTTCTTTTGGAGGATTTCAAGGACAGAATTTCTCAGGATGAAGGAAGGGTTAGAGCACTGCAGTTTTAAACAACAAATATTGGGAGTTCGTTTTGCTGCTATGTAGTTCTACAATGATTATTTTACTTTGTACCTAAGGGGATACTGAGAAAGTCACTAAATCAAACTATTTGCAAACTTTTTTCTCTTTTTTTTTTGTTTTTCTGAAATCTGAGTATAACAAAATGCAGAAAAGTAAACTGGGAGAAAAGCAAAAAACTTCACTTTTATTACCAGTAAGAGACTGAATCCATAACATTTTCAGCTACACATTTCATAAGAAGAACAATTTTAGACAAATACTTTTTGCCCAGAAGTCTCTTTGCTTTAAAATATATTCCAACATTGTGACAAGTTTAATGTATTACTTCATATTGCATGACTTCAACAACAGACTGTGCCTAAAAAGAATGACATCCTTATGCATATTCTGCATTAAAATTAATCTATTCAAAACATACTCCCTCTTGCTAATGTTACTTTTTTTTCAAACACCTGGGGAGCTATATTAATATTAGTATGTCAAGTGTTAAATTGTATTTAAATATACATAAGATAAAATTTCCTATATAAAGGTCTTGATGGTGCAGTGTATTCAAGAAGCAATTTCCATAACAGCAAGAAACCCTACTAGAACTGTATGCTTTAGCAAGATACAGCAGCCTGAAATACACAATCCCATTGACCTTCAGTACTTCAAAATCATTCCAGTTTTTATAGCTCCTGTTGTTTGCCATCCCATTTCTATCCAGTGCCACTGAGTATACAAATGACAAGAGTTGAAAGTCTATTTTCTGTACAAACAAAATGCATGCTGCTCCATGCCTGCTCAGCCTTCTGCTGACCTACCCCTACCTAAGGATTCGATTTCCTTCAGTTTTAACACAACCCATCTCCACCTTTCCCTTCTGCCATTTTCCATTCATGCTGCTGGCCAGGAACCATCTGTTGTCCAGGGCTGTGTAACCAACTTTCACAACTCCCAGAGTTTTCTGGGAGAAACACCAGAGTATAGTGAAAAAGCATCTGTTAGTAAAACCAATAGGCACCACTTTCACACAAGCCACTCCTTTGTCTGCATGCCCAGCTCTGCACACTGCACAAGCAGAGGTGCTCAGCTTTCATCACATTTCTAGGAGGCTTTGTCCCAACATTTCTGCTGCATCTGATGCTTAACCCATGCACACCAAACAGCCCATGGGCACCGGTCTCATCCCCCAGAAACAGCTCCTGAGAGACACAGACACGGTGGTGGGATCTGTCCTGATTTCAGTCCTCTCCCAGTCTCCCTAAGACTGCAGACATCCTGAACAAATCTGGCCTGACAATCTCACTTTTGATAAAACAGGTAAAAAAAGGGCCAAACACTATGCCAGAGAGTCCTCATGTAAGATTTGCAACAAAATAGCAAAAGTACTGAAAACTGAAACCTGGCATTTTACTAAGTAAATCCCATTTTATTTATAAATTCATAAGATAGGTTGTTGCTCAGCATGGTAAATAAAAGAGAATTCAAACTCTGCAAAAGCACAAGAGGCAAAGTTTTGTTCTACATTTCTACATCATGTGAAATCACTACTATGTGATCAAAACCTCCAGCTAAATCACAGACGCTGTGCAAATTCTATGGATCCAGAAGGATTTTTCTTTTGTAGCTTCAGTGGCCACATGTCCCTGAAATGTTGTAAAACGCCATTCCTGGAATGTTTGCACGGCTTGAGACCAGTAGTACTTACTGAAATGCAGTGAAAACTAAATAAGGAGAGATGAGGAGAAAAGAAATTTAGGGGTTCTAAAGGACAGATTCTCTTGCTAGCCTCCCTGGAGAAACATGTCCTGTCTGCCCACGCCATCAATTAGCATGGAATTCTTGGGCTAATCTAGAGGGAATCATAGTATAGAAAGAAGTATGACTGACACATTATAATGTGCATTTATACTGCACTTTTCTTTCCAGTCTTCATCTGACCAAGGAAACATGCCTTTTCTCATTTTTTTTTGCACACCAAGTCAGCATTTTAATGGAATTTAATATACAAATTAATGTCATTCACACCACATACTTTCCTTCTGTTGTCAATACCCTGGGTCATCCAGTAGACCTGGCAGTTTATCTACATCAGACCTAACAAAGACCCAAAATTGTGACTGATATTCTTAAACAAGTTTCTAACTGGTGATAAAATTCAGGTTAGTGAAAATAAAAAGCACCCATATCTACCTAAGGAAGACCATAGTCTCCTCTAAGTGAAAGCCATTTAAGGCATCAATTTATACTTGTTTGTACAGGTGTGTAAGCAATATGTGCACATTGTTAGGAACCGGCATTAGATAACATATGCAGTCATAATGGATAATCAGAGTATGACAAGGGAAAAAAGACGTAATCAAATATCTACCTCATTTAATAGCAATAAAATATTTTTTATTTAGTTCTTTTTGGAAAGTATAGCTTTTTAGACATATGTATGTTAAATATGTTTTATTTAGATGTTCACCTTTTTTTCCATGACAGGCTTTTGAATCCATTTCCTTGATAACTAACTGTACATTATTTAAAAAAAAATTGGATGATTAAGGCTAACAATAGCATAATAAAGAAAATTCATACAGTAGTTACTATCATATTTATTTATGATCAGTTCCATCCAAAATTATAAAAAATATAAAAGAAATTACAGAATCTGGAAGATAAAGCTGTAATACTTTGCTTGCATATATTATCAAAAAAAGAAAAAAACCACCTTGCCACAGAGAATTTTTCTTTCCTTTTTTTGGGGGGTGGCAGGGAGGCAGAACTGGAAGTGTGGTCAAGAGGACTATAACTGAATTCAAACTGAGCCCTCAGATATCAGAACTTGCCACACTATCATTGTCATAATGATGCCTAAAAATTGTTATCTATGAAGACTCATCCATATTGAATGAGACAACATTTTTTTTTTATGAAGACTACGGCTGGTTGTAAGACAAAAAAATACAGAGTGGTAACAAATAATAGATTTAGTAAAGGCTGTCTTCATTAGTAAGTGGGAGAGGAAGCAGCCCCTTTGGAGATTCTCTCCCACATTTGCCCTAAATCAGGTCAGTATCCTAACAAGGGAAATGGAAAGGATTTCACAGCCAGCATACTACAAACTCCAATGATATGGGGAAAATCCTGTTAGCTGCTTCCTAGACTAAAAGAGAAGTGATCCTCTGACAATCTGAATACTCAGGTTCATTTATTTAGCACCACAGTTGTGCCTAACACTTAATAAAATCTACAGAAACAGGGAACACCCCCAACAACTAAACTGATATCTTCTTCTGCAGCTTGTAGGAAACATTTTCACCATCTATTTTATTATTTCTTTGTTCAATAGCTCACTAGCTAAATTTTTACAACACTAGAAACCTGCAAAATGAGTCACATTTGAGACAAAGGCAAAAAACTGACCAAAGGTCAGGCTCTATGGTGATATGCCGTTTTAGCACCCAATTCACAAAAATAAAAACATACAATGTTACATGCAATAGCCAAGTAAAGGTACAAGCTTTTCTACACCATGCAGGTATGCAGGGTCTATCAGCTTAAACCAACAGACTAATGCAGTATCATGCCAAAACCTTTCCTCCTGGAAGTCAGGCAAACTGTTAGATTTCTTAATAAAATTCCAATGAATGACATTTGCATGTCTTCCTAAATTAAACCTGCTAGCAAGAAGTACTGGAGAGCTGCTTCAGTGGTTCTCTGGTAGCTCCATCATACAAGTAATTGTTAACTATATGTGTACTATGAAATTATTAAATAATTATTTCCTGATGTCAAATCAATTATTAAGCACATAAGAAGTCATATGAAGGGCTTAAATTATTCCCTTCCATTTATCACTTGGTCTTTCAACTTCAGCAACATCAGAAGAATATGATGATATTTGAAATGAGCATTGCTTATTTTAAGAACTTTCTGAAGCATGAATATTCTTATTGATAAATGTTATTTCCCATCAGAGAAAAAAATCTTGCCACATTCAGCTTGTGCATATTTATCTGAGTCTTACATTTCTATTGTACATCAATATGTACATTTGCCTTGGCAAAGTTCATTCACATGACTTGCACTGCAATTATCACACTATATGTAAACTATGCAATAATCCTGATCAAAACTACAATCAGCTCAGCCTTTGTACTTAATTGTCCCCTCAAAGATGAAAAACACACTTCAAGAATTGGAGTCAAGGAAAAATGAATTTCATAAGGTTCATTTGGTAAGTTCCAGGACACATCCAGTCCCTTCCACTTAACATTACATCAAACCTCTCTCAGAAATGTCTTAATGAATGCCTAAAGAGATCAGAAATAGACAAAAATTATTATCCCCTGATGTTTTAAATTCTGAGACTACTTCTCCAGAACATCAGAAGGATAAAATATATTTAGACAGTAAAAAGCCATGAACTTTTAAAATTCAGAAAATGCATTTCTTCGGCTTTTAGATGAAGTTCATGCACAGGTCAAAGGAAATTGTAATTAAAACATCTCAGTAGTTTCCAGATGTTCTGTGGTCCATAGAAATAAAGAACTAAAAGGATGCTCCTGAACCACTGAAGTCCATTCTCTTTGAATGAAGACACTGACTGACTTTCAGCTAAGGACAGCATCCCGCTGTGAAACCAATTCATTATTTTAATCTTTATTAACCGGAGTATATTAACCTCCACAAACCAAGTGCCTCAATGGGTATGGGATAAATTATAATTTTCAGTTTAATTTTCATTACCAGCCAGATGATTTTTATTTTTGCTTGGGTGTAGGCGTATGCATCACTAATTCCATAGCTTCGCCTCAAATCTGATGTCTGCAGCCATGGACTATCTGTAGATGGCAGTCACACAACTCTCAGCATTCTTCTCCTCTGCAGATCTATACACAAGCCAAGCTCTTCTCACTTCCTCTCACAAAATCCTCCTTTCTCCTGGTGATCTTTTGAATAAAGGTGACTAGAAGTTTACATAATCATTCGGGAAAGGATTCTTCTTTAGTTGGATACTCTGCCATCATAAACGAGTCTTTTCTGGACCCATGTCCAAATGACCCAGTGATCAGCTAATGCTTCCTCTCTTCATTCTGTTTGCCCTTTCTTCTCTTTCGACTGACAAACTCAGCCTATAGCTGTAACTTCTACTGTTATTCCCCAAATACAGGCATCTTATATTTCCTATTACTAAATTTCATCTAGCTGTTATACTGCAGTCCTCAAGGTCAAGCTTTTCTTCCCTATAACATTGTGATCTTTTCCTGTATTAGGAATCCTTGAACTGGGTCATCAACAAATTTCATTATAGCAGTGACATTCAGGCACCCCTTCACAAGTAAAAAGCACCAATAAAGGGAAACATTCTCCACAGAGCTCTCTGAGAAATCCAGCCAGAAATCTTCCTCCTGCCTGACACCCTCTGAAGTCACACTACCTGCCATCTCCTCTCACCTACATGTACCTTAATAATGATCATCTCCTTTAGCAGGGCTTCTAGTCTCCTGTTTGGTACATTTTTTTTTCTTTCAAATATACATTCCCTATTTAAAACAGTTGTCAGTTCTTTCTTCACTAACTGCTCTCATAATGCACTGTCACGACATAGCAAAGGTTAACAATGGCATGTTGGTTATGCCAAATGGTATTTCAGAGGTTGGCACACTATTGTATTATATTAATCTACTGTATTACTGATTTTAATAACTGGCAGGTGTGTCTAATAGTTCATCTTTTTCCTGTCTTCTATACAGATACAACCATAACAGCCTTGATAAAACCACCTAAATGCCTTGCTATTAGGCCTGTGACTTTATATATCATTAAAAAGTATTAAGATAAAAATAATTTGTTTTCTTTCCAGGATTAAAATTGATAACATGGCATAGTCTGGTGGATTGCGGGGTTCTTGTTTTTCTATCACACCTATTCGTAAAGCAGAGTATCATCTGCTTGGCAGTATCTTTCCCTTTCATACAACCCTTCTGGTTTTCATGTCCTTTTTCAGGTGAATATTCACCTACAAGGTACTGAACCATGCTCCTACAGGATTTGGTTCCTTGCTCATGATACTCATTCCTGAGAGTCTGATTAATCTTGAACTTTAAAAGAAGTAAGTCTCCCCCACACTCCAGAATCCTGAATAAGTGGTATAGCATCAATGCATCCTCACTTTCCTGTGCTGCAGGGACTTCACTGACACCTGCCTTGCTTTCCTCAAATATCTAACAATATATTTTGTTTTATACTGCTTAACCATAAATCACGTTATTGATAGTTTAGGGCAGGGCTGACTTTAGATAAGTCACGGTGTAGAAATCACTAATGTAATTCACACAAAGACGAGTCTTCCCTTTCTGCAGACGCACTGTTTGACCAAACTGCCCAATACAGGAGCTGATTACCACAACCACAGAAACTTTCTGCAGGCCCTCACCCTTCAGCACACAACAGATATCCCCAGGTGCTAAGACAGTATCAAAAAAACCAGATAATTATAAATACTAGGGCATAAAATTTTGCCCACACTTCTTAAGCCAGGACTGCTCCAAGGCCCAAATCAAACCATTATTCTATATCAACAGATTAAAAGAAAACAAAGAAGTACTTTAAATTCAGCTCAAAAAGTAGAATTTAGGCTAAAATAATAAAATATATATTCTAAGCACATCACTCTGGATATTTTTTTAAAACTGTAAGTGTCAAATTCCGCTTGAAGTAATTTCTGTGCTGTAACTGAATACAGAGAAGGAGGAACACATCTGGTGTCTGCACTGTGCAAACATATTTATAATTAAATAAAATTGAATACCAAAATCCTGCAATGATAGAATTCATTAGATTAGGATAATGCTGCATAATTACTCTTTTTTTATATCATCCACTGCATACTTTAAGAGTTCTTTTTACCCACTAATATCAATGTGCTATGTCCTTTTTACCTACATCCCATATAAAAGGCTGAGGAAGTATTAGACATGTCAGAGGGTGACACAGAAAGGCAACTGTTGTACAATAAATACACTGTCAGCAAAACAAGAGAAAACTATTTTGAATTCATTCCCCAGAAGGACACTCTACAGACAGGTACTGGATTTACATTTTGAAGGGAAAGGTGCTTCATATCATAGTAAGAAAGAGTTCTAACATAACAAAATCAATCCATTACTCCTTTCTAGCAGCACTCCTTACTCAGCCTGCCTGCCTTGCATTACTGGCCCTCCGCCAACACACCATCCACAGATTTCGTCACGGACTTTGCTGAGCAAGCATCGCCCTTGGGTCTTCCCTTACTGAAAACATCTTCCCATATACTGCTCACACCTTGGACTGGAAGAAAGCTGCCAGCAGGCAGTGGCTCTCTCTGAGCCTCAGCATGACTACCTTTGCTCTACTTGTTCCCTACCAACCCAGGTGTCTCATGACTCCTAGCAGGCAGCCCAGTTTCCCTCCTGGCTCATGCAAACTGTAGCACATGAAGGTCAGGATCCAAGTTCCCCAAGCCACCAAGGAATACCAGGGGCTCCAATACCACAGAAACTTGGGCTGACACCAATAAAGGATGGTTGCCACACTTCTTTAAAAAAATTGTCAGGTACCAAAGACTTTTGCCATCATTGTTTCAATTTTTTTCATGTTAAGCGGCCCACTGTCTCCCTAAGACATGCTCTACCTCCCTCTGAGTGCACTCACCGTTCCTCATTGTTGACAAAGAGGAGTAAGGGAGCCTGGACTAACTAAAGAGGTAAGTTAGCTACTAATGCTGATGATGCAAATATGCTGGCTGCTCTCCCAGATGGGTTAGGGATGATGCCCAGGCAGTCCAGCGACAATAACAGCCTTTGGATCAGGCTCAGCAGGCAATTACGGAGCCAGCATGGAGCTGGCAGATTGGCAGAAGGGACAAAGTAACTGCCACAGCCACACTGTCCCTCCCCTTCAAACAGCAGCCAGATACTCACCTGATAAGAGTTTTCTCTAAAGCTGCATCTGAAACCAAAGAAGAGTCAAGGAAATGGAGACTGATAGGACAGTGAGCTATCAGTGTGCGGGGACAGCAAAAAGATAGCTGAAACCAATTATTATTTGCACTCATTTCACATCAGCCTATACACGTTTCTAATTAAAAAAAAAAAAAAAAAAAAAAAAAAAACCCCCCAAAAAAAAAAAAAAAAACAAAAAAAACCCCAAAAAAAACCCCCCCAAAACAAACCAAAACAATGGTCCTGATCAATAATTTATAATTTCATTTCCAGCCCTCTACTAATTGTGGGTTATTTGAGGTATGTGCCTGCAGGCTAAGAAAGAACTGTTCTGCATTAAATAGATATTGAGTTCCTAACCAAAAGAATCTCTCTCAAATGGTATTTTTATTGTAAACAAAACTCATGAATGTTCACACCTCAGGTTCCTTAAGACAACAGAGAAAAACTACATTGAGCAGTACCAAACAGCCAAAAGGCAATCATTAAGCCAAAATTTAAAAGATGCAGGGGTGTCAATCAAAGGGCTGTCTACAAATGCCACAATAACATGCTCTTTCTAATAACTGTGGTATGAAGAAAATCTATCTTTCAATAGTTACTGGTACAACTAAGAAATGCCATATTCTTAACAAGCCTAAGTTTCAGGGGACATGAATGGTCCAACATTTTTAAACTCTGCTGGACCAGAACAGAAGTTAGGCTGTCATTTGAAGTAAATTAAAGTAAATGTATATAAACATGAAGTAAATTTAAATAAAGCGCTTGTTTAGTAAGTAACTGTGCATGAACTGACTCTTTCATTTTTATCATTTTCTAATTAGTTGACAGAAATATATTTGAAACCTAAGTGATTGAAATTTTACATCCTGTCTCCTTTCTTTCATAAAAAGCATAAAGGAATCACAAAACCACTTCCATATGCCAAATAAAACTGTTTAAAAGTTCATAAAATGTAAAATTTCACCAAAGAACCTGTCAATGATCAATGAGGAAGGATTCTTCCTATTTGGTTTCACATATAAGAGATAGCACCAGTTATGGACTTCAATGCAGAGCAAACAAAACACTTTCATCACAGGAATACAAGGCAGTATTTTACTGCTCACAGCTCTTTGTCAAATGTTTGAAAACATCAAACTTTCAGTTAGTCTTCTGCATAAGGCGTCAAATTCCCAGAAAGATTCCCATACTTCCACAGTTTACTCTTAACTGACACTAGGGAAGTGTCAGTTGTAAACACAACTCCAGGACTGAGACATCAATATCCCTCTTAGATCTCTTTCAGTCCATGTGCTTTTGAAAATCTTTATCCTAGCTTTCAAATGCCAAAACTAAATTTAGTATAATTTACAATGAATAAATAATATGACTAGCTAACTATTTGCATCTAAGATTGAAAGTCTGATATATTCTAGCATGACATGACACAAATGCCAATTAAAACAAATGAAAACAGTAAGACCTTCTGAATTACCTAGATGAGATATCACAAAGACAGAAGCACTCCCAGGGTGAAATCCTTATCTAAAGAAAAGTATTTCATGTTCTGCTGTTTTTTATTACATGCAAATGTGGCCTGGTTTTGTAATTTAAACTATTGAAAATATATAAAACCTAAAAAAACCCCAAACCAGATAGGAGGTTTCTTAGATAATTAATCCCAGAAACTTCTAAGGAAATGAAAATATAAAGTCACCTACAAAGGAGAGGGCTCCAAAAGTATTACCAACATGCACCAATAATTTAAAAAAAATTATATTTAAGAGCTTAAAGGAACTACCTAAAGTTCATTATTTGCCCAAATCTTTGCAAGATCTGAATAAAAAGTCTGAGGATTTATTCCGAGTCTGTCTTAAGGACCTAGAGTGCATTCTGGAGAGAGTAATACAATTTAAAGGTTAAACTCATAGAATCAGCATGAAATCTTCAGAAGACATATTTATATGTTTAAAAGACTTTTTCTATCCTTTGAAGAGTTATAAAAATATTATATGAGCCATATTCCCATGTAGAACTGTTTGGAGAAAAGAAAATAATGTGACAGAACTCAATCGATCAGCACAGCAGTGGATATTGCTCATCATTTATTGATGTTTCAAAAGTGCTGCTATTAGGTTGCAATTATATTTTGCTTTTTCTTCATTACAAAATTTAAAAAATGTGAAGGGTACTTCACTTCTTCTCTACTCATCCATTTTTCTAGACAAGTAAGGAGATTCCCAGTCCTTTTTCTCATGCACTGCTAGCGAATACCCTGTAGACCACAGAAAGCCTACACTGAGACCTCAAACATTTTAAACTGGAAAATATAGCAATAAGCAGTGTTGAACAAAACCAGCATTTCTGCCATGTTAACTGGTCACTAGAATCAAATGTTCACTCTACAAAGAAGCTGGTGATTGGAATCACATATTCATGATTAAAGCAGCTTAAGAATATAACAGCAAAATCCTTCTTATATTTCCTAAGTATGCACATCTCTGGTATTTATAAAACAGAGGGAGTCTCAGCATGCAACCACTTAGTCACAAAAACATTTTGTGAGACGTCCCACAAAAATGAATGTACATGCTTTTGTATAGAATGCTTCTTGATAATGTATCCAATGGAAATAAATTAGTAATAATGACAGTCTTACCTGGTCCCAGGGACAGATGATTCCTCCAAAACACATAAAGAGATATCCCATGGCAACAAGACATACCCAGACCACCAGAGAAAATATACGAAGCAGCTTCTTAAATACAGGTTCTACGCAGACAAGGATAAATATAGCAAAAAAAATTGCTAGGGCTGTTGGAACAGTTATTAAAAATGCCACATGGTCTTCAACTTCCTGAAAACAGAGGAAAATGAAAAGGAAGTTAAAAACAAATGTACTTAAAGATCAGACATCAACAACATATTCTCAACTTATTGTATGTGGAGATGGCAGAAAGACATGACTGGACATCTAAAGTGAGTTAAATTCAAAATAGGATTTCTTTCATGGCAAGAAACTGTTACGTAGAGCATCAGCCTTGTAACTACTAACCACAATAGTACAACACTTCTTTTACTACCCTGAGTTGCAGCAGGCTGTGAGAAGTGTGTGCAGCACGGCGGGGGCTGTGCTGGGAAGCTGGGTCCAAGATCAGTCTGCAGAGAGCCCACAGCCCACAGCCAACATCCAACAACTCCACCGGCACACACACAACAGAGAGGGGCAAAATGCAGAACGGAAGCTTGCAAGACCATGACTCTACAGGAGAAAGAAGCTTCCCCTAAAGCCTGGCATGGCCCTGCAGAACCTCTTCTCTGCTCTGCAGACTGAAAAGACCAATCCCATCAGGAGAGGTGCTGGAGTGGAGCCAGGCAGCCCCATCTGCCCTGTAACAGCCAATGCCACCACAAGAATGTGATGGTGACAGCAGCAGGGACCCTCCTGAGGCAGGTACAGAGGTCTGCCTCTGACACACTCCTGAGAGCTCTGCTGCTTCCAGGGGGCTCATAGCAGGAATGTCACCAAGAGACTCCCAAACCTCACACAGGCCACTACTGCCCACTGCTGCAGTTTCACAAGGGGCACCAGTGGCACAGCCAGGAACAGTCTGAGCAATTTGAGATGGATTGCAGAGGGTGATGGTAAGGCACTCTGGAATGCAAGTGGTTTTTTCACCAATCTTTACAAAAGTTCCAAGGGCAACAGAACTTCAATCCATTCCACTTCTACAAGTTTGATGCCAATACCAGAAAGAGATGATCTGAGTCTGAAAGGGGATTGCAAGTCAGCGGGAAAAAAAATTCCAGCCACTCTAGCCAGGATGTTGGCTTTGGAGGCATGGGCAGTAAACAAGAGATGTGCACCTAGGACCTTGTCAGACAGATGTGGTGGGATGGCTCCTATGAAGGGAGTGTTGGAATGGAAGGATATTGACTCTTCAGGAAGGAGAGGAGTGGGGACACAAGGAAGGGGTGTTTCCCTCTATGTCAGTGACCAGTAAGAATGCATGGAGCATGCCCTGCCGGGGGGCGATGGATGAGGAGCTGAGGGCCTATAGGATGGGTTAAAGGGACAGCAGAGATAGGCAACATTACAGTGGGGGCCTGCTACAGGTCCTCAAATAAGGAAGACTTGAGAAGATGAGGCCCTCTATAGACAGACAGGAACAGCCTCATGTTCACAAGTCCTGTTCCTCATGAGGAACTTCAGCCACCCCAACGCCTGTTGGAGGGGCAACAAAGCAGGGCACGAGCAATCCAGGTGGTCCCTGGAATGTGCTGATGAAAATTCCTTTCTCCAAGTGATACAGGACAGGTTGGATGGGGCTTTGAGCAGCCTTTTTTAGTAGAAGGTGTGCCTGCCCATGGGCAGGAGGGTTGGCACTAGGTGATCTTTAAGGTCCCTTCTAACCCTAACTCTATGATCTAATATAATTGAAACAAGTTGAAAAAAACCTGTAAATCACCGTGAACAATGCAGCTGTCAAAATGCCTCACAAGTCAACTACATCCATAGCTCTATAAAAGCCTTTTTGACAGTAATAGTTGAAAGGTACTACATGTTTTGATTGTGCTTAAAGTATTTATCGGGAAGTACAGACTCTAGATTACATATATACATTTTCTCCTAGCAACTGCTTACTTTGAAATGTACAAGTAACACCCAGAGCCAGGACTACAATATAATGTGAAGTAAGATTCAGAATATTCAATATTTAAATGTATATACAGAGCCTACTTGGAACCTACTACACGAACATCTTTAAATGATCTAATGATGGGTGCATTAAAAAAAAAAACAAATATTTGATTTTCTATTGCTGTACACACTCAAAAGTACGCCTGGTTGAAATACAACAGCACTATCTCAAAGTACAGTCACAGGATCTTTAGTCATTCCCCAGCTGTTATGAATTCTAACAGCCTCATTTGCAGCAACAAGGATTCCCCAAAAGCAGGCTCCAAATGCTACTGCTGCAACAGTAACCACAGACTTCATGCAGAAATGCCTCAGATGAATTTTTCATAGTGAAATCTTCAAGACAATCTGAAAGTACTTATCTGATGATTTTTAAGACATCTATGCACAAAGTAACATTTCTTTTTCCCTTATTTGTAGTTGCTTTCTTAGTGCCCTGTTAAATCTTCTTTATTGATGGGGTTTCAACTTCAATACATAACACTTTAAAGTATCTTAATATGACATTTTTCCTTTCTTATGTATAAAAGATTTGCATTGATTAAATAAATAAAAACTAAAAATTTACAAATAAATTTGTAAATTTACAAACATTTACAAAAAAAAAAACATCAGCTTGTTTGTTTTGTTTTGTTTGGGTTTTTTACCCTGATCTAGTAAATTTTACAGCTTGATATCTAGAGACGCTTGCTGTAAAAGTCTGGCCCCTTTCACTGCTCTCATTTCTTCATTTTCCTTGATGCCCTGCCTGTGTGTGCACCACAGACTGTGGCACTCGGATGCTCTCAGCTCCAGCTCAGGAACACCCACCACCCTGTCAGGCTGAAACCAAGGAAAATGCCACAATATACCCTGCCCTGCCTGGCAAAAGTCAGCTCATCATTCAACTCTTCTTATTTTTAATTCCCTTTTAAATTTATCGAGTCATACATTTAAGCAATTTTTTATTGCAACACTGACAATCATGGTGTAAGCAGAAGAAGCATCAGGAAATTTTAAGTGGTGATGCTAACCCTGAAATGCAAACACTAAGCTTCCAAATATCACACGCACTAAGGCTTTCAAGCTCTTGGGTAGTCACACTGAAAACAAAATTATGGCCTTAAATTTAGTCATAGGGCTAAGTGTCTGCAAGAGTACAGAGCTGCACAGTAAGAGTAAAAATATAAAACCCACCTACTAGTAGGAAAAACTACTGATTTATATATCTAAATGTTGTGATTTTTGACCAATCCGACCTCATGCTAATTGTTTCAGTTAATTGATTTAGTAAGTGGCACATGCAATGTCAGCTCAGTTAACACCAAAAGCATTTAACTTCAGCCAGGTGGGATTGCCAAACTTTTGTTGCAAGAGACAGGTGTCACAGGCAACAGCACAACATCAACTTCCTTGAACCATCTGTCACACAGCCCAAGTCACAGCACCAAAGAAAACAACAAACTCCTGGAGTAAGCCAAGACTGTGGGAAAACACAAATTTAAATGATGGAAAATTGGCATTTCAGTGATAAGGATCATGCTACAAACATACTAGCAAGAAAATCCAGATGCATTTCAACTGCGTGCTTCTCCACATCAGCAAAAAAAGTAATAAAACTACTTTATGGGAGGATTTGGCTTCATAATAGATCAACAATATTTAGATGTCTGTTTAGAGCACACGTATGCTCATGTGGCTACATATATTTATATGTATTCTATAATTTGATCAATCCATCAAAATGTTTGTTCCAAATTAACAGCTACTCAATTGCCTTTTTTTATGCATACACTGATCTCAACACTTAGCTGAACTATTTTGATCCCTAAATCTAAAATTTTACTTCTGCTTTATTTCCTTCTGTGGTTGCCTACTACATAAATTTACATTTTGATTTAAATGTATGCAAAGAAAAGAAAATAGACCACACAGTATCAGCTCTTGAGCACAGGTGACCTCCCTGAGCTGACACAGGAAAACATCCTTCTGCTGTCACAAGCTGCTTGCATCACACCATACCCTGTAGAAATTCTGAAGTAAAATTGAAATTTAAAGACAGAACAGTGTACATGTTAGGCAATATATAAAATATATGAAAAAATAAACTTTATAATTTGTATCCTTTACAGAAAACCTCAATGTGTACAGGGGGAATTTCACAATCTTGCCTTTAAAATACATGCTAATGTCAGCTCAAGCAAAGCAGGCCCTGTAGGACAGAGGTTAATTTTGGAAACAACTTTGAACAATATTTTCCTATTACTTCAGGGGAACTAAATCTCTATAGAATTGTAACTTTAAGTGCAGGACATTTAGAACATGCAACTTCCCAATCAGTATTTGCAATTATCAGTGTGTTTAGCAAGTTGGGTGTGGCAAAATCCTAAAGGTTATCTGTTCTGTTACCTTAACCACTTCCAAAAGAGGTGGGGGAAGAAGGAAAAAAAAAACAAACTGAAACACTTTGCTTTTTTTTTTTTTTTCTGCTAGTCTCAGAAATTAAAATACACCAGCGGTAATGGAATTAAAATATCAGCATGACGCTTTTGAACATAATGGCTAAGCCTGCAATAGATGGATCTTACCTGACAGTTCTGTCTCCCTGAGTGTTTTCTGTCTTGCTGTCTTTTAATTACTGAAGAAATTAAAAAGTCTACTGTTAGAAATTTTTCAACCCCCACAAATTCTTCCAAAGTGTGATAATCTTGTTATCACCAGTAAAATCTAAAGTCACTTTCAATCATCTTTCCAAAACCCACAACCTTCTCTCAGTCTGCATCTTGTAATTTCCCAGATAATGTCATGCCCTCAGTTTAATTTTAAACAGCAAAGCTGCCATAGAGCACTTCACTGTTATATATAAAAACATAGTAAAATGAAATAATCCATTAAAATAAAAAATATGTACGAAAATGCCAGTTTTACCATAAAATCTTTTCACATGGTCCCTCATTCTTTACATTTTCTTTAGTATTTTTGTTTAATGGAATTCAACAGAAGCCTATATGCAGAGGACTCCTGCTGGGTTCTGAAATATCACACACTTTGAATTAACTCAAACCACTTACTACATTAAACTCCTACTAAAATCCCTTTTTGCTGAGATCAGTTGAAACACGTTCTAAATGTAAATATAAAACCAAGTAATTAATGTTCTTCAAACATTAATTTACTTTTCTATTTCATACATCTATTCAATTTTCAGTATCTTCAATTTCATGCAGCTATTTTCAAAAATGTTGAGTGTTAGAAGAAAGGTAACAGGGCTCAAGGATTATGAGTTTGCTGACCTCTCAATCAAACATCTTCCTTTAACAGGACTGACTGAAAGAATCTGTTGAATTGTCTGCAGAAAGAACTGCCCATTTTTCCTGTAAAACCTTTTCCAGGACTCAAAACAATGATTTTCAGAAGACATAATCTCCCTTCTCTTTGTAAAACTGGACAGAATTTAAATTCTTTAATATCACAAAAAAAATCTGCAAAATTCTTCTGGCTACTTGTGACCCCTCTCCTGTAGTTTTGTATTTTAGTGAATTGGCTTATGGCTGACTGCCATAAGTTAGACAGCTGGAAAAATGTCCATTTTATTAAGAGGTGCCATGCCCTGCTCCTGGCCAAGTAGCTGACTGCCTAGGATGAATCTAGGATTTCATCATTTAGGACAACAACTGAAAAGTTTCTGCCAGCAGTCCAAGGTTTCTTTTCCATTAATTCCATTAGTATTAGTCCATCTCCACTTCAGAAACTGTGCAGTATCTTGAAGGCCACATGCTATTTCCGATACCACACCATGTTTTCTGGATTCACAACTCAGAAAGACTCCTCTTCCTTTTGTGCCCACCTTGATTTATCTTTTGTAACATAAAACTTTGCTTCTAATTCTTGCTTAGATGCCTGGTTAGAAGCTTTCTTATGTCTTTTTTTTTTTTTTTTAATCTTCTGTTGAGTTTTGCGCAGCATATTCAAGGACATTAGCAGAAAATTAACTGACCTGTATCTTTTAATCAAACTGTCCTGAAGTTTGTGTCAATGAAGCTTTTCATTTTCACTAAGGCCCTATGCAACTGCATGCCTGAATTTTTTTTTTCTTTGATTCAACATTCCCCATCTGGCTTAGCAGATCAATGATAACAGCATCAGGCCCAAATCCAGTTGCTTCATGATGTCTGTTGTCTTGAGAAATTTAGTTCTGTCTATTAATGAGTCTGATGTGCAGTCTACTCTTGTTGTTAATGCACAGAGATCTCTGACTCCACACTAGACAAATGTCAGTCCAGCTGTTTGCACATCACATGGATCATGTGGCATTACAGCTGCCCAGCTGCTGTGCAATGTGTGTATGCAACCATGAGAAACAGTAATGCATCCATGGCCCCATTCTACACCATTCTGTACATGGGAACATAATTGGAGCATCAAGATTTCACCCAAGCCCTTCAGATGACATTCTGGCCACCTGAAGCCTTTCCGCAGACTTGAAAGCCATGAACCATGTGTCCTGTAAACGTGTTCCCTGTATGAGAAGTGTGCAGTTTTGCAACAGTGAAGCACTTCTGCTGCAATCCAACAGGAACTGTTCTCTGGCATTACAGGCAATGTCCTTGTGAGCACACGGTGACAATACAGTGGCCAACCCTGCACGTCTTGTGAACACCCAGCTGACCACACACATGCCTCACTACCAAGCCAAGCGGTTTTGGCCAGTGGGTTTTTTTTTAGTCAGTCCAGTCACATATAGATATTATTTTTCTCAATTAGTCAGTAGAAAATGATAGTATCTAGATTTTTCCAAGTTTTCCTGGTTGCTATTAGTGAACCTTGCCTGCTTCACTTTGTAGCAATGATTATCAGGAACTAAGAGTCATACCAGAGATCAAAGACTTCTCTGTTTACTGCAAAAAGCATCAGACCTCACAGAAGCTTTGGAAAGGCTCTTTGGAGGTGCTGTAGCTGCTCTGCAAATAACGGTAACATAAGAAGCTGGAAAAAAACTTCAGGAGATAAAATATTTGAGTTTTCTGGTACTTTCAACATTATAGGAAAACATTCAAATTCAATGTTATAGATTGATAGTTACAGAAACAGAGTACATGGTTTAAGAGAAGCAGTAATGTCAAGGAGACCAGAGAGACACAACTAAATGAAAGGTCAGAAATTGATTAAACTCAGGCTAAGAAGGTTTCAGCAAAAGACGGTCAGAACAGACTCTCCTTTTAAAATCTGGCAGAGAAATATGACACCATATGAAAGGATACACTCTTCTCTACAAGCCGAGGAAGCTAGATGGAAGAATGAAATTGCCTGTTGTTGAAGCATTATTTACACAATAGTCTTACTGAAAACTTGGTGTAAAAAATCATCAGCAGAATAATGAAAAAGTAGAAAAAGACTGAAAGCCATACTGTTCACCAGAGACTGAAGAAAGGCCTGTGTTAGCAGTCTAAGAATTAACAAATAGTATAAAGTGGCTATGAGCCAAATAAAAAGAGACTAAACATCAAAGCCTCATACAAATAAGTTACCTAGAGGACTGGTTATCATGCAGATATAAGGAAGGCTGTCAAAGAAGAAAACACAGCAAATCAAGGAATACTTCAGTGACTCCCAGATGGACTTGATGAGCATCACAACAGCAGATGGAAGCTGAGACCACAGTTTGTGTCTCATGCACTGCTGAAAAGCAAAACAAACAAGTACACAGACAAAAAACCCAGCCAAAGAAAGAGAAAACAATCTTGAGGTCAGTCTGAGCTCAAGAAAGGGAAAGAACCTGGTCCACAAATATTGCTATTGAGGGGCTTCTTTATAACAGTAACAGTTCTTGTTAAGCAAACAAATGAAAAACAAAACCTAAACACTAAAATTGAAAGGGGGAGCTATAAGCTTACAGATTAAAATCTTTGTAGGTAGCCTGAAGACACTACAAAATCCAGAGGCACAGGGCAAAAATTAATCAATTCCCTTAAATAATTTGAGAAAGACCAAAATACAATCAGAATGTCTCAACAGCCAAATAAGGAAGCTTCTAAAATTTATCTTCTGTAAAGGAAAAAAGAAAAAAAACCCACAAAAAACAACACAACAACCTGGAAAGGGATGATAAAAAAGGATTTAATATAAAGGCTCAATTAATATAAAGACTCAATAATGCAGACCAAGAAAAGATCTTGCTTAATAAGTAATTTTTAAGAGTATAAAAATAAATAGCAAATTCTTTTTGAAACATGATCAGGAGTTGGTAGCCTGCTAAAGAACTTCCAAAGAAACAGATTATGCAGGTATTAAAAAGAACAACTAAAGAAAAACAGACTGTAGCAGAAAGTGTTTGGGTTGTTTGTTTTGTTTTTTTTTTTTATCTGTGTTCAGTGTGGGATAATTCTCATTCCAAAATAATCTATGCAGGGGGAATAAATCAGAAAGTCTGTCTCAAATTGAAGCATTAGTGCAAGGCATTACAGACAAAAGCAGAAACATGAAATGTAAAAAAAAAAAAACCAACAAAAAAAAACACCACAAGCAGTCAGGATTCACCAGAAAGGGCCAATAAGACTTGAAGAAGAAAGAGCTAGAACTGTAGTAGCATGTAACCTGCACCCAAAAGTTCCACAGTATCCAAAAACAGGTATGTGATGTAATGCCAGTCTCTCCTGGGACCTCTCTCAAAGACAAAGGGAAGTACCAGGACATCTGGCATCTACCAGGAAAAATTGCAACAAACAAAGGTACCAAAGTCCTCAGGAATCCTAGGATATATGTTCAAAATATCCATAAACAGTTTGGCTGAACAGCAATCTGGCAAGGATGGAGGTCAGCTATGAAGAAACACAAAAGGATCTCATAAGAGTCACTACAGAGCAAGAAAATCACAGATGAACCTCAGCAGAGATGTGTGTGCAGAGATGCACCTCAGACAGAGCAATCCTAACTTTATAGACATGACAACAAGCTCTTGGCTGGCTACTAATACTTAGAGATATTTGGTATTTATCATAGCTACACCCATGAAAATATCACTTAGGTGCTCACCAGAAGTCAAAAAACAACCTGAAATGTAGAACATGGGAAAAGAGAATAAAGAAGAGAGAACATCACAATGCCTCAATGCAGGATGGACACAATAATTCTGGTTCAATCACCATTTCCAAATGAATGCAAGGTAGTTTTCAAGAATAGTCAAAGCTGCAATAGAGTGGCTCGACTCTGAGGGGGTAACACTTGGTTTGAAGGTTTCTCTTCTCTGCATGGAGTGAGCACAACTGTCCTTTAATCCAGCTCTTTTGTTGTTTAAAGGTAGTGTCCATCTCAGGCCAACAGGAACAACCTCCACTGGAGCTATCTATATGCAAAGATGTAGCCAGAACCCCATGAGTTCCTGACCATTCCTACCGTATCATATGCCATGGAATAGAGAACGGACACATATCCCTGCCAAAAACATAATTTGTAGAACCAGGATGTGTGGGCCCATATATTTTACATTCAAAAATATGCCCTGTGCAAACACCATGTACTCAGTCTGAACAGTGAATGGCTTTTTTTTTACATCCTCATTTGCCATAACAGCAGTTTTCTGTCTCTTGGTTTATTTTCCATCGATTTATGTCCTCTGGTTAATCACGTCAGATAAAATCTGTCAGTGCATACAACTATGTATTTAGGTTCAGAAGGCCCATGAACAGGGTCTGGGAATATGAACAGGACTGCCATTCCTTTAGGTCATCCAGCAGCATCTCAACCTTCTCTTAGGCTGGCAATTATCAAAAGCTTTACTTTAAAACATGTAACAGCAAAAGAAAACCAGAATGGTCAAACCCAATTACTAGTGACTACAACACTCAGCTGGGTGCACTTCTAAAATTGTCCTACTCAATGGCAGTAGCTGGCAGCCACAGTAGAAAAACCAGGTCCCAGAGAGCAAGGACAATTAATTACATCCTGCTCCCTGAAGTGTCCCCTCAGAGGAGGGGGGATACAGCAAGGAGAAAAGTGAGCAAAAATCTGTACTTTGATGAAACTAATTATTTCAGGCTCCAGAGGTAATCAGAACCTACTCACATCATTTATTAATTCTTAATGTAAATACAGTGATCAAAATACATTTCTTGCGTACTTTATTCTACATGCATTGGTTCTAACTTCCTCTCAAAAAAAAAAAGTGGGTTAATAACTCAGTCTAGCTTGTTTTTCAGATATTCTCAAAATCCTTCTTTATATTATAACAACACTTTTAAAAGAACTCTCCAATAAATGTAACTACTATTTATAAAAAATCACAATATATGGAAGATAAAATGCATAAAACACTTAGGAAGAACATATATTTTTTTAGTTAAATATATTCAAAACATGTTGAAAAACTCCATCAGCTAAACATTATGGATAATACAATACTTCACAAGACTCAAAAACATATTTTTCAGATTAATTGCACTGTAAGATGTATTAAAAGTGAAATTATAGCCTTTCTTGTACCCATATAGATTCATGGAAGTCTAAAATACTCATTTAGATTTGTAGAAGTCAGAAGTACTCATCTGACTGTTTGAGCTATTTAATACTGACAGTTACATATTTTGGCTGTCACTTTTAAATTGAAGCTAAAAGGTGGCTTTCCCTCACCATTTTCCTCCTGACATAATAACTTGAGAATGTGGCTGTAATCAAGAAAAAATGTCAAGATGCAACTCACTTAAAAGTAAGAATGACAAAATTTGAACCAGGGAGCACATGAACTTCAGCACATAAGGAAACTGCTCATTTTAAGGGTCTGTTTAACAAAGAAAAAGGTATAGTTAGGCTCCTCTTTCTAATGGGTCCTTTAAAAATACATTTTGCAAGACTGTTCCTAAGATTTAATGAACAGGCATAATAGGGTAGCATGAAAAACAGCTTTAATCCTGAAAGGCACTACTGTCATTTTGTAATTACTTTTCAAGCATTTCTTAATGTTGTGCAATTGCACACTAAACACTGTTACTACTATTGCAACGATGTTCTTAAAGTTTACTCCCTTAAGGATACTGTCCACGCTTTCATGCTTCTCTGAGTTCAACTAACTTCAAACCTAAGATATTTCTCATTTCGTCTTTGACTCCATGATCAGGACCACATTCTGCAATGGCTATTATTTCTATTATGATAAAATTTCAAATAAAGGTTATAAACATGTTAACTTACATTTAAAATATAACTGCCAAATAGCATCTCAGGAGTAAAACGTCAGACTAAATCATAAGAAATAGAGCAAAAGAGATTCTGCAAATACAGGCATTTTTGTGTTAGTTAAGGGCTTTTTCATAAGTACTGTTACCCTATTTCATTAAAGCACAGGTAAGAAAATTTAAAAAAAAATCAAAGTAAACAAAACCAATCTGGTACATTATTTTATTGTTATATAGATGCCACATTCCAACCTTCTAAAAATCCCACCACTATCACTCAGATCTAAAAATTCCCAGAGCTCACTGGTGCAGAAAACAAGCCCCGGTGAGAGTTTGTGGCCATTGTCTGGCATGAGTTAGCAGGGTAGGGATCCCCAGTGGGGCTTACAGGACAAGTTATTGGTCTGGAGAAGCTCCCCTACCATGCTCCTGGGTCTTGACCAGACTAGACAGTTCCCAGACCGCTGTGCTGCTACAAAGGAACATCGCAATACCTGCAGCAAGGAAAGAGAATCCACGCACCTGCCATGGCATATGAAGCAACTGAGGTCACATATGTGGAGCAGCTGAAAGAACTAGGGCTGTCTAGCCTGGAGAAAACATTGTTCAGTGGGGACCTTAGTATTTTCTACAATTACCTGAAAGGCAGAGCAAGGTGGGTCTTGGTCTTTCTCACCCAATAACAAAATATGGGGAAAGAGAAAATGGCCTCCAATTGTACCAGGGGAGGTTTAGATTGCATATTAGGAAAAATCTCTTCATCAAAAGGGTGAACAGGCTACCCAGGGAAGTGCTGAAGTCACCATTCCTGAAGGTATTTAAAACATATGTCGGATGTGTCACTTAGGGACAAGTGGCTTAATGGTGGACCTGACAGTGCTGGATTAATGACTGGATTTGATGACCTTAAGGATCCTTTCCAACCTAAACAATTCTATAGAAACATGAGCACTACCAAGCAGGTGCTGAGCCAAGTTCAAAGAGCATCTGTTTCCCTAACACGTCTCTCAGAGGAAGTAACATGTTCAAGTCCTCAGCCTGAAATCAGTGTTGCTGGAAAAGGAGCTGGGGGAATCTAGTCTTCCTAGGATTTTCCTGCCAGACTGACCAAAGTGCTAGCAAATTGGAGAACGGGATATGGACATTTTACCTGAAATCAAAGGACAGCAATCCCATTTATCCAGTCAGTGAGCAGATCCCCTGTGTCAGCCATAACATTTAGGGTCTTTAAAAGGTCCCACAGCACACAATCAGCTGTGGGAGGCAGGTGGGAAAAAGTAAGTTCTAACTACTTTTGCAAACCTTACTGAGCAGCTCTGAGAAGCTATTTGGGAAACAGATAGGTGGGCTAGAGCACCTCTCATCCCAGCTGGTCTCTGGTGTATGCAACCAGAAGCAATTGCTCCTGCACTCAGGAGCACACCTTCCATGTAAGAAAACCTCCAAAACTAGAACTGTGGATGGTGAAAGAAGTAAATGTTCAGACTAACACATCATCATTTGTGGTCATTTCCTCTGCCTCTCCCAGACACAAGCCTGGAACAGGGTCACACCAGAAATAGCAACGGGGTTTTATATCATATATGCACCACTAAAACCAAGAGTTCTGTTTAGAGAAGAGATAAAGAAAATGTTTTTATACAGGTTGGTAAAACAGACAACTGGGAGAGTAAGTGTAGACACAGCCTCACACTCCCCCATACAGGTGGTGCAACAGGCCCTTCAATTTTCAGCATCACCTGAATCAGGGTCAGTGTCTGAAGGCTGTTGATTCAAGATATAAAAATAAAAGACATGGAAAAGAAAATATATTGAGCTGTCTTGAGTTTTAGGGTTTTTTTCATCAGGTTTGATGCTCAAAGAAAAAAAAGTCAGGGAAAAATGTGCAGAATTGTGCCAATTCATTTATTTTTGGACCCAGATCCCCCAAAACAGAAGTTTAATGTTGGTATCTTCTCAACATCATAGATCAATGTGGCTTGAGGTGATTCAATTCTTTTTGAAATATGCAGAAGATACTGTGGCAGCACATAATTATTTGGGATCACAGCTCCACTGTGACTGGAGAGGTAGGCACAGATCAAACACTACAGGTGTTGAGCTGCACTTTGCTCCCCAGCACACCCAGATGCTTAAGAGATTTGCAGAACACACCTATCTGTGTGAAGTGTCCATCAGTTTGGAGTCATGCATGGAGCAGCCTGGAAGTCTCCAGTGACCACTACTGTTATAACAAGAAGTTTTCTTAATCACAGTGTAAACGCAAGGACCGTGATCTCTGGCTAAGGTCTTTAATCTAGAAGAGCCCTTGAAGGCTCTAAGAAACATTTTGCAAGAGCATTTTGCAAGAGCAAACAAATGGGTTGAATATAGCTGTCCACAACAAAGAACTTGAAACTAATTTATAAAAATTTAAGGAAGATAGGCAGGCAGGTATTCACAAGTCCATGGCAGATCCACTATGAAGTTCCCAGTACAGGATTTGTGAATCCACATACCTGGCTTGAGGCTGATAAAGACAGCAGACAATCAGAGTCCAATCCATCATCTGGCTTACTCCCATTGCACACCAGTAAACAAGAGCTCTAGTCAGAATGTTATTTATCATGTCTGTCAGCTACAGTAATGATTAGCAGTTGTGTATCCACCACTTTTGAGTCACAATTTGTAGCATTAAATAAGTTTTCTATTGCCAAGGTATTCATAAAACTTCAATTTATTAAGATTACAATTAAAGGCTAAGCATTTTTCCAATATTGCCATACTCATAGGTTTATCCAATTCTTATCCAGAATTTAGGTTTTTCAATATGAAAGATGAAACAGAGGCATGCAAAGTGAGGTTGACACCATCAGCTCATTAACTTGATGGCTCTGTTTCCAGACTTGTTAGGCAAATGAGACAAGCTCTTAGCAGCAATAAAAGTGACCACAGATGTACTTCGAATGTCATCAGCAAATGAAAGAAGTAGCAGCCCAGACTGATGCAGTATGAGGGCTGAAACTGGACAGAAAGCCAGGAAATTCCTGCTTCAGACAGGAAGATACAGCAACCTTTCCTGCCTGACTAGAGAGATAATACTGCCTTCAGAAAGTCACTCTCAGAGAACATTAGAAGGAACATCTGACAAGTATAGCAATATCTTAAGACTGTATCAAATAGCCAGCAACTACAGCTAGAAGAATATACTCGTATATGGTGTCTAGAAACAAGAAAAAAAGAATTAGAAACATGGGGTTTCCTCATGGAACATTTTAATAGGGGACTTGAAAGCAGAACTGTACAGTCAATTATAACTGGAACTGTGGAAAGAAAAAGCATTGTAAATACGCTGATGTTTATTTTGAATTACTTCTCATGTGGGTAGTAACAGCAGCATGGCAGAAAGAGTTTAAGGAGAGGTAGGATACCACCTGAGCAGAACAACCACAGCATCAAGCATGCAAAAAACATCTGCTTGTCCTTCAATTAGTGAGGATTTTCTTACTTCATTACTTTTGCTGTGATTTTGCTTTCTTCTTGGGGGAATGAATATATCAGAGTTTGAAAACACTGTTAACAGATGCTTTGGATTTACTCTCAGTCTGCAAGGATTCCAAGGTTTTCAGACCTTGGGTATTCCTTGGCTTTGGGAAAACAGTTGGTGCTCTTAAACTAAAGAAAGCTGTAAATTATACAGGGTTGATCTCAAAAGATATCCTAAAACTGAGAGTACAAATGGTCTTATAGCATGCCTGTATTATTCCATGCAATTAGGTTATAACAGAGCATCTCAAAAATACAGATACAAAATCACATTGTCAGTGTGGTGACCTTTTGGTGTGGATGGATGAATTTTTCAGAGGCAAACCGATGAGATGAGAACATTACCAGAGGTACACATCAGATGCTTTTAGAGAATGACGAAACATGCTAAAACTACTTTTTCCACATGGACCTGGAAGACTTTTCCCCCTTCATTTCAAGATGAGATTCTGATCATGGAAATCTGGAAGGGCTTGGCTGATGTCCAGCTTTTAACGGAATCAGCAAGAATTTATTTCAAGAATAACATCAATTAGAGGGAAGAAATGGCACACCTCAGTTCAAATCCCAAGAGGCTTACAGGACTCTCCTAATCTTCTCCTTTCACAGAAACAGTTCTCTGCCAACCAGGTTGGCAGCCAGAAAGTTTTCACTTACTCCTTCAGAATGAGGCAGCTACTTCTTCTTCCATGCAGAATCAGCTGATGGTAAGTTCAGTCAGCCTGATGCAAGTAAACCAACTCCTGCAGAACATACATCTGCCATGCTACAGGTACATCTACCTAGTTAATTGTATTCCCTCTTTAAGAACCATTGACTGCTTCCCTTTTTGCTGCAGAAGGTATTTGGATATGACAGTAAAACAGATGTGCAGCCAAGCTTTAGTTTCTTGAATTTATAAAGCCATGAAAAGGTTCACAAATCCAAACTGAGCCTACCAAGACAATTCTGGGCTTTTCAGTAACTTCAAAGAAGTGGTTGAGGGGGCAACTAATATCTCTGCTCTACAGACAGTCCTTAGGCAGCTGACTCAGTACAATCTCAGCGTGCTTTGGAAGAGGGAAGGCAACACCATGCCACCTTGCAGAAGCTCTTCTTGTTCAACCCATGCTCCAGCTGGCCATGAACACCCTAAAGAAGCATGCATTGACACACCAGAGCCTACACACCAGCAACCACATCTTAAGAGCTTTACAAGGTCACACGTGGCAGCAAGAATTCGGGAGCGAGATAAGGGCCGCAGCTAATGTTAACACCACACAGCAGGCTTACAGGTCCTGAGCAAGGGCAACAAGCCAGCCTGAAAGAAAACATGTGTATCTGGCAGCAGACTGGTGAACCATAGGTTTTCAGAAAAGGAACAGAAAGAAGATCACAACAGATTTAAATCTTCTCCCACTTACAACACTAGTGCTAAAAGATTTTGATATCCCTGAAGTGTAGGTTCTTATTGAAGCCTTTGTCTATGGACTAGGCACTCTTTAAATCTAGAAAAGTGCATGGATAAAGGAAAGTTATGGCCTTCCAATAAATTGTACAATTTGGGCATCACCCTGTCTTCAGAGTTTCTGTTTAATCATGTAAGAAATTAATCACAATTGCAGATATTTCAGGTACACTCATATTTTACACTATGAATTAAAAAATGGTTCTTTTTTTTCAGTCTCCTGCAAATTGTAGTTAAAAGAGATATGCTCCAGCCAGAGACAAAAATGTTCTAGATACCACTAAAAATGGTCATAAGCTTTTAGTACTAAAAAGGGAGAGATGGGCGAATAATGAGTTTTTCATACATATTACATTGAAAGAACAACACAATAGTCAGAGAGAAAATGAATCTGACCTCTGGCATTTTTAAGTCCTGAAAGGCTTTTGCAGGTTTGGAAAAATAATTTACTCTCTATCGATTAAAGCAGCAGCTAAACATGGATGACTGATCCCATTTTGCCAGTCTGCAGTTCACGCCAGGTAGAGAAATACAGAGGATACTCTGACACAGGAAATTCAAAGGTTGATATTATCACTACATTATTTAAAACTACAAGCTGTGAATGGTCATCGTTCAAGCTGACTCAAGTTTTATATCTAGTGTTGGGGAGATAGAGAATGCTTAATTCCAAAGGTCAAAATCACAATAGTTCACTGAAACAAAAGCAGAATCTCCCAAGAAACCTCTCTCGCTAATAATAGCAGTATATTGTCTGAAAGAAAAGTAATCTGATTTCCAGGCACACTTTGTAAGTAATCTTGTTTACTGTAATTTTGCAACAGCTTTTATAAATTTTTCATCTGAAATCAGGCAGGCTATCACTTGTATTCTGACAGGTTGAAAGAGCTGAGTTAAGTAAAATACATCCCCTGTGTGGCTGGCTTTGTTTGGGAACACTTAAAAATACTTTGCCACATGAAAAAAACACCAAAAAAAGTCAACTCAGACAACACAGTGATATAGTTTAACAACAAAATAAAACATTAAAATAGAAGGACAGTGTCCTATCACTTCCACTGGTTTCCAGTTGTTTTTTTAAGACAGCCTAGAGCATGAAAATGGTTCATACTTCATGAATATCCATCCTAACAATGTCCAATCCCACATTCCATGTTCTAAGCTGTTCTGTGAAGCACAAGCAAGAAATCCAAACTGAGTGTTACAGTGAGTCATTTTGGAGTTTTTTGTCTCCACAATAGGCTTAAGTAATTTTCAGTGAAATCTTAACTGCTTTGTACAAAATCTAAAGGAAATGACTGTTAAGAAATATTTCCCTTAACTTCAGATGCATAGCACAGATCTGAACAGAACTATCCCACTTCACTTCCAGTGGACCTTCTCCCCAAAATTAGGTCTTCTGTCAAAACAATCACACCTGTACAAGTTGTGCAAGATGAAAGATAAGGATATTAATACCAGATTTTGTGACTCAGATACTCCTAACCATATGGCCCTTTTATATCATCAGGCACAAAAAAATTATTAAAAGTCCACAGCTTTATAAAATATATACCCTTCATTCAGATGCAGGAGAAACAGATCTAAACCTTCAGGAATACTTTAATCACAAATGCAACCAGAAACTAGACTACAATAAAGCATTTTTAGGTGAAATTCTGGGCAGGGTTCCAAAGGATTTTGTCCAGCATCCTGTGGCTGGAAGTCTATATAGGCAAGCTTTCCCTCTGCCTGAAGTTACTTTCATCTGTCGACTGGAAACTTGGATGAAGCCCACCTCTTTCTCCACTCACCCATCCAGTTGTTAACTACAGGAAGATAAAGGCTCAGGAAAGCAGTTTAAAAAGCTTTTTTTTTTTCCTCTTCCGGTATGTCTGGAATTCCAAATACAGACCGAACTATTAAATCCAGTCTTTCTGATGAAGTAACGCCTGGCAAGATTCAGCCATTTCACAGTTTTGTTTCCATAACTTTCAGCAGTCCTTCTATCTGGGTCCAGTTTTATGCCATCTTCACTACTGCAAATGATTTACCTCAAGACATGAAATTACCAAAATGACTACACGCAACTTGTAAACAAGCTGCAGACCATACCACAACTGAAAATTACAAAATTAAGTACTAAACACTGTCAAGCCTAAATTCTGCCACCTTGACGGTGGGCAAGTACAGTTTACATATCCACAGACTTCCAATTCCACCTTCCAACAGTCCCTTCAGCCCTGATGGACAAGCACCCACATTAATGTACTAGAAAGTGATAAGTGGTCAATCTTGTATTTTGCACACAGAGCTCCAAAATTTAAGCATTTGGACATTAAAAAACTGAATTATGAAGCATCACCACTACTGGCCTCACTTTTATAACTATTTTCTATTTAGAAGGAATGGTTGAACAAAAAGCTTAAAATGCAACTAATACAAACACCAAAAGGAAATAAACCACCAGTTGACTCAAAGCTTAGCTAATCCTGCAAGCAGTTCCTGCAGGTTTTAAGACAAAAGTTTGGTCAAGCAAGAAAGCAGGATAAGCAAACACTAGCTGCAGTGCCTCAGGAGAATCCATTAGATTATACCGACCTGCTCATCTTTGCCTTTAGAGATAACTAGCTCTATTCAATAAATATTTAGCTTTCCAGAAGACCATAAAAAATTCTTTTTTTTTTTTTTAAGGGAGGGGAATAGTCTGAGACCACTCAAATTTCCATTTACTTCAGAAGTATACAGTAATGCAAACAGCCTGCCTCTAATCATCAACAGCAGGAAAACTCTTTAGAGGACCAAGAATTTTACTGCCCTCTGCAGCTTTTCCTTTGCAAGGGCAAAACGCAACCCATTTCAGGGGAGATAAACTGATACCGGCTGTCACCTGCTGCTGTGACACATTTTTCTTCTCGAAGCCTGGAAACCCCACACTGAGCACGCATAAAAGACATCCGAACAACTTCACCTTCCTTACAAACGAAGGCTGTGCTGTTCCAAAAGCTTTCTTGAGAAAATGGGTCAAATGCTAGAAAATGATATCATAGGGGATGGAGGGGGCTAGCACAAGGAGGGGCACAGCTCCTGCTTACTTGCACTAAAAATATTACTTCAGATACAGGTACCGCCTGCATTTTTGTGCGGCGACTAAAACCCTGCCACTACAAAGGCCACCACGGCCAAGCCGCGAGTTGGAAGAGAGCGGAGCCAAGGAATTAAGTGAATTAAACTCGATGCGCTTGTTGACTCAGTTTTCGCTCCAAGCAGCCGCGCGGCCGCTGCTCCAGCGTCGCCTCTAAATATCGGGCAGCAAAGTTCGGGCGGGGGTTCCCCGGCCCCCGCCGCCACCTCGGCGCCTCCCGCCACCAACTTTCCGCCGCAGGAGCTGCAGCACCGGCTCTCGGCCGCCCCGTCCCGTCCTCCTCGGCTGAGAGTGCCGGGTACGGCGATGCCAGCGGGGCGACCGGAGAGGGGATGCCGGGCGGCGGCAGCGGGGATGTCCGGGAACCCGGGGATGGAGCGGGTCCCAGACCGGGAGAGCGTCTCTTACCAGCCCAGAGGCGAAGAAGACGGCGAGCAGAGCTAGGCAGGCGCCCATCACGATGAGGAGCAGGAAGACGATGAGCGGGTGCTGCTGGCTCATGCAGTAGTAGGACTCGTAGAGCCAGTCCCGGGAGCGGGACTGTTCGCCGCTCGCCCCGCAGCCGCCGCCCGCCTGCTCTGCCCTCTCTAGCAGGTAGCGACGTCTCCTCCTCATCATCATCGCTTCTTGCCACATCGGGCAGAGCCCGCGCAACTCCCTCAGAGCCGCCGCCGCCGCTGCTGCAGGAGGCAGCCGGGGAGTGGAGCGGGGCGCGCTCCCGCGCGGGAGGCGGAGAGGAGGAGCCGCGGCGGCGGCATGGGCACGGTGCGCCGGGATGCCGCGGCCGCCGCGCAGCCCGCCCGGGGCTTGGTGCGCCTCCGGAAGGCGCCACCCCGCACGCACATGCCTTGCCCGGATCCCCCGGAGGCGGGGGCGGCAGGCGAGCTCCTCCTCGCCGGGGAGGGCAGCGGGCGCTCGCCCAGAGTGAGCGCCCCAGGGCGGCGGCGGCAGCGGGAGGTGCCTTCGAGGACGACCATGAAAGGCCCCCCTAGCCCGCGCCCCTCCGCACCAGAGCCGGGAGATGCCCCGGGAGTCGGGCCGCCTGCCCCGGCCTCCGCCTGCGCGGGGCCGGGAGCCCTCGCCGCCCGGAGGGGCGCGGTGCCGCCGCAGGTGCCGCTCCCGACGGCGGCCGTGGGGCGGAGAGCGCGGCGTGTGCCGCTCCCGGCCCGCCCCCGGCGGCCCCGGCCCTGCCCGGCTCCCGCGGGGATGGCGCTGCCTTCCCCAGGGTGTGTGGCAGCATCTCACGGCTCCGAAGGGAGAGACATTTGGAGATTGCTTTGAAATTGCTCCCACGGGCGGAGGGCTCTTGCAGGACTGTTTCACGGGGTACCTTTTCCGGAGGCGGAATCCCCTTTTTAGAAATCATACGTCGATTTTTGTCAAAACGAGCATTCAAGTTAGAAAGAAACATGACACATTTTTCGCCAGCTTACCATGTTCCTAAGGATTTGTTTAATTTCTGCCAAAGCAGAGACTGGAAAGATGCTGGACATCTTAACACAACAAATAAACGCACAGCATTTACAGGCAGTACTGCATCCACAGCCCATTCCTTCCCTCAATGTCCCTCCCCATAGGTTAAGTCGGTCTCTGCCCTCTCTGATCTATCCTCCAGCCTCTGTTGTTGCTTTGTCACATCCTTAAATTCATAGAGGCTGCCAAAATGCTCCCAGGAGAGGAAGGGTTCGGAGCAACACAGATGCTAATGGGCCTGAATGTCCCAAGGGTGTCTCCTGGTTATTTGAGTAATGCTAGAAACAAGAGGGAGTGGGGAGTACTATGCTATTACAAAAGGTGAAAAACTGGAGCTGACATAAGTGGTCATAAATTGTCATAAATGAGAGATATAGAATAGAGGGCTGACCATTAATCAGGTGGAAGCGAAGGCAGGTAATTAGGATTATATAGACTAAAACTATATGGACTGTGAACTAATTTATATTTAACATCTAAATTCTGTGCCACTAATTTTTCTACCCAGAAAAAGAAGAGATGGGTCCTCCTCCATGGGTGTAACAATGCAGAGAAACCAATAGCATGTACAGCTCCAAAGCCCTGTACATATATTTGCACCTCTTAGATCCCTCAGGTTTTTAAAAGGGATAAGACTTGAGTTTTCCTGCCCCCTATTCCTCTCAGCTGGCTGGATGGAAGAAAAGCTGCTTGTTTCTCACTCTCCTTCCCCTGAAGCACTTTCTGGGGCAGGAGGAACACATAAAAGAGAAGTGGAAAGTTACAACCACACCCACTGTTTTGGGAGAGAGAGGGTGAAAAACTCTCAAAAGCAGCAGTGGTAAGATTGAAGGATGAACACAAATCTATGTGGGGAGAACATTCTGGCAGAATTAATTGCTGGGAAGGAGTCAGTAGAGGTGGGTGTGAGAATTTTTGCAACATGAAAAGGCTTTACTTGCAGTCACTTCAAAAATTATGGAGTTGGCCACCCTCACTGTCACACACACATATATAGTGAGATAAGCATAGGGAGTTTAAAAAAAATCAAGAGCCAAACCAGAAATACAGCATAAAATCTCTCAGAAAAGCAGATTTCAGAATCTGGTATTTGAAGGTGTTTTGATCTCTCAAAGGTGGAAAGCCCAGTATCACATAGACACACTTCTTTAACATACAAGAATAATTCCATGATCCTGTAATTAATCACAAAAATGCAAAATATCTGAAACAGGTAAAATGAAGAAAGTTCTCTGTTCCATGAGTATAAAAATCATCCTCACAACAGCATTTGAAACTTAGACAGTAATACAGATGGTAGAAGTGATTGTCTTCTTCCCCCAGCTGACTCTGCTTTAATAGCTTTAGACTGCTTTCCACCTCCCTGAAGCTGAACAGGAAAGGCCATTCCAAAGAGTTTACCATGATGATCATGTAATTTGTTTTTTATTTCAGTAAGATCTTATGCCTGTAGCAGCTAATTCCTCATTATATTACTCTCATGCAATTTCTCAGGAAATAAAATTATAATTGCACAGCAAAAACTTAATTAACCCAAAGGTTACCCAGTGGTGTCTCATGCCTTTCCAAAACAATGGGATAAGCGTAAGTCCCTTCTAGAAGACCAGATATAAGGTGTTTCAACAGCTGAGCAAGAGAAAGTAACATGGTAACAAAAGGAAGCAAAATGATCATGTATAAACATCACCTCCTAAGGGCGCAGGAGCAGGCAATTCCTTGATGTTACAAGCCAAACGGGTGAGGCAGAAGGCCAGCTTGGCTGAACAGGGGTCTTTTTTGGGAGTGAGATGAAAAACGAAGGCCTATGGAAGCAAGGTCAGGTGACAAGGGAAGAAAACTGAGATGCTGCTTGTCAGTGTAGGGAGAAAATAGGTCTGGCCAAAGCTCAACTGGAGTAGAAGTTGGCCAAAACTGTAGGGGAGAAAAAAAAAGGGTTTATTTAATTATTAATGGGAATAGGCTGGGTAGAAAAAATAACACCGGCCAGTTAGAGGATGAGGATGGTCACCTCCCAAACAGGGACATGGAGAAGGCAGAAGTAGTTAATGTACTCTTTGCCTTGGTCTTCTGCATGGATGATGGAACAAGGGGATCTCAGTGCCCTGAGCTGGAGGACTATGACTGAGAGAATGTTCAACTCCAGTCAGCCTTGAAATTTTATGGGATATGCTGCTCCACCTGAATCCCTGAAAATTTACAGGGCCTGAAGGGATTCATCTGGGAATCCTCAAGGAGCTCGCTGATGTCATTCCAAAATCTCTCTTGATTATTTTTGAGTGGCCTTGGGAATCCAGAGAGGCCCCATCTGACTGGAAGCTGGTGAACATTGTCCTGATTTTCAAGAAGGGCAAGAAGGAGGATCCCAGAAACTACAGGCCTCTCAGTCTCACTTTAGTGTCCAGTAAAATCATGAAACATACTATTCTGGAAAGTATTGAGAAACACCTACAGAACAATGCAGTAATCAGTCACAGCCAGCACAGCTTAAATCCTGCTTGTGAAACTTGGTTTCCTTTTACGACAGGGTAACCCACCTCGTTGATCTAGAAACACCATTAAATGTAATCTTTTGGGACTTCAGAAAAGTTTTTGATATCTCACGAAGGAGATGAACCTTCCTTATCTCACAGTATTCCTCTGGACAAAAGATCCAGCATACAGTTGGATCACCATATTATGTGATGGGTGAGGAACTGGCTCACAGATCAGGCACAAGGAGTTACAGTGAATGGGGTAACATCAGGCTGGTGTCCAACTCAAAATAATCTAAAATTCTGATTCTACAATTCTATTATAAATTTCCATTGGACTCCTGTGTTTTCTTGTTCAGCTGATGGACTCCCCCACTCTACTTTCCCTTTCCAAACTAGAAACCTGCATCTTTCAATTCCAATTTCAGCTAGAAACGTCCTACACCTTAATGTCTAAAACCCTCATCAGTTCTTAGAGCAGATCTCTAGATAGAGGCAGTGGTCCAGTGAAAAAAATCCCACACTGTCATGTAAATAAGGACTGCAACATTCCATATATGAACAAGGTAATTGAAACTGTGCAGTATCCAAATCTGAATTTGAACTTCTAATTTGAATGCTCTACTTTTTATTGAACATATTAACACTTCTTTTTCTCCCCACAAGATACATTTAATTAAGCAAACATTATTGCAGTTGAATGACAATTATGTCATTGCTAAAGTTGAAATGCCATATGTTTTTAGAGACCAATTACCCTAGGTAGCTGAAAATAAGAATCCTTACTTGGCTTAACCTGAAAGTTTGCTATGCCTCAGGGAAAAGGAAGGTACAGTGAATTCTGTAATTTGTGGTTGAAAAGCAAAGGACTTTCATAAAAAAAAACTCTTCATGTATTCTACCTTATTTCTCTAAATGGGGAACAAAAGCAAAGCTAGCACTTAAGATTCTCAGAAACTATCTCCTGTGTACCCTTGGGACTCCAACAACATGAAAGAATTTGTTCCTTAGCCAGCTGGTGTCTAAGCATCTGCTGTACCCCTCTGGAGAAGCAAAACAACATAGAACAAAAGGCTGAGGTCCACAGCTGCTTGTCAAAGCAACTGTGAGCCAGAGGCATTACACATTGCAGTAGCAGATTAACTTAGAAAACTTCGTCCCTTCCAGCCTTAATTGTTCTGTGTTATCACAGCTTACTTCCAGTGTCAAGGGATCTTAGGGAAAGATAAATAGAAGCAGGACATACAGGAGAACCTGTTGTTCCTACATTCCTCTCTTTGCCCCTTTGCCCCTCTGGCTCAATCACCATCACATCTTTCCTTCACTTTCCCTTCTCTGCTGTCTTCTGCATGAGTGTTCTGGTCAGGGATGCAGATCTACTAGCTCCTAGTATAGACAGATCCTTTGCTCTCAGCTACTCTGTTCAGCTGTAGGACAACCTGAGCCATGGGAAATAAATTGCAGGGAAAGCTGCTGAATCCCACAGTCCTGCAAGATAGCAAGCACACAAAAGAGTCATTGCAATTGGCCTGAGCAAAACACTGCCCCCAAGTCTACTGGTGGTCAGGCTGTCCCCCTGGGCAGCCGTCCACCAAAGCTGCCCATTTCTGCAGCCTTGATGCTGTAGTGCCACAGCCCAGCTCCATCAGGGCATCTCACACTGAGCTGAGATTGCAGGTCAGGTTGTCCTACCAGTAAGGTTTCACATAGCCAGTGCTTCAGTGGCACTTCAGAGCTTGGATGTGGCAGCAGGGCAGCCAGACCTGCTTAGGGTTGCTCTGGAGAGCCATCTCTGCTGTAAGACCAATGTGTGAATACATCTGATGTGACCAGGGTCTTAACAATTTTATTTTATCCACTACTGATGCATAACTTTGGCTGTTGTTGTTGTTGTTTAAGACTGAAGACTGCTATTTTTTGCTGAATTTTTATGGACTCATTTTACTGAGTTCAGTTAACAGGACTTGCTCTTTCAAATCTTATAATTGCAGCTGTGTGTTACTGTTGCTCTTCAAAAAATGAGAACACAATTTCCTACACAAATAAATTGGATTTCACACACCTGGAACCAGGTGAAACTCACTTTTGTTTTAGATACAGACTTGCCTGAGTTGTTTAACATTGTTGTTTAAGGTGCTAAAAAACAGTCTGACTGTTCTATAATTCAATATGTAATTTTTCCTCCCTCCCCCTTTTTGAAGACAGTATCTAACTTTGGGCCTTTCTCAGCCTCCATAAACTTTTAAGAATGTTTACCAAAAAGTTCTGAGGTTGTTGAAGGAACTACTTGAGATTCAGATGATCCGAAAGTACCTCAGTAACCTCTTTTCTTGGATTATTTCCTCACAGATGGTGACTACTTTGGTCATCTAATCATAGCTAACCTTTTTATTGAAGATAGAAGCAAAATATAGACCAGATTTTTAAAGGTTTTGGACCATCTGTTATTAGCTGAATGGTGGGCCAACAATTTCTAGTCTTCTTCTTTCAAAAAGCATGTGACAAACAAAAATTTATCCAGAAGTGCATCAGCATTCTCTCTGCTTATACCTCAGCCTTTCTTATTTTGATCATGCTATTCTTTACACTCAATGTTTTAATATGACTTAGTTTCCAAATTCTATATAATACCTTTTCTGTTTCAAGGCATTAGCCTTCTATTATATATTTCCTCATTTTTCATATTGGAACAGTTTGTATTTAGTGGCATTATTTAGGAAACCACCTACTGTTCCTAGATAACCTTTCAGGTGTGAGATCTAGGGAAGGTTGGAGGAAAGCAATAGAACTTCAGAAATTTGGAACAGCTCAGGTGGTTTTATAAAATTGCAAATTGACTGGACAAACTAGAGACAAGTACCATAGGCAGCTCAGGAAAGACCTATTCAATATATAACTACAGTCAGAACACTTTTACAGCTTTTAAATGCATAAAGAATAAGATAATAAATAATTTAGAATATACAATAATACCTCTAGAGTGATCAACTATATACCTTCATCTTGAGTTTTATTACCCTACTTATCCTACCTCATAAAAAACATTGCAGAATTAGAGACAGATTCTTCGGAGAACAGTTAATCAAAAACAAGGAATGATCTCTTCTATTTAGCAAATATATAGGATTGTTATCTACACAAACAAAACAAGGAAGCATACTAATGCACATAATATTACTCTAGAAATGACTGTTTGGAATTTTTGTTTTCTTCTTTTTTTTTTAAAGAAAAATGTTATACTGAAAATTAATTTAATTAAATGGAAAATTAGTAAATGGCATATGTTATTTCACTTTGGTAGTTAATCTGTCAGAGCAGAACTCTGTCACAAGAGGCTTCTAAAACAAGAATTTCAGAGTAACAAAACTGGTTTGATTTTATACGTTTGTCAAAGTAAGTTTCATAACTGTCAATAGTAACATAAATTACAAGGAATATTGATGCTGCTGTTTCACGATTAGCATCAGTGCAAAGCAATGCAGAGATAAAAAATACAAAAGGCAGATTATGTCAAAATGGGATTCTTGAACCTTCTATTGAGTAATGATGCAGCAATTTTTATTAACATGAATTATTCTTTGTTGCCATTCAGTTGGGGTCAGTGGTATTCCAATGAATTTAATTTATTAAAATAAATGTTGTTTTCCTGAATAAAGGGCAAGACCATTGATTCAAAGCCTACTAAATCACACAACACAGTCTACATATTCTTCCTTCAATAAGGAAGGCATATATATAGTAAAATTATTTTGGTTCTAGACATTTTATTATGATCTTTCCTCCATCTGCACAATCCACTGAAAGTAAAAAAAAAATGCACCTAAAACAAACTCATAAGTGTGCAATGCTTCAAAATTATTCCAATGTTTAAATCAGATGCACAGTATTTACTGACCTATTCATGTTAATCAGGTTAACTCATACTACAGAACAGAAACACATAAATCTAAATATAAAATGAGCAGCTGAAATAAAGAAATGCACATAGGTAAATTAAAATCCAAGAAAACCATATTCATATGTATATAAAAAACCAATTTTGCAAAATCTCTGTGTTGCTTCAATTTTTCCCTCAGTAGCTGTCACAGTTATGTTAAAGGAAGCTTCCTCCCAACAGAAGCTGCAAATACCAGTGCAAATAAATGGCACAATCCTGCAAAATTCAAGGTATTAACCTAGTTCTGAGAATACTTAAAAGCAAACAAAAGCCTGTACATGTTAATTATGGGATTTCTGTGAAATTTTTTTAAAGTTTGGAATTAATTAGTGAAACCAGTTTTTACAAGATGGCATGACAAGTATTTTCCCTAGACAAAAAAATTCCTGCTTTTAAATTTATAGTCTTCTTGCCTCCAAGAAATACCATCTCAACTCTTGTTTTTATAATTATTGTGGTATTATTTCTTTAGTGGCCAAAGTTTTGCTTAGACTGAGAAAAGAACTCTAGGAAATGTTATCAATAAGTTAATATTTAAATTGGACTAGACTTAAACACAAAACTACAGGAAAGTTGAACATCACTCCAGATTTGGACCACAGTTAAATTTTATCCATAATTTTTCCCCTTGCCAGGGCTATACTCTCTTTCACTCCTACAGAAGTCCTGCATTTCTTCCTCTCCTTCATCATAGCTTCAGCATGTTCTGATAGATAAATGCTGCATACTGCTTTTGGAGATGGAGCTGGCACTGCCTGCTTTCAGACCTCTGTTCTGCCACTTAGTGACCTTAGTAAAAACATGTTAACCACAGACGTCTTCCAGAATCGTGTGAAGCTGGGTGAGGTAATGGTTTCAGCTGCATATTTGATAAGAGCACCCAGCTGACAGCAGAAAGTTGTAAGAATTGGTAACATTCCAGGACCCAAGCCTGCAGACTTCTGCCAAGAGTAATGGATACCAGGATTTTGGAGAAAGTGTTATTTCCAGAGTGAGAAAGGAGACACTGAGCTGCTGCTGAGGATAAGAGGTCACCCTGGCCATGAGAGCCCCTGGTACTGAATGAGTGACAGACCAGAGTGCTGGAGTCCAGGAGATTGGAGAGATTTTCTGAAGGAAGGCTTTGGGTGTGTGGGCTGAGTCAGGTCCTGGCACAGTGTCACACCTTAAATAGAGATTGTGGGTTGGCAGCACAGCCTAACCCTACTTAGCGCTAAGGAGTGGGGAGCTGTAGAGTAAATGTCATTGGCAAACCCAGTCCAGCCCTTTGCTTTGCTGGGGAAACCTACCTCATGTTGGGAACACTTCTCTTGTATCTTTGGATGAAATGTATTTATATTAATCAACAAAACAGTCTAGCTTTAGAATTTTTGTTCAAACCTGCTGATGGATACACAACTGCATATCCACAATGTGTACTTGGAGGGGAAGCTTATAAATAGCTGCTAAAGCACTCCCTCAGATATTTGAGCACCATCTTATCACTAAGTGACTTTGTGTAAATTTTTCTCTTTTTTGAGATCAAGATCTCAAAAAATAAAGTACCAGAGACCTATCCATTTCAATTTCACTAAGAGCTTTCTCACTTCTTAGGGCTGAAAGAAAATTCACAAGTGAGGTAGCAAGGGACCTCCAAGAGGTCATCTAGAGCAGGTGTCTCAGGAGTGTGTCCAGTTAAGTTTTGGGTACCTCCAAGAATGCCAACTCACCGATACCCTTGAGCAACCTGTTCCAGTGTCTGACCATCCTTACACTAAAAAAGCTTTTTCTAAGGTGTGTTTGGTTTTTGCATGTTGTGCCCATTGCCTCTTGTCCTTTCACTGAGCAGCACTAAGAATCTATCTCCAACTATTCTCTGCCCCCTATCAGGTATTTTTACACTCTTATATCCCCCTGAACTTTCTCTTCTCCAAACTAAAGAGTCTCGAGCTTTCCTTTGAAGAAAAATCCTTCAACTGCTTAATTGACTTTGTGACCTTAGATTGGACACATTGGAACATTTGTCCAAAGTCCAGCATCAGTCTGGATTGTATTTCTCTTTTGTTTAAAACATAAATCTACAGTGTAATAGCAAGCTCCAGCAGAGTGAGGTGCCAGGGAGGGGATATGGGGATTGACAAGGAAATTTCTAGGGATTTGGGAGGAATGGGGATGGGATTGATATTTAGGGAAGGGTAGACAACTTGGGATGAAACCATAAATGAGAGGAAAACAGAAACAAACCAAATAACAGAATACAACAAGTAGAAAAAAATCAAAGGCAACAGTGACAGTGGAACGGTTCAAAGGTTTTCACAGGTGTAGGAGTAGTTTGGAAAGTCATCAACATATAAAGAAAAATATATTAATTAGAAGGCAATCAAATAATGAAGAAAATTAGGATAAAATCATACAGTCACAGAAACTATCCAGTTATAAAACAGTTCCTTCATATGAAGCAAGTTTCTTAAAAAAAAAAAAAAAAAAAAACCAGAAACAAAAAAACCTCCAAAACAAAAGTTGGCCATTACCTATGCAGCTGAGACATTTAGAAAAGAGTGGAATTTGTAAGAGTAAGTTTAAGTGCAAATAGAAATCACAAAAGACAATCAGAATTCCCAGGAGCAAAGCATGAAATGTCATCATTTCCATGCTGATATACTTAGAGCAAGAACTAAAAAAAATTAATGCAATCTTATCTAATTCACAAACTGATTGCATTGGTCTGAAAATGTGAAAATATCTAAAGGAACAGAGAGTGATAATTTGCTCAATAAAAAAAAAAAAAAAAAAAGAAAAAGAAAATGGAAAAAAAAATCTGTTGCTATTATTACTATCTCATATGCTAAGAAATCCTGGGTTTGCTATTACATGGTAGTTTTATGTCTTAAACAAAAGAGAAATACAGGAGTTTTCTAGATCTATGAAAAGCTTATCTTTTAAAATAAAATATACCTAGTCATTGACTATTTGGGAAAAAATTAAAATTATAAAATCTGAACAAATTTTTCAGTTATGAAAAGTCACAGTAATACATTGTGAAGGTCAGCACTAGTTTTGTCTGCTATCAATGCATAATTAAGCTTGGGAGCTGCTTTCCTACCTGAAGTAGTTATTCATGTGTCCCTTTTATTACCAAATTCACAGCTCTGGTTGGAAAAAATGACTTGCACCTGATTGTTTCAATAAGGCTAATGATCTCAGTTATAGAAAAAATGGGATACAGTATAACAAAAGTCAAGACCTAAACATATTATTCTTCCACAGATCCTATTTGATCTTAAACTCAATTTATTTTAGGATAACAGGGTTTAGTAGGGAGAAGAGGAAGACCATTCAGGGCCATATGTTTTATCTACATCAGTTTTCATGTCTGAATCAACAGCTATAAAATTGATATTAAATATACATTGGAGGAACTGTCCTGATTTAAATGAGATATTTCCTTATACTGTGCATAAGCAAAGTGTAGAACTCCTTTTTGCAGGATGCTGTTAATGCTAAATACTTGCCAGTGTTCAAGTAGCAACTAGAGAAAGACATGTGCTGATGGAGGAAATTGGCATTAGGCTCAGGAACAACTTCCACTCCATAAAGTTCCTGAGCAATTATTTTTTCCCAGCCTCAAGTTACCAAAGTCTGAAAGGGGAGTCAAAGGAGACACTACTACACATTTTGTCCAATTTTTATACACCTTCCTGCTGCAGTCTTATAGTCCACTTGGTTTGGTGCTTTATGTTGGTTTCAAGCATGGCTACAAAAGAAAGTTCAAAAAGTTTCTTTTGCTCTCTGATCAGATGACTGTCATCCAGATTTTTGTAGCTGCAGCAGCCAAACTATCCAGCTTCCATGTGTCTGCTGCATGTTTCGTAGTTTTAATCCTGTTTTATATATGGTGTTGTCCAGCTTGTTTTAGTTTAATTATTGCATAGCTTTGTTCAGCTATGTAGTTCTTCTGCTTCTAAAGGTATCATGACAATACAATATACCAAAGCTAAGTAACCATAGTATATCTAGCCCCAGTGTAATTAGAAAACATGAAAAACTAACTGTGAGCAAACCCAAGTAATGAACTTTCCACACTGATTTCCTCTTAACAAAACTCAGGTCACTGACAACTTCCTACAACAAGCCATGGGAATGGTGGGAGCCTAAAGGGTTAAATACATTGATTTTATTATATTATTAATGATCATTAGCAGAATTAAGAAATACTGAATATAAGTGCCTGTAACTGCACTGCTGTATTTGATTAGACTGTTACTGCATCACACCAGCAGTAAAGCCCAGTCATGAATCTTCATATAAGTTGTCATCTCTTATTACTTATCATGAACTTCAGTGCATAACACTAAACATGTACCACTGGTCAGTGTTGGAGACAGGTTCTTGGGGTGGATGGATGCTGGATCATACTCCAAGGAGTAGGACCTTTGTAGAGAAGAGGCTTTGCAAAACATTATCGCAATGAAGTACCCAAACTATTCTCCTAGAACAATTCTGAAGTTTTCTCATCTTGGAGAGCAGCACTCTGCATGCATTGTAATGCTCATGCTATTATAATTGGAGTTTCTGGAGTGTTTCAAAAATCATAGAGGATAGTCATTAAGTCTGGTAATAGAAAACAGATATCTTTTCAACAAACAGATCAAGGGATGCAGTTTAAGTTCTCACCCATTCTCTACTCTCATCGAAGGTTCCAGCTGTACAAAAACAAGAGTTAAAATCAGTACTACAAGAACATCACACAAAAGTGAGCTGCAAAGTCATATCCTTTCCCTCTTTTACTTTTCTTAGAGAAGTACCTCTTAATTAACTGATGAATCAAAACACAGCCCTTATTTAGGGAGGCAAAACGCATCCCAAAGCTAAAAAAAAAACCTGCTTTTGCAGCTGACTTCTGGCCAGTAAAGATGGGACTATGTTGTCCAAGAAAATTTTAGGTCAGATACTCCTTTCCTCCTTCTCCCCCCAGATTCCTGTATAGAAATAGTACAAGCACAGTTACATCACAACAGGAACAGTCTTTCTTCTCTAAAAAAGACAGACATCCATAACAATGATAAAAAAGCACAAAAAAATATTAGTCTTAGCATTGTGCCAGAAGCTTTTAAATATGAAGAACTAGTTAGAGGTGAAACCATTTAAATAACACAATTACTGCAAGAAACCATAATTTAAAGATAAGTTCATTCTTCTATTATTGTTGGGCCAATTCCTGAGTCTGTGTAAATACTGATAAATCCCATTGAAATAAGTCTCAGTCCTCAAAGGCACCAAACACCTTGATACAAATAATTTGTAGGAAACAAATATTTTAAGGGATGTTCAGCATTCCTAGGAGTGTGATTTATAGAACTCCTCCGATCAAAAGAAAAGTCACATCCCTGTGGCTTTATGTTTTCTTTCAGCCATACTGATTTCCAAAAATAAAAGTAGAAAGCCTTCTGCAGAAACACTACAAATGGACTTATGCCACATCTATGTTAAGTAGCACTCAACTTATAAACTCCTAGAGTGTTCCTTGGCAAAGAGATTTGTTCATTTGAATTGCAGCAAAATATTGAATATCTGAGAACATGCTCTTGGTCATCACAGCCTTTAATTACAGAGTGAAAAGCTGAATTTCCAATGTCAAGGACATAGTTTAAGAATTTTTTAACACAGATGGGATAACAGGTAGAAAAAGAATTGCAGAAAAAGTACATTTGTGAGATGTAAATGCCATATAGAGAATCTCAGAAACGAAAGTGGAAGAGGTAATTAAATATTTTCTTCTGTTTATGTCAAAACTAATTAAACAGATTCACTATTTTATATGCCAGAAACACAGTGAGTGATATAAACAGTCCTTGATAACATCCTAATGCTCCTCACTCTCCCTCTCTGATAAGGACATATTTTGAGATAAATATGCATTTTAAGAAAAGCAAGTGTGATTTAAAAGATTTAGCTATGACAGATCATAAAGGATTTGTACCAACTCCCCACCCCCTCCCCAGAAGATATTGGTGATATTAATTACACTTTATCCTTTAGCTCTCATTGTAACAGAAAATGTGCTAAATACCTATTAGCTTAAGGAGCAACTAAGTGAGCCTGGAAATGTGTTTTCATTAACACTGCGTGCTTTGTGATGTTGCAAACTAGGGTGAAGCATCAGCAGCAGAGAAGCTGTGAGAAAGACTAAATAAGTGATGTATGGTACAGTGCCAATGGATAGGGACTGTCTTCCTGGAAGACAATTGGCCTCCTCACTGTCAAAGGAAATCAGACATGGAAAGGGAGGAATTATGGTCTTGCATGGTTGAGTCTGAAGGTCTTCAGACCCTTTGAATTTTTACACCAAATCCTGGCTTTGCATGGACACAAATTAAAAATAAAGTATATTAAGTCTTCAACACAAGAATAAAAGTTATTTTGATTTTCCAGGAGATGTGAGAATTGAAACCAGAAAGTTTAACCCAGAACAAATATTTATCCTGACTGAAATCCCATTTGGATAAATATATTCTCCTGGTAAGACAAGCATTCCTAATATAACATATTTCATGCCATGGTTGCCACAGGTAGCCTTTTCTTCATCCCTCATCTATAAATAACTGCCTCACTTTTTTTTATTACTTAAAATATTGTTTTATTTTGCTTAAACAGGGGGATTATCATAACATTGTTACTGTTATTATAAGCAAAACAAAAGCATTAATGTAATCACAAAGATGAAAAATCAAGCACAGAAAATGCCAGAGCAAAGGCTGAAAGCTTTATCCACCCTGCAAGTATTTATTTGTATCCCTAGGAAAACATACCATATTATAAAACAATGTAGAATATCTTATCTAGTAAAACAAACCTATATATGGAACATATATTCTTCCTTAGTGTATTTCTTTATAGATTTGCGTGATCTAGAAAGATCCCATGTGTAAGAAAAATTGTAGAATAGCATATATGGGAAGAATAGTTTAAATTTTAGAAGAGAAACATCTTATGCTTGAAGCTTTTATTCTGAGGGGAAAAAAAAAAGTGAGCAAGATTTATTATGTGAATGGGTTTCTAATTTGGAATGGCAAAAATGAAGTTGTAGACTGGTGCTGAATAGCTGAATAAGAAGGAAATATGCAATAAAATTGTACAAAGTGTGAATAAAAAAATATAGTTGATATCAAAATCCACAGCAGTGTGAATTATAGATCAAGAGTTATCCAGTCTACTGGGCTGTGGAAGACTAAACCCTGCAACTTCAATCCTTTGTTGTAAAATTGTTGTCAGAAAGCATAAATTCATTGTGTAACAAAGGTAGACCCAGAAGTGCTGAGAATTGCATATTACATGTAGGTAATGTAAATATTCATCTTCCCAGTGTCTGGGAAGGCACTTATAGGAAAAGGCAGCAAATTTAATTATTCCTGGGATCAGTACAGTTCATGTCACTGGGGAAAAAAACCCAGCAACAAAAGGCACACAGCACCTTTTATAAGGATCAACTGTGATGAATTAATAGAAAATGTACTTTCTGTCTGGGGGAAAAAAAACACAGAAGAAAAATCTATACCAGTTTAAAAAGATGAGTAGAAAAATAAAGAGAAAAAAAAAAGTGGCATGAAATTATGTGTTGGAAATGTAACAGTAAAACCTGTAGTGAAAAATTATTACTTTAATTACTTGCATTGTAAAATCAAAGCCAAAGGCCTACTGAATATGAAGGGATGCTATGACAGGCCCTGTGGAGGCCCAATGATTAGGCATAACTTTTTTCAGTCAGCTGAAATCAGATAGCTATCAAAGTAAAGATAATTGATAAAAAATTAGGGGTTTATTTTGTCATAGAAAGGAAATATCTTGGTAGAAAAGATGCTTTCAATCCACCTATACCTGATGTAATTTCATCCTAGGAACTGGTCGACGATATCTGATTTCTGTCCATAACTGCGTAACAGACTTCAGAGAAAAAAAAAATAGTTGAGTAAGGCTTTTAAATCCATCTTAGATGGTATTCTCATAGGCAAACCAGGGAAAAATATCCACACATTAAATTATTATAGAGTGATTACGGGATTGCTAGTGTTCAGAAAGTCTCCACTGAGGGAGCACCTATTTCTCTCTCAGTATCTGAATGACTGGAACAGTCTAGGAAGATCCTGTGCAAGTCTGTCCTAAGACTGTTTCATGTTTTCATATGTAGCCTGGAGATGAGAGAAGAGAATGGTTTGTTAAATCTGCAACTGAGATCAAACAGGAAGAGGACTCAGGTTATTTATATAAAGTGAACATGAAATTTAAGCTGCTGGAAATGTGATACAAAAAGGTTGAATTCTGCTGTGCAGAGTGAAATAGGTGGGACAAATCCACTTCACACAGAAAACAAAAATCTTCTTGTCTGGTACAGACATGAAAAAAGGAATCTAAAGGTTGTTGGTGCCCCATTCGCTACTGGGAAGGCAAAAGCTAGAGCACTCTTCAGAATCTGGCACTACTGTTACAGGAGGAGCTAGACCAGAAAAAAAGATAATCTGTAGCAGAAAACAGATTGAATAAAAGACTGGAAAATGCTGGAGGCAGCTGGGAGAAAAAAGAATGAAAATCCTCTTGAAACTGAGGGAATAGTTGGTTCATGTGCTGAATGGGGAGAGAAGTAATGGATTGTAGGTTTAATGGGGAAGATTTTAGCAACTCTGTAGGATTTTTTTTAATTTCTCTTGAAAGATTCATACATCACTGGAACAAGTTAGAGAGCAGCTGACAGGATGCGAACAATGATAAATTATCCTATTCTGGACAATGGGATGGGCTAAATGACCTCTTGAGGCTTCTCTTCCTGTCCTATGATGACTGCTGCAATAGTGTGACCATGTGTTCCAGTGTAGGACAAATTTGGGAGAAAACTTCCAAAGGGGTCCCTCTAGAAAGCAGATTCTAAAGACCCCTCTCTCAACTGGTTTGGGAAAATATTTTCTTGGAGAAAAGTGGAAAAAACCTGTTTACACTAGTGTTAACAAGCAAAGTATTCACAAGATAAAAAATGAATAATATTAAACAATAAAACCTCTCACTGTTCTGGAGAGATGACAAATTCAGAAAGTCCTTCTCATGGAGTGTAGCTTGGCTCGCTCAGTCTCATATCCATCCCTCCAGCACTGGAAAATGCCACATCCCAGGCCCCAGTGGGCCACAGGCAGGAGCTGCCGGTGTTTTTCTGGGTTTTCAATCCAGATCAGTTCCAAGAAAAAGAAAAGACATAGTCTGGGGGACTTCTTCAGCTAGCTAAAAAAAAAAAAAAACTGACTAAAAAGCAAAAGAGAGCTCTATCCCGCCATCTGTCCATGATGCAGACAACACGGTCCAGGAGAAGGATGCAGGGGAGCAAGTGCAGTTTCTGATAACAAAGTCCGTGCTTCTTCTCTGCCCCCTTTCACTCTTGGAACTAGCCTTAAAGGCACAGAATTTAATATCCATAACCAGAACAGATGATTGGGGATACAAGCATCATAAAGTCAGCCTAGGACACCATGAAATTCAGGTAATGGCAAATTCTGTACTACATGGTTGGTTTTAATACCTGGAATCTTTAAAGCAACCCTGAGATAGGTGATAAACAGAAACACTCTTTTGGAAAAAAATTGGTTCAACACAGTCTTGATTTGCACAGATTATTGGCCTGTCCACTAATGTATTCTGTGTTATGTAGACTTCAGAAATATTTCACCAGGTGGTGCTGTTACACATAACCTTCTAAGCCTTACCCTACCTCCTGGGCATGTGGCAGTCTTGGGAAAGCATCTGTGGGTCGTGCAAAGTTGTCCCTAGAGGCAGAATTACATTTAGGCTTTGATATGGCTGAAGGAGTTGTGGAAAGAGGGATTGTCTACAAGGCTGCTTAATTTTGGACTGTGTAAAGGATATGGTGAATTCTGCATGTGTATGTAAATGTGTCTGCGTGCATATTTTATAGATATATTTCCTTTACTAATCTCTCCATCCTTCAAAGTCCTGGATATGACATACGGCCTCTGGATGTGACATACAGAAGGATCATACAGCCTCTGAGCAGAACACTGCCATCCATGAGTGGTGCATATACAGCTGTAAAATCTAAACACATGCTCTGCAAATGTACCATGAAAAGCACAATTAAGATTAATTAATTTAGGGATTATTTTTATTATACATCACAACAACTCAAGTGTTCTGTGTTACATGGATAACAAATATAAGCCTTATATTTATTTAAATATAAAGACTCTGTAATTCTGCTTTCTAAATACAGAAAATGTTTATATTGTCCTCTTAATGTTCTCCTTTATAAGATGAGGACATTATGATATATTAATAAAAACATGGGAAACATACAAACTTTCACTAAGACTATGAAAAAAATATCATAGACTCTTTAAATCTAATCTAGAAGCAACTTCAATGGTCATCTAATCCAAACACGTTCCTGGTCAAAGGAACCACACCCAGCTAGATCAGGTTGCCCAGGGCCTTGTGCAGATGAATGGATGGAGATTCCACAATCTCTCTGGGCAATTTCTTCAAGGGCTTAACAGATTTCATGTTCAATTCCCTTCCTTGAATCTAAACAGACTCTTTTGTGTCGCATCTTAGATCCATTACCCCTATGCAATGCATTCTGCATTTTTGAGAGGAGCCTGGCTCCATGTTCTGTATGCCATTCTATTAGGGACTTTAAAAAATAAGTAAGAAACTGTCTTGACTTCTCATCCTAAGGCTAAAAAACCTTGTTGTTTCATTCTCTCCCACATGCATTACAGCCCTCATAAGCGCCACGGGACTCACAGAAAGTGTCACCACCCTTGACCTTCTGGCCACAATACACTCCTGCTATGTTGCTGCCCATTCTTACTGTAGAAACACCTATAATAAACATTGCTGCCTCATGTTTATTTTACATCCTTCTTTCTCACCCCTTTCCTGCAAAGCTGCTTTCTAGCCAGTTGGTGCCCAGCCTGAATTGCTGCACAGAGCTACTCCACATAAAATTGTAGAACCATAAATCTGTATTTGCTGAACTTCATAAACTTCCTCTCAACTTACATGTCCAGTTCATTGAGCACCCTCTTAACAGCATCCTGTCCATCCTGTCCATCTTTTCCAGTCCTTACCTTACCAAGTGGACTACAAGAATACTGTGTGATATGATATCAAAAGTCAAGGTAAATATCCTGTATTTGCTATTCCGTTCTCACAGAGTCTGGCATGGTGCTATTATAGGTGGGCAGCATTTCCTCCAGCTAAATCTATGCTGTCTTTTCTCTATCATCCTCCTGTTGTACATTTGCCTGGCTAGGATTTCCAGGCAAGTTTGTTTGCAGTTCTGTGAACTGATGTTAGACTGAAGGTCTGTTACTGTTTGGGTTTGCCTTCCTGATCTTCCTGAAGATGGGTGTAATATTTGTTTTTGTTGTTCATAAGGAACCTCCTTTATTTGCCATGACCTTCCAAGGATGATAAAGCATGGCCTTACAATGTCTGTGTTCAGCTCCCTTAGCAGCCTTAAATAAAGTCCATCTAATGCTGTGGATTTGCAAATGCAAAACTGATTTTATTGCTTCCTAATTACTTCCTATGCTATGGATAATGCTATATTCCCAGAGACTCTGCTGGTAGCCTCAGTGACGCAGGAAGCCTGGCAGCAGCCATTGGTGAAAACCGAGACAAAAGACATTGGGTACTTTGGCCCTTTGTGTTCCTATGTATATTGACAGACATACAGAAGTTACCATGCCTATTCTTTCCATCTGATTTTCATTTCCACTACAGCTGAGCTTTGGCTTTCCTAACTCCAACCCTGCTTGTCTAGGTAACATCTTTATATTCCTTCTGAGCAATCTCTGCACATCTCTGCCTGTCTTGGAGTTCCTTCTAATGGTTGAGCTCAGTCAAGGGGTCTTTGTTCATGTTGACATTCTGCATGTGCAGAGAATGAATGACCTGTTGTGTTTTGAGGAGGACAGTCTTGAAGAACTACCAGCTGTCCTGGGTTCCTTTGCAATTCAGATCAATTTTCTATGGATTTTTTGCTGAACAGATCACTGAACAAACTGCATTCTAACGCCTGGAAGTCCGTGGTTCTGATCTTTCTACTGTTTTGCTCAGTTTTCTGGGGATTTTAAAAGCCAAGATCTCATTACTAATGCAGACAAAGCTTGAAATCAGCCTTCCCACTATCTGACAAATTTTTTTGCAAGTAGTATGTTATACAGAGCATCTCTCAGTGTTGTAGCTACATTATAACATCTATCTAGGATGGAAACTGGGTTTTTTTCCTTTCTTTAATTGCTTGTTAAAAACATATTTACCTTTAAATTACAGACAGCAAATAGATCAGTAAATATTTGATCTATTTCTCTGTACAAGCTTGAAATAAAAATGATCACGGATAATTCAGATGACCTCCTGAGGTCATCTCCTGCAGGGTCAAAGCTGCTGACCACAGAAGAGGGTGAGCTGTGAGATTAGACCCATGTTACTGAGGGCTTTGCCCATTCTGGTCCTGAAAGTTTCCAAGGCTGGAAACAGCACACAACTTTTTTATATAAACAGATCCACTGTTCAATTGTTCTCATAGTGGATGTATGGTCTGAAGGTGTCTTGGTTCAACTTATGCCTGGTGTTTGTCATCATCTCATCCCTATGAGCATCTTGGTACCACCTTTCAAATAACTTCCTCATGGAAACCATCAGACTGCTGTTAGGTTCTTCCAAACCTCTCTCTTCTCCAGGCTGAATGAGCCCCATTCCCTCAACCTGTCCTCATTTTATGCCAGCAAGTTTACCATTTCCAACTCACTTTGCAGCATTCTGTGACATCAGCACCAAGCTCTCAAATATCATTTAGGAAACTTTTAGAAGCTACTTGGAGGCTGGAAATCCCACTTTGGTAGTAGACAGTATCAGACTTTGGCATTGCACAGATGAACCTGGCAATGGCTAAAACCCCTATGGGAACCCAAATCTCTGAAGTGGGAAAAAAAGTAAAGAAAGGGAAAAAAACCAAAAAGGCAAAGAAGCACAGTACCCTACCAAAATTTTCAGAGATTAAAACACAAGAATATTAGGGAAGCCATCATTATAAAATAGTAAATACAGTAAAAATTTTAAAGGCTTTGTGTCTTTTGTCAAGTTAAATGGTGTAGACAAGCTTCTTAATTTCTTAAAGGTAAAAGGTAGGCCATTAAATTATTAATAATATCAGAGATATAATTTCACTGCAAAGAAAACTCTGACAGAGAGATAACTGTGTCCTCTACCACCTAATATATATGTGAATTTCTGAATTGCTTTAGTAAGTCCAGCTATTTATAATTACGCCATAGGACAAATTTAATATTTTCCTCATATAAATTAGTATGTACTTGTTAATTAACTCCTCCTCAGACATAGTAAGTTTTTCCCCTGCTTACATCTAACTATGTTCAAAGTATTATATATGGTGGCATTATATCTTCCTGCTGATGTATTTTATCACAATAAGCAAATGCTATTTTATTCCTTTGGATACATAGAAAGTAAAATAAAATATATCGTATTTAAATGGTCACAACTGGTTCATGGCAATAGTGATTGAAGACTATCCAATGGCTTAAAATTAATTTCTCATACTACTGTTTAAGTTGGATATAAATAATACATTCCTTTAGCTGAGGAATGAGTTTCACAGATCTGTAAATTTATATGAGCTGTGTGACTCAGGATTTTTATATTGGTGAAACTTTTTACCTGCAAATGTTAAGGTGTGGGTTTGTTTTTTTTTTTTTTCCAGCTGGTAACTTCTGTGAATTATTTTACTCTTTTGACTGAACATGAATCATGTATCACAATCTTCCTTTTGCTTGAACTCTTCTATGTTTACTTCTAGAAGATATTTATATGTATATGTAGAAAAATAAGTATTTGGATATATGCAACAAGCCAAGATTGTTCTCACATACAAAGCAGGCTAGAAAAACAACTCGATCAGGTACTGCAAATTGTCAGAAAGGTTTCAGGAATTACACATTGAGTCAGTAAATGATTAACTGATGGACAGAAGAGTGAGAGAGAGTATGTCCTCATAGAAGAAAAAGGCCTTAAATTTAAATGTTGAAATGAAATGGTTGGTAAATGGTTTTATGCAGTTTGAAAGAGGTAAACAATTCATAGATCAAGAAAGTCCTGAAAATCCTAACTCAAATGTACCCAAAATGCTGTTTCTGAGCAGTATCCTGTAATTCTAGATAGGAAAGGAGTGTTAATTGTCTTACTTAGACTGATTATTTGTCAGATCTTTTTCTCAAATGTTAAGGCAACCTAGAGTGCTGCAAGTCCAGTGCCACACTGCGTTTGTACAGATTGACACATGATTTACCAGGCCTCTAAAACAGTGTCACAAAAAATTAACTGCATTTAGTAGACTTCCTTTTGTAGATTATTGTTGACCAGAATAAGAGAAGAATTAACAATTCTGCCCTCATATTAAAAATACTATAGAATAGAAATAATATATAGGAATATCTATTCTATTTCAAGCATTTGAGTAAGGCAAATGTCTTTCTGACCACTGAAAGCATTCTAAACTATATATATAGCTTTTTACATACACTTGTGTTAATGATAGCTCAAATGTAGAGCTATTAGATGAAAGAATAACATCAAAGCAATCCATAATGGCAATTCTCACTTGGTTTGAAGCTGACTTTACCATAAGAGCTAGATTCAGCAATAAACATGAGAATAATTATCCAGCTGAGCAACTGAGAAGTATTTGAAAATTTCCAGGCAGATAAATCTTGCCCTAAAAAATGCTCTGCTATTAATTTGTTTGCACTCATGCTTGCCTTAATGCTTGCTATTTAAATGTACAAAACACTATTTGAAACAGTTTGGAGTTTTTTTTTTTTTCATTTCATTTTCTATTGCCATTGTTTTGCTGATTAAATGTGGAACTCATTGCTTTTAAGTGGTTGCCCAGTTCAGAGTTCCTTAAATCAGCAAATTAACCTACTTAAGAAGAATTAAAAATTGTGGCTTAGTAATCAAAAATGATTTCTCAAACCTATAAACATATATCCTTTTGTTTACTCAGGTGAGCTTCTCCACTTAATTTCTCAGAATTATTCACAGCAATGATATTACACATGCATATGGGGATTAATAGTATGACTTTTGTGGACCCCTTCCAGTTCTATTATCTAAGGTTTCTTTCAAATCTCTGGCCCTGTCAGTATCCCCATTCAGCAGCTTGCTCATCTGGGAAGTATATAAAGGAATCACATTTTATTTGTTGAGAATTATATTATTGCTTGTTGAGAATGATATTATTGCTTCAAAATTAAGGAAGGCCAACATGGATGTTTTGTTATTACAGTATTTATCTTCAGTTAGCAAGCCATCATTAGTTATGGTAAAAGTTAGCTATCACTAATTATGGTAATAGTATGAAAATTAATTACTGAAATTGGTCCCTAATGCCTCTTTATGATGTTTCTTCTACCAAATTAAAGATTTTTTCTTTATTTCAGTGGTGTCTGCTCTAGATACAGTGAAATAATATAAAGAACAAGCTACATTTCCTACTGTTATAGAGGGCATTTTTCTCTCATAACATGAGTCCTGGTTTCAGCCAGGGCAGGGTTAATTTTTACAGTAGCCAGGAGGGACATAGCCAGGACCCTGAGGTTATTCTATATTACCTCATGCCTTTCCTAATCCACAACATGACTTCCACACACAAAGAGTGAAATATCCTGTCCCTGGCCCTACATAGAAACTGTTTTAATGGGAGAGTGCAATGCAGGTGGTATAAATCTCATGACAATTTGACATTGCAGAAAGTCTCAAAGAATTTTTCAATATTATTTAAAAAATAATTGATTTTTAATTTATCTTTGTATAATTTTTGGTAGCTTCTAGTATTGCAACAAACAGCATGTTATGCTGGGCACTGATTTTTGTAGCAATGCAGTGAGAATGCACACAGCATTCACTTGTCTATTTGGAAGCTGAGGAAGCTTTTGCCCCAGTGTTTCTATTTAGTATGAAATGTTACTGAAAGCTGTTCATCCTAGTGAGTCCAGGGTCACAGCTTTGGAGAGAAAGAAAGTGTGCACACAACAAGTCAACAAATAATGGAATCCTTTGTGTCAGTATGACCCAGTCAACAACTGGATGCTGCTGACAAAAACCCATTTAAGGATTCTGGTTTCAGAATTCAGAGCAGGCCACAGGAGATGCCCAAGGGCACAAGGAGGCCAAACTAGGGTGTGTCCCAGGGGAGATGGATGCAGGGAAGTGAAGATGGACTCACTCAAGTCTTGACAGCTCTGAGGACACCCTCAAAGCAGATCAATGTATGTGCCCAGGTGTCAAGCCAACCTCTGTCCTGACACTCCTGACATGGGACCATATCGGGAAATGTCCAGAAAACACTTTTATGATTGCCTCATGCAAAAGATGTTATAAAAAGGCAAGAGAACAACTGCAACCTCTTCAAATGATCATATATTTTTCTGCTTCTATTTCATCTATGAGATGAAGGTTGTCATTTTCCTCTTAATCTTTCTCTTCTTTAAGCTAGGAAGGCCCAGCTTGTTTAACTTTTTCAGATGATATATACAACACATTAGCTGCTTTCCATTTTTATCATCAAAGTTCCATTAATTGCTTTACATCTTTCTGGAAAATAAAGCTTTCCTAGTAGAATAAGCTAGTCTAGGCTTTATGTTTATACTTTCCTGTTTATAGCCTGTCTTTTTATACTTTCCAGAGTGATGTTTATCTCTTTTCACACTACCCTGACACTGTGATGTCAGTCTTCTCATCATCCTCCATAGTCCCTTGTATGTTTTTCTGCATAATTGCTAGGGACATACTTCAATTCATCCCATCCATCTTCATGATGTTTATCACTCCTGCATAGGATTACTTGTCACCACCTTCTGCTGAATTTAATTTATTTCATAACTTTCAATAATTTTGTAATTTTTTTTCCATTAGCTTCACTGGAGTCAGAGTAAGCAAAATTTGTAGTTTCTTCTTTGTCCAAATACAGCAAGAAGTAGTGGACCTTTGCAGAGGATATTCTGATTAGATATTCAGGAAAGAATTTAACTGCCAAGAACAGCAGAAGTGTGGGATAGAGTGGGTGTAAAATCTTCATTGCTAAAGTCCTTTCAGATCAGGATCGACAGGCATCTGTCAGGAGTGAGTAACACTAAAAGTACAAGTACAAAAGTGCTTTATGCCAGTAATGGAAGAGATGAGGCTTCTTCCAATACTTCTCTGCACAGAGGAAACCAATAATTGCTTGCAGTTTCCATGAGGCTGCAGAATAAATTAACCATAGGCAAGTGAAAGAAGTCTTGATAAAAGAACAAAGCTACATTTTAATTATATTTGTTAACATGTGGTCTTCTAAAGCAATTCATAAGGATGAGGCATCTTTATGGTGCTTGGAAATATAACATGTATGTAGACAGAATCTATTGTTTGAAAATATTTGAAGTATATTTATATAAAGACAAGGCATCAAATATTATCTTTCATTAAATGTGATTTTTTTTCTACAAGTAATGCTGTTGAATATTTTTAATTTTTTATTTAAAATCTTTCAAGGGATGCTCAGAAGTTTGTTTCCACTTCTGCAAAAAGACATTGCACACTTGTTTGTGCTTTTTTCTCTTTTAGATTTAGAATCTCAGTTTTCAGTTGGGCAGAAGTGGCAGAAAGTTTCAAGACCTGGTGATACAATAATAAGTTATCATAGCAACATTCTCTGGGGAACAAGAACAAAATTCTTCACTTGGTAAGAACTATGCTGCAACTATCAGCAGGTTGGGTAGAAGGGGAAAGCAACCTGTCTCCTACAGTTGGTAATGCTTCAAGTGCAGTGCTTCCTTATTATACTCTGATTTCTGCAAAACAGCCTGTGCTTCCTGTGCTTCTGAAAACAGTAATTCAAAACCTGCAAGCAAAGTTACCCCACAGGATCAAGAAGTTAACCTAAATCTCACAATAACTCCTTTCTTTTTTTTTTTTTAATTTTATTTATTCTAGGAAAAAGGATCCTTTTACAGGGTTGGATCTTGCAATAATACGAAATGTACAATGGCAAGAAAGAAATATCATAAGAGTAAGTAAAAAAATACTGGTTTAACTAGTTTGGCCATGATAAAATTACTAAAAATATAGTGAAATTATTGTAAATACCAATGCAGCAGAAATTAACAGCACTCTGCTTTTTTTTTCTTTTTTTTTTTTTTTGGTGTAGAGATTCTTCCCTCAAAGCTCTGCAGCAGAGAGTGTACTATTCAGCAAAGGAATACTGGGTGCAAATTCATGCAGCTTTGGGCAAGAATGTTTATTTTAAAATAGCAGATTTCTCTAGCAACTACCACAAGTCAAGTCAAATATAATATTGAAACCTCAAAGAGTAGATGCAAAATGGGACCTTTACATCTTAAAATTTCTCTTTAAAGATACCTTAATTTTCCTTTAAAATAATTAATTCCCAAACATATGATTGAGACCAGCCAGAAGAATTTCATGCAGCGTTGCTGTAGAAGAGCCAAGCTGAAAAAAACTGTAAAACTACTGGGAATAGACTAACACACAGGGGGATATGTGCTTCTAAAATGAACCTAACAGTATTGTAATTACTTTCTCTTCAGATTATGGGAGATCTCCATGCAACTACTTTGGATGTATTTAAGCCCTTAGGCCATTTTCCTAACAGGGGTATAATGTTGCACAGCATACATTTCAAATTTCAAATACATGTACATTTATATTGAGCAACACAGTGTAAAAACCAAGAACATTTATTTTAGTTCTGAAGGGAAACTCTTAACGCGTTTGAATGCTGCTTTTTCCGACTGCCGATGCTGTTTGTAAGTGGTTCCCTGAAAGCCACTCTTCCCAATCAAACAGCGTGCTGCCATGCACGTGATCCAATGTGGTGAGTGCCAGGGACTGCTGGTAATAAACTGTTGAACTGAAGAAATGGTTTTATGTACTAGCAACAGCAACAAAACCTTATACTCCTCTTTCCCTTCTCCCACCTCACTGACATTCTGCTTATGAAACAGCTGCAGGATCTGAACAACCTCACAGAAGCCATCACAGGTCAGCTTTTATCTTGCATGTGAGAGGTTAACCTAAACCCGAGAAGACAGAACCATCACAAGGAGCTCTATCAGGAGAGCAGTGGTGTAAAATAAATTACATTTTAAACACACTCAAGCAAATGTAAATAAGCAAAATTATTTTGCAGCACAGGAGTGTCTGCTGAGCAAGAGAAGTACAAGAAATATAATATAGCAGACATAAGAAATACCTGAAATTGTGACTCAAGTAAATAGAAAATATTAAGACTTTGTCTTACTTCTTTAACTTCTGAATCCTCCAAATAACTGCGCCAGTACATAGCATCAAGAAATTAACAGCTGCTGTGTGACAGCTGTTAGTCAAAGTACAGGAGCGTGAATCAAAAAAAAAGAAGCAGAGTTATCTTTAAATATTTGAGTATCTGTTTTTATAAGACAGTGTTAATCTAAAAATAGAAAGAATTAAAACACTAGCAAATAAATAGGTTTGGCTTGGAAAATAGTAACATCATACCACCATTGAACTCTTCATGCAGTTGATGCCCACTGTAGAAATTTCATAAGGTAAAAGAAGAAAAGTAATGATTAGAAAATGGTATGTAATTTGATTTATTTTACTTTACTAAATAAACACACCTATGAGTAGATAGTTATAATTCAACAACACCATTAAGGACAAATGAGAACTAGGATCTGTGTTTCAGAGGAGTTTTACTGTTTATGCTCTTTCAATGCATATTCCCTATGTTGGATCTATCAAGATAGCTTATATTTCCCTTTTAATTAATAGTACTTTGCATCTGGCTCAGTCATGTAAAGTGAGATTGCTAACTTTTAGTGAACTTTCAAAAGTGTAGTGCATGTATAACATTTTGTTTGTCCTTATGAGTCTCTTTTTCATTTCAGTATGTCCACAGGCTTCTTACTACATGTTTTTTTATTTTGATTAGCTGCAAAAATAGGGGCCATATGCTCCTCCTTCCTCCCTTTTTTTTTAAATAATCAGAGATAGGCATATGTTTAAAAAGACAATTTAGTGTTATGAACTGAGAGGTGGAAAAAACCTGATTAACTCATCAACTTGCTCTTGCCACCAGTTTGAAAAAACATCACCATTGGAATTCTGAGCGCAAGTCTAGGTTCACTGGATCATCAGCTGCAAAGAATGTGTTATGGAGTGCTTAGAAAAGTGGTGTTGAGCCAGCCAGCAGCAATAAAAGTCAATGTGGATTCACAACAGGAAAAGAAATTTAATTTTATATCCTTCTATGATAAGTCTTAGCGGGTGAAGAGAAGGCAATGGATGTAATTTTTCCTGATTTTAATAAGTTTTTTTGTTCCTCACAACATCCTTCTGGGCAAGTTATCCAACTGTGGGATGAGCACAGTGCATGGATGAAGAACTGGTCAAGGGGCAAGGCTGACAGAGCTGTAGTGCATTGGGCTGCACCTGTGTGACACTTGGTCACCAGCAGTGGTCCTCTGGGTTCCACTCTTGGCCAATTCTGCCCAGTATGCATGTGAGCAGCCTGGGAGCAGGAGTTGAATGCACTACCAGCACGTTTGCTCATGGGACTGAACTGGGAGGTGCCTTTGGCTGTCTTAAAGGACAAGATGCCTTGCAGAGGGATGTAGGTAGGTTGACACACTGGGCTGTATATGATAAATGGGATGAAATTTAACAAGTCAAAGTGACGGATCCTGCACCTAGGATGGAGTAACACCAGACACAGCTATAAACTGGGAGAGGAGAGGCTGAAGAGCAGTCCTGTAGGAAGGGAGACCTGAGGGTGCTGGTCAGCACCTGAAGCTCAGTTTGAGTCAGCAGTGCATTCTCTGACAAAGCCCAAACCCCCTCCTGGGGAACATCACACACAGCATCACCATCCAGCCAAGAGACGTGGTAATCCTGATGTATTCAGTGCTGGCACATCCCGAGCGCTGGGTGCAGTGCTGGGCTGGGCCCCACCATTTAAGAAGGCTGTAAAGGCCCTTTAATGTTCCCAGAGGAGGATAAGAAAGCTGATGATAGGGCTGGAAGGAATTTCCTGTGAGGAGTGGCTGAGGACTTTGAGCTTTTGTAGTTTGGAGAAAAAGAGTCTGAGTGGTGATTTCGTTGCTCTCTACAGCTCCCTGCAGAAGGAAGGGGGGAGGGAGGTGCTGAGCCCTTCTGCCTGGGATTCAGTGATAGGACTCCTGGCAATGGTTCAGAGAGAGGAGAGGTTCAGATGGCATTAGGAAGTATTTCTTTACTGAGAGAGTGACCAAACACTGCTGAGGTGGTCAAAACCCAAAGCCTGTCAGTATTTAAGAGGCATTTGCACTATGCCCTTAATAACCTGCCTTAAAACTTTGGTCAGCCCTAATGTGGTCAGGCAGTTGGACTGGATGATTGTTGTAGGTCCCTCCAACTGAAACAGCCTGTTCTATTCTATTATAATCACACCATAATTTTAAGACAGATAATTCATTATGATTTTAACTGCAGCTAGTTGTAGACAGTGAAGCACAAAATTACCTTACTTAGATATTTCCACCAAGACCATATTCTAACCCAGAAAGATATTGAATGAGCTGCAGTATGGCAGCATAGCCATGTATCTTGCTCCACATTAATCCTTCCTCTTTTGATTGTCTCTTCCATCCCCACAGCACTTGTATAAAACATAGAAGCCATATCAAAAAATCTTGACTTAACAGGGCAAAGCTATGTCATGAACAATGAAGAACAACTAGTTTCATAAAGAAAGATTACATGTCTGGATGCTACAGCAGAACTGACATTGGCTATAGAAAGATAATATGGTGGTCCTTGTCAAGGAGAATTTCTTCCTGACACATCACAGAGCAGACTGGAAATCCCTGATGTGTGTAAGGTAGAAATGACAGAACAAGAAAAAGTCTCATTATATAATCTCACTTTAAGTAGCTTTCTTTTCTTTTTGTCTCCCTTTACTTCACCAATAATGTGAGATGTTTCCAGTTATGATGTTTACTTTGATGGATGCAGAAATCAGAGCACTTTGGAGATCGTAATAATTTTCTTTTTTTGTCTTACTGTAATTTGTCTAAAGAATAATTTTAGGTTTTTGATAGTGGGGTATTCCTCAGAGAATGGCCTAGTGATTATATAGAAATAAGCATTGCCAAGTCTTTCTTCTGGAAATTCAGCAAGCCTTTCCCAGCAGAAGCTGTGCTTTCCCAGTGGGGAGGTTGTGTCTCAGATGTCCTTGAGGTAGAACACCCATCCTTGGTATCACCAAGATCTCCATCCCTGCTCAAAAAACATATTTCCCAAAGGGCTGTTTGTATAACCCATCCTTCAGTAAATTGAGTTTTAAATTGAGCTGTGCAGTATCGCTGGAGAAAATATGGCAGTCATTAATGTTCAATAAAAAAACACTGAACACTGAACAATGGATATGGAATTTCAGAATTTTGTTGGAAGAGAACCTAAGTGAGACTGTCACATGCAGACTGAACAGCATATATTAAAAACAAATATTAGTTTACTATTTAGAGTTACCTCTAGTCTGTAGCCTTCTCCTTTTGTTTCAGATTTTGCTGATTGGTATGTTTTGCTATAAAGTACTTTCTTTTTTATATTGGTTCTGAACATGGGCTCACTCCCAAACTAATTTTCAAATTCCATTGAAGACTCTTAGCAGCAAGTGTTGGTGAAATGATTTTTATTATATTCATTTTACTGATTTTTTGAGGAAAAATAAATCTATACTGGCAGTATGAATGTTCATTAACTAGCTGGAATGAATTAAACTACTGTGAAAGACTGCTAAATTAAATACATTCAAGTAAAAGGAAGCATTACTCACAGGCTCCAAGCATCTGCCTCAGATGAAATAGGCATCAAACATCAAAAGCAGCAGACCCCTTTTTCTCTGTGAAATTATCTTAAGCCTTTACACTTAAGAAGTTAAATCCATGTAAGGGACTGGCTACAGTTAAAAATAATTGACAGCCTATAGGACAAACAAATGAGATAATACTAAACAAATAAGGACAGCCTAATAAATTACTGAAATGTATGCAGCAGTGTGAAGGGGTAATTTTCATGGATTTGGAAAGGGCAGATTTATTTAGGGCAGTAACTGACAAAGATCTATGAGAATAGTGAAGGAACAACAAAATGTAGTGCATATATTTTCCTCATTTTTAGAAAAAATATTGCTTTATTCTATTCAGGAATAAATAAGAAAATACTTGCCTCTTTTAAAAATGCACTGAGCTGTAACATGCATATAAACAAAGATAAAGTAAAATTGCAGAAAAACTACAAATATTAAATACCAAAATACTGCACAGAGCAATTTTTGTATAGATTTTTTTTTACAGTTTCTCAAATATATATTAAAAAAAAGGCATAAGAAAAATACAGAGAAAAGTCTTTAATTAAGAGGATCTTTTTACTGGCGAGCTAAAGACCTGTCTTCATTCTGGGCACAGACCTGTCACTGCAGTACATTCTGGGGAGTAGTGTATCACAGACTCTTAATCAAAGATCCTTGTTCTGCATTTAGATTTTTCCTGGTGTACTAGCTTTGTGATACAGCATCCCTTTTGCACTTATTTTTCTTTAGATATTGCCTGAAAATAGAAAAAAAATACACATATTAGACACCATCAGTTTTTGTTTCAGCCACTTGAATACTTATTTCTGAATATTAATAAAGGTTTAGGTAAGTGATCTATATAAGACTCAAAAATCAACTTTCTTTTCTCTTGAAAGTTTCTAAAAGGACATACTGTTTGCCATAACTTCATCAGGTGTATATTTCCATATTTTCAGACATGATAAACAAAATTATTTTGTGGTATTGTATGCTTAAGGAGACAAAAAAAGATCAAAGCTAGAAGTCATGATTTCAGAAGGGCTTGGAGGAGATGGGAAAAATCCCAGATTTTGTCTTTCCCTCTTATTCTAGCAGAATTTTAAATTCAGAGAAAAGAAGTTCTGTATTTTGGTCCCTTCCTCCCCTCTCATTTTTTTGCTGTCTGCAACTCACATATAAAAAATAAAGATGATAATTTTGCAATGCATTTGTCTATTTAATCTTTGAAGCATGATGAGGTATGGGGGAAGAAAGTCATATTTATCTCCCTAAATTTCAGAAGTTTATTTCTTTGATTCATTATCTATTATATAGAGGCTAAATGAACCCAGGAATGCTTTCAAAGAGAAAATAAGAACTTCTGCCAACTATTTGAGGGTAAAATAATGATTTTTATGTATAGTCTTTGAATTTCATGTTTCCTTGGTTGAAGTGTTTTAAAGGAAGAGCACAGATGTATTTTCTGAAAAGATTAAGAAAGTTCTCCTAATACCTTTCAAAAACTATTGGGATGGCTAACAAATTTAGCTAATTTTTCTTTTTCTGTTACCTATTCTTGGGGGCATGGGAGCAAATATTTCTCCTATGACACACACTAAAATATCTGTCAAAATCACTACTTCTGGTAATTTACAGAACATCATATAATATTTAAATACCTTCCAGAAAGGTATTTTATACTTTTTTCTTTTTATTTGTAAATGAATGCATTTTGGTGAAAGGTCTTAATGCAAGATAAGTATTCAGTCATATGTTAAAGCCAGTAGTGCTTGCAGTCCGTGTACAGGGCACCCTGACTGAGAGTTCTGCTTCTGTTACTCGACATATGGGGATGGAGATTTATGGCTGAGTTATCAAGAATGATCAATCATCATATTTTTCTAAGATTTCTGCTACCTCTAGCTGTAAACATTTAGCATCACATAAATAATAGTATAAAGACTTCTGTATAAAGATATTGTCAGATTCTTAACAGACCGACCCTGTTAGGCCATTAGCAATATGAGGCAGTGGAGCAAATAATATGAAAAGTGCCATTTCTTCTTTCACAAAGCTTCAGTTCTTGTATTATTTTCTGTCTCATCTAGAACTGATTTGTAGTGAGCAGAACTCAAGTGACATAAGGAGCAGCAAACATTTTTCTTTCCTACAACAACACTCTGGAAGGGAGAAGTGTTGTAATTATTGGTGAATCAGAACAGCAGAAGCACATTGTCTGCAAATCATGAGGAAGGAGATGTCTGGTTTGGGACTTCCTTGGGATTTCACTTCCACAGTCATTTTCATTCATTTCCTTCTGCTGTTTTGTCCAGAATCAAACCCCTCCCTAAGCTTTCCACAGTTAGATCCAAGGTGCATTGGAGATTAAGAAAGAATCAGTAATCAAATGGACTCCGATGTTCTCATGCAGTAGAACTATTTAGATTCCCTTTGTTTTCAGAAAAAAAGCTCTGGAAACATGTGCTGTCCATTTTCCAACTGCTACGAACATTTTCCAGAAGAATGGAAACTTGTAGATGACACTGCCTCCCACAGGCACAGCTCATGTGCTGTATGGCCAGCTGCAAAAGCAATGGATGTTTGGGCTGACTTCCTACCCCAAGGAGAATTTTGAAGTGAGGGTGAGTAGAAGGGGAAAGCAGTGCAGGGTGATGAAAAGTGTGCAGCCTTCAGTTCTGAATAAACCTGCCCCACACCTGTAAGGCTCTACAGATGTGCAGCTTGTGTGAGTTACAAACTGCCAGCTGCTTGTTGCTCTCTCCCAGCACTGACAGCTCTGGGATCCCTGAGAAGCAGACCAAGGCACTCCCAGCTCCAGACAGCCTCCAGCAGTCTCCTCAGCCTCCTGTAAAGATGTACAAGTCAAGAGCCAGCAAATGAAGTGATGCAATTGCCATAACCTGAAACTTACATGTCCCATTGGAGATGAATTTCCTTCATGAAATATGCAACAGCAGTTGATAAAGTGTGCACAAGATCAGTACCGACTGCATTTTTCTATTTTATGTTTCAAATGCGGAAACAACTGCTTTGAGAGAAATGCATCTTGCTTTTGTTCCTCTTATTCTGAGACATAGCAAAATATTTCCTTATTTTTAATTGTCTTTTCTTATGTTTTGCTGTCTTTCCAATGCTGGTGTCCCTTCATTCATGTAAAAGCAGCTAGGATTTTATGAGTCTTTCTACAGTCTGGCTTTCACTCTGAAATGTTCAGATCTCTGTGGAAAATATAAGAAAATTTTGTAGTAAGTTGTCAATATCTCCCTCCTACTTTTATTTTTCCAGGGGACTTTTTAACTGATTTGCCATCTAATCATTCACTAATTTTGCCTCAGTGGCTACTTTGCTGGGACTGTTTAGAATAACTGTAGGCAGGTAAATTTTGTACTTTATAATATGATTCTGGATAATTTAAAAAAATGCTCTGAATGTTTCTCATGCCACTGTGGCTTAGACTGCTTCAAGTCATGTTCTGCCAGCAGTGGTTCAGTCTACAACCTAGGCATCTCTGTCTCCCAGTCTGGTATTTCAGACCATTAATATAAACATTTGAAAGCATAACTATGTATGAAATATTATTAGCATAGATACAAGTAAACCAGTGCTATTAATATTATCACTTTTAACTATATGAACATTGGAGCTGGAACATAACAATAATAATAAAAGTCATAGCAATTATATAAAAAAAATAGTTAAAAAATATTCAAGATCACATTCATTCACTGTGAAAACAATTAAACCATGATGTATTGAACTAATGCTTATGCCAACAACATTGCTTATGTTTCCTGGGTTTTCTGCAGCAATATCCCAATATTGCTTTGACTCAATTTGTTTGATTCCAAGTGTTATATATTAGTAAACATACTGTTAAAGCCCCTGCAACCATGGAGCATATGTATCTTGACTCCTCCCTTCTATATATGTCATGCTATTTTGAAATGTTTCACTCAAGTGTCACAGCAATCTTTTTCTCCAAGGCTATGGCAGACAGTAATTGCCCATAACCTGTAAAATAGGTTGATACAAATCATCTCTTCCACCCAAGGTGGTGTGATATGTAATGCCAGAATATTCAGAATGCCAAGCATTGCATCTTTTCTTTTTTTGTACTTCCTGTGAATTACAAGTATCAAGACAAGCTTTGTCTGTCTCTAGAAAATGTATGGCTTCAGGTCACTCCTGTGTAATTATTACAGTATATAAATACTGCAGTGAACTGATCTGGAAGTCTGTGATCCCCTCAGTAGCCTGTCTCAATGTTTTAAATACAGGTTGTCCATACCACAGTGTAGTCAAACCCTCATTTTTTTGTTTGCTTTTTTTTGCTTTTTCACGGGTTTTTTGTTTATCTCCACATACTTAAAGGCACAGCAGTTCTGGGTTGTAGATATTTTCATGAGCAGGTCTTACTCAAAACCTCTCACAGAAACACAGAATCACAGAATGGGTAAGATGGAAAGGGATCACCATTGGACTCATCTGGTCCAACCTCCCTGCTCGGTCTGGCTCATCCTAGAGCACATAGCACAGGATTGCATCCAGCCAGTTCTTGAATAGCTCCACAGCCAAGTTTGTTTAAAACTGTTATTTGAGATTTGAGGGTAATAACAGCTAAAACTCCAGAATTTGGATAAACGTTCTTAGGTGCCATAAAATAAAGCTTTTCTAACCATGCTAAACAAGAAAGGACCTCCTTTGAAAATTCTTCTTTCCTTCATGGGCTGTTATTTTGATTTTAATTCAGTACCCTGAGTTTCCTGATAACCTTCCACTGGACTTGCACCAGGACAGTGATGTATTTCTTCCACTGGGAAGCCTACAGGCAGGTGCACCAATCCAGCTGTGAAACCCTAAACAGGTTTAAACAGAGGGGAGCTTTAAACCTCCTTTGTCTCACTGGCTATGCACTTGCTGCCACAGCAGTTGGGCATTCCCGGCAGAGGCAGACAGCTTGCCCGTGTTCACTTAAAGTCCTTGTTGTACACCAGGATTCCCCATCCCCTCTCTGCAAACATCCAGCTGGTGCCCAGCCTGTATTGCTGTAGAGTGATTCCATCCCATGTGTGAGATTTCTGGAGCAGCAGGTTGCTATACAAAAATCCTAGGAAAACAGTCGGAAGGCTTCACCATTTATTTGATTAAACATTACAAGCAGCTGGCAGATGCTCATCAGAGAAGAGAACAGAAGCACTCTGTGGAAACCCAGGGCACCGGGAATATTTCTCTGTCTGCTCTGGGGTGTCCTGACCCCCAGGGGAGCACTGACTTTGACCCGCATTCATGGAGAAAACTTCCAAAGCCTCAAGGTAAACTAGAAACCACAAAAGTATGAAATAGATTGTAGAGATTGTAGATAGTAGTGCAGTATGTCACATGGGTGAGAAATTTAGGTTTTAGGATTTTTAGTATGTTATAGATGGGTTCAAGATGGAGAATATAGGGTGTTGTCTTGAGTTCCCTTCTTCTTTCTTTTTCTTCATCCTTCCTCTTGGGTGGTATCTTGTAATTGGGTAGAAAAGTCCGCATTGTGGATCTTTAGTTATTGGGTTAGAAAGGAAAACTATTTAGGTGTCACTTCTTAATTGGGTAGCTTAGTTTTTGATTAGATTTAGAAGGCCTTGTAACAAGAGAATGTTGGCCACTTTTGTGCTGTCTTTCCTGTGTGCAATCTGGTGCAGACAGCATGCTGAAGTTTTGATAAGATAACAATAACAGAAGCTGAAGACTGAAAAAGTCCAATGTGTCTCTGGTTCCTGACACGGAACTGCTCCAGGAGGGCCTCCCGTGCCAGGGGAGCCCCCAGAGAGTTGCCCAATTTGGGGCCTGCAAACTCACAGAAGTGCAATACCTTTAAAGAAAGTTGTTGGATAAGGAAATCAGCAATGGGCAAGATGTCCTGAAGTGAAAACAAATTTTGAAGCCACTTGTAGTGCTAACTTATGTTCCTTGTTGTGCTGTCTTTCATTTTTAATTGCTGAAATGTCTGGCTTATTTGCATGAAAAAGGACTCTGCACAACAATATCAGCTGTTTTTCCATTGGTTAGTGAGACACTCCAGAAAAGTTTTCATTGTTGTTGATATTGGACTAGAACTAGCTTTATGTGGAGTTGGAGATTAGTTCACTATAAGAGAATAGATAAGAAATAAATGTTACCTGCATAAGGGTTCTTCATCTTTCAAACCAATCCCTTTCTTCTTCCATTGTTTTAAAGAAACTTGTGCTGAATTGTTAGTTTTATCAAGAAAACCTTGATAGAATAATCAAACATACAGGGGTATAACTCTGGCTATAGCCACTCCAACAGACTTATAGCACCCAGTTACAGATTAATTGAATTCAAAATCTATAGGCTCGAATCTACAAGAGATGAATGGCTAAAGCATAAAACATTACAAAATGCAAATTAAATTTCCATAAAAAAGCCAAACTTCAATTATCACAAGAGTAAGTATAAACACAACAAAAGAGCACAGAGTAGAATTCTAATTAATAGGAGAAATCAGTATCATCACAAAGATCTACCTGTCTCTGTTTCAGTCTCTGTTTCCACTGGAGTTTTATTGATTAAATATGCATAAGCTACCCTTTTTGCCAATTAAATAATAATAATGTCTGTCATAAGTTGAAAGGTCATTCATCTAAAGAACCTCACTTCTGATTCACTTCTTTCATCTAATGTCTTTTATTTGAAACAGCTCTTTTTTCCCTGACAGCAAGTATTGAAAGCCAAAATTGACTGAAATATCAACTTTTCAATCTATTAAAGAGAATACAGAAAATATACTATAAAATGGAGTGTGTTTTATGACTTAAAGAAGCTTAGGGAAATGTGTTTCCACATTTGACATGTGTTTAATGTTTACAACAATCATCTTAGTAAAGGAAACAAAATTACTTGCTTTTCTATCAGTCATAGAGATATTCTATAACTTTTACAATTTTCATGTATTTGTTTGCAAAATCCTACAGTACTACCTTGTAGAAATATAAATTCCTTTTCCCTTTCCCTTTCCCTTTCCCTTTCCCTTTCCCTTTCCCTTTCCCTTTCCCTTTCCCTTTCCCTTGTTTTCCATTGTTTTCCCCTTTGAATTTCAAAAGAGGTGCATTTTTCCAAGTCCCTCAGACAGATATTTGAGGATAGTCTTTATGAGTAGGCCATACAACACTTACATCTTCTGGTGTTGGAAGAGCTCATGTCTGGATGACACACAGTCCCGCAGAGGATTGCCTGTGCCTGATTTAGTACCCTAGCCCAGAGCTATACCAGCACAGGGCACTTTTTGATAGCCCACAGGACAAGCTCAGGACTGCTTGCAGTGATTCTTGCAAAGACACTTCCTAACTTGCCAGTGGGACCTCATCAGGATGCTGCTGATGCTTTTGCCAGGAAGATGTGGGTTCCTGGTCAGGAGCAGGAATCAGTGCTGGAAACAGAACCTGATGCCCATAGAAGTACTGGTTTTATTAATTATTTAATTATTTAATAATTGTTTAAAGGGTCTTTACTAATTATTTAAAACTGTCTTAAAATAAAATAAACCATCTCCAGGCTCAGAAATGTTCCTGCAAGAGACCACATGCCAGAAATTTGCCATTGCTCTCAGTTTTATTGAGGGAAGGAGAGGTGCTGTGTTTAAAAGCCTCAGGCCTTTCCTCATTATCTGATTGTTTCCTGAGTAGAAATAATTTTTCTGTCATCCCTGGCAAATTAAAAAAAAATTCAATTAAGTTACTCCCTAAGATTTATTTCCCCTGTATCAGTCATCAGTCTGTTCTCTTGCATGTCAGACCAGTGCCCATGAGCAATCTGATCTCATACAGTATAGTTAAGACAGATTTTGGAATAACTTAAGAAAAAGGGACAAGCAACATATCATTCCCTTTGCAAATGTATGAGATGTGGAAGTGGAAATGCCAAAGCATTTTGACATTAACTCTTGATTCTAACTGGCTTTCATGACTCATTCAGTTGGTGAGTGAGCAAAGAGACTGTACCAGTAAAGGAAACTATGAACAGCTTATTTAAATTAACATATGTTTCCTCAGTAAACTGCTTCCTGTTCTGATTGCAGGTAGGGCTGTGCTAACTTTGCCTTGCCATGAGCAAGATTAGAAGCAAAGAAAGTGAAAACGTGCCTGAAGCATTATGAATATCACAACACTTCTGCCTGGTAATACACACTTAGACTTCTGCCAGGGAATGTCACATCTGTGTGCCACATGACCCTGTGTTATGCACCCTACTAAGGTTAAACCCTGTGAGCAAAGCAGCTTCTTCCACTAACCCCATGAAACTCTCAGCAAACAGTCTTCTAAACGTTGTTCCACTACCTCTAAGGTGACAGTGCAACAATGAGAGAATCCAATGAAAAATGAGCTTCCTTGTGCTTTCTTTCAACAAATTCTGAGTTATGCTTAGAATCCGAGATAGATGTGACAAATGCAGACATGCCAAACATAGGTTTAATTTACTATTACTTGGGTGAGTTGACCTTGGCTGGCTGCCAGACCCCACCCAGTTGCTCTCTCACTCCACGTCTTGAACAGCACATGGGAGAAAATAAGATGGAAAAGATCCATGGCATGAAAGACCAATCTCTGTCACTGGCAAAACTGACTAGACTTGGGACAAAAACTAAATGTACTTTATTGCCAATTAAAAATAGTTCAGGATGGTGAGAAGCAAAGACAAAAACACCTTCCCTCTACCCTTTGCCTTCTTCTCAGGGCCAGCTTCAGCCCTTCACTCACAACTCCTCTACTTTCTCCTCTGCAAATGGTACAGGGGATGGGGAATAGGGGACTGCGGTCAGCCCATAACAATGCCTCTCTGCTGCCCCTTTCTCCCCACACATTTTCCTGCTCCAGCAGGGTGCAGGGAACTCTCCACAGGGTGCTGGGAAATTCACGATCTTTTACAAAATTGCCTTCTACATTCAAGTTTGAACTTGCAATATTGTGTCAGCTGACGCTTGCTGTCAATGCAAAGGCCTGATAAACAGTAATGCAGTTATGAGGGTAAATCAAGGATGCCTAATGAGGCTCAGATCCTTACAAAAGGATGTCCTAGCATAGGTCAAGCATGCTGGCAGTGTGGCCACTGGCATCTACACTGCATGCTGCAGTGCCACTGACACACATCACCTGGCCTGGGGTCAGGGCTGAGCTGGGCTGAGCTGGGCTCGCTGTTCCCACACTGAGATTCAGCCTCCAAACCAACACGTAAGCCTGGGCTTTCTGAATCGTTCTTTCCTCCACATGTCTCTATTTAGTGTCTTCTAAAATGAACAATTTCCTGCCTAGTCTTTCTCTGAAGACTGAGATGCAGCATTTGGATGGGGAAGCTGTACTGAACTGATGTGCTCATGCTCCATTTTTACTTAATTTTCAGGTATTAAACTGACGCTCTCAAACATGGTAGTGCTGTGCCCCATTGGGTTTCAAGATTGATGCCTTCACACATATTTTCTCAGCATTTGGCTGTCTAGGGCTTCTTTTCTCTCTTCCTCATTTTTTTCTTCATCACAAGTTCTTTTACTTGCATCTTTTTCTTACTTAGAGTTTTTCCTACTGTTATTTACTCAATGAAGATTCATGCAGCTCTTTTACAATGTCTCCTTGCCATAATATCTAGTAAGGATTTTTTATACTACTCTGCTTGTAAGGTGATTTTATTGTCCATTTCTTTTTAACCATAAAGACTAATGTGACATCACTTCATAGTGTAGAGATGGCAGGCACTCTGGCTGCTGAAATTTCTGGCTGCAAATATACCCAGTGGAACTGGAGTACAGAATATCAGGTTGAAGTTTTTTAATTAAACAGTGGGGGGGGGGGGGGGGAACTGTGTGTATACTTCTTAAGAATAGGTGTTATCTTTTTGTCTTTATAGAAGGGAGTACAAGTCTCTGAGTTACAGCAGCAAGTTCAAGTTACCTGTTGCTTACATGTTCAGGTAGGCAATCTCCACTTGTGAATGGGAAGTATAGGTAATCAAGCTCTTACACTTTGAATACACATAAACTAATGTATTTAAACCATTCTGAGCTGGACACTCTGCTGGTCTAAAGCAGTACAGTAATCATTTCCTAAACATGTCCTAACATCATTATAAGGACCTTTCTTTTGGGTTCTCCTCAGTTTTCTGGAGGCGTGATATATTTTCATAGAACTTATCACTGAAACTTAAGATCCTCCTTTTAGAGGTAGTTTGTGCTCTTTATCAGCAATGGTGGAAAGGCAAAGGACAGAATACAGAAGCCTGAGGGTGATTATAGTATTTTGTAATGAGAAAACCTGACCTCATAGGGCTGAATGAGAACAGAAAAAATTTACAGAATGCAAAAAGAGAAAACTTACAGGGAAGTTATATGTTTAATATGGAAATGTTCTTCTAGGTTTGAATACCATTGTAGGTACCATCTTATTGAAGTCATGTTGCAAGAACTAGTCAAAATGTTCTAAAAAGTTAATTTAAATTAACTCACACTGCTTTTTTGCCTTATTCCTCTTCTCTGCCTCTTTCTGTACATTATATTTGTCACAGTGGCTTGGAGAGCTTGCTCTATTTTTATAACTCCCTCCCTCCCTCCCCCCACTGAAATACTTTTCTGGCATCTGGTCTCTAATAATCTCTTAAAATGAGCTTCACCCAACCTTCTAAATGTTCATGACATCTTCCACAGGTATGGATAGCTTGTTGAAAAAGAAGGAGGCTGGGAGTTTGCATTCCACTCCACTCAAAGAACAGAAAATGGAGTGGTGATGACACAGCTACTGGTTCTCATTCTCACCTCTCCACAGGCACTCTCTCTTCTGTTTCCTGTGTGGGCAGGGACACATTGAAAGAATAAGGTGACAAATATGCTGGACCAGGTCAGCATTCATCCTGTGTCCAGTCTGCTGAGTGAAGTGCTGGAACTCCTAGGAAAAGGCCAAGAGCAAGTGCTACCTCTCAGTACAAAATCTATGCTCCTTTTCCAGACCTCAGATATTCCAAATAGTGTGAAACCTAGATAGATGTGAGGTCATTGATGGGAAACTTTGTAAATTTCTTCTGATATACATAAATTACTCTAAAATAGGAACCATTTTACAAAATTGAATTGTGGAAAATATCCGTCTTAAAATTCATATTAAGCCCCCCCCCAAACAGATAGGTAAGAGTTTAAAAAAGACCCCTCTGCATTCAGCCCCCAGGTACTGCAGAACTGAAAGAAGCTGGGCAGAATTCTTTATGGGAAATGACCCTTCCTATTTTCCTCCCCAGAGATTCAAAACAGTAAGACCTTTTTTCACAGGCAGATCCTGACAGCACGGATGACTCCTTGGTGTCAACCGGGGGTGCTAAGAACATTAGAACAATTGTATCGGGTCAGAGCAGACATCCGTCTAGCCCAGCATCCTGTCTGGTGGTGCCTCAGCGGATGCCTAGGGAAGTGTATGAGAACAGAAGCTTATAATGATGCTTCAAACATCTGGTGATTTGTAGCAAAGAGATTTTTATCATTGAAAAAAGTGTCTTGGAAGTAAGTGAGTGAGTGTTGGTAGATTTTTTTCCAGCTTTTTTTTTTTTCATACTCTGTTTTTTTTGTGAATAAGCTTTCAGACTCCCCAACCTATTGTCAAGTATTTTCACAATCTGGTGACACTATGTGTCATGACCCATGTCCTTCTATGTCTTTTAAATCCATCAACACTACATTTATTTGAAGGTCTCTAGGTCATTCACTACTTGAAGTTTTGTATCAGTCATTTCCTTTCCAGGAAAAAAGATCCTTTCCAGGATTTTTGGTTGTTCCTTGTATAGAAATTACTCCACAATTTTGATCACCTGTATAACCTTTTACCATTTCCACTTTATTATTTTGAGATGCTGAGCAGAATTGATTTCACAGAATCGCAGAATAAACTGAGTTGGAAGAGATCCACAAGGATCATCAAGTCTAACTCCTGTCTCTGCACAGCACCATTCCCAAGAGTCGCACCATGTGCCCAAGCACATTTTTCAAACAATTCTTGAACTCTGTCAGGCTGGTGCTGTGACCACTTCCCTGGGGAGCCTGTTCCAGTGCCCAACCACCTCTGGGTGAAGAGCCTTTCTCTAATGTCCAGCCCAACCCTCCCCTGACCCACTTCAGGCCATGCTTTTGGGTCCTGTCACTGACCACCGGAGAAAAGAGATCAGTGTCTGCCTCTCTTCCTCCCATCATGAGGAAGTGGTAGACTGCACTCCACTGACTTTCATCTTCCAACACCAAGAAATGTAGGCTAGTGCATAAAGGTATCAATGTCAATGTACACAGACAAACCTCATTTTGAGAAGCAGAAGAGTGGGGCTGTTCCACAGAGAAGGCAGGCTATGAGCAGAGGGTGACAGGCAGCAAGGCGGACAGATGTAGTCCCCTCACTTACTGGAGTATGTCTCACACCAAGCAACACTGAAAAGTGTGTGCAAAAGCAGTGGCAAAGGTTCAGCTGACAGACCTGTGGCTGCAGTACACGGCTGTAGCAAGTCAAGCCAGGAAGTCATGCCATCAAGGCAGGGATAGCAAGGTGCCCCTGTAACATAGCTCAGGGCCTAAGCCAAACTGCAGCTCCCAAAGTAATGGATGGAGACCCCAAAAATCTTACAGCTCCTTCTTGTGTGCCCCTTGCACAACACTGAGATCTGGGCTGCTACACAAGCACTTTGCCAGAGCCAGTCATCAGCTCCTGAAGTCACCTGCTCCAACCAGAGCAGAAGAGGTGGCAGAATTTCTGTCTGGTGCGGGATATGGACAGTCACTACATAGAAATGATAAGCTGGAAGTGAAAAATAACTTGTTTCAGGTGGAGAAGTGGAGCTGTTGTCAGCAAGTGACACTTCTTTTAAATTCTAGATGTTGTTTTATCTTTTTTTTTTCAACAAATTAGTAATTGTTCTTTGTCAGTTTTCTTGTTTAAAATGTTTGAAATGTTCTACGCATTCTCTAAATGAAAAAAATTGACTACATTTTTGTACTGTTGATCTGTTTTGAATTTTCTTTCTTCTCTGTTGTTTTCCAAATAAAAATATACATCCACGCCAGTCTGGGATGCACATTGCTCTAGTTTAAACATATACAGGAAAACATATTTTAATACCTGCAAAAGCAGAATGTAACTGACTATCAGCCAGCTTCAAAATTGGTAAAACCTGTTAGAATTAGATTACGGGATAAGCCTGTTAGAGTTCTTAAAACTAAACAAGTGAAGAAATGTGAATAATCGTTTCAGATATTTAGATCATTTTTCCCTTAAAGTGAGCGGTAAAATCTTGTTAGCTTCATTAAGAGTTAGAATTTAACCCAGAAGAATACCACAGTTAGACAAGTCAAGCACAGCAGCAGTTCTGAAGCCCCTTGTTAACTTCTGCGTGTTGTCTGAGGTGACCAAGACATTGGATGTCCCTGCTTCTGTGTGGATGTATAAATACTCACAGACGTTGTGAACACAGTTTAGATCTTTTGCTTTGATCTATCTGATCATCTTAAAAAGGAAACTAGGCTTGCCTTCAAATCACATATTATACAATAGTGCTGCTGCAGGTCAGATCCCACAATTACCTGCACTGCTTCGTGGCTCTCCTGCTGAGCCTGTGAGTCACAACTAATGTCACTCAGCACATTAGTTGCCAAAATGAGAACTGTTTGAAAAGTTATCCTGAGGTCATAAAAGAGGCTTTGTCATAGAAATAGCTACACAAAGCAATTTTTCCATTTGCAACACTTGTGAGGTAACAGGATCTGGAATAAATGAAAAAGGTTGCCAAACGGTCCTGGACTGAAGGAATGTACTATGTGACCTACCAGCCACACATAGGTCTTCAGGAAATGACTCACCACTGAGAGCAACAAAAATTCCAAGGAATGGCCAGGGTCAAGGTGCACAGCTAGATATGTTTTGTTCTCTTTATATAACTTCTTCCTTCATAAGGATTGAATGCATCAAAAATAAAATCGACCGAAAGATTGTGCCATCCCTGTGGTTCACAAATAAATCTTTAAGTTGATTGAATATGACTGTTACTATCAATTTTCATAGACCATCTTTCACAGAATGATAAAATGTTTCTTAGCTGGTGTTGCAAAGTCACTTCTTCTATTTATACTGCAGAAAGAAGATTTTAAAAAAATTAAACAGTCAAGTTTTCAATTTTCTCATAGTCACCTTTGAACAAATCTTGCTCTGGGAGTGACCTGGAGAAAGCTTGGCTCAAAATAATTTTTACCTTGCTATTTTCTCTCAGTCTGGAGCACCCATGCCTGCACTATTTCCAGAAATGTAAGAATTTTAATTAAGATTATTTTTTTCTAAAATACAATAGAAACTATGTCTTTGTAACAACAACAAGATCTTTTTTGTTTACCTGATAATATTTTTTCAAAGATTTAATATATTATCTCATCCTCCAAAACCTGTAGAATTCTAATTTAAAGATTCATCCCCTCCTGCAAGAGATAATATTTTCAGGCAATCATACAACTCAGGCATTAAGACAAATATCAGATGTTAAAGTTTGCAATTAACAAATGAAATAGTTTAAAATCCTTCGTCTCAGTGATGAAGCAAGGAGGTGTCAATGCACTCATTTTTATGAAAAATTAATTATAATATTTGCATTTTTCAAGCTAACACCACATGGAGCAGAATACCCAAGGGCCAACAATCCCCGTGTAACATTTTCTTTGAAAAGTCTCTTTATTCCAGAAGGATGAAAATTCTGTCTGAAAACGATCATGGCTGTTCTGATTATAAGGTGTGATTTTTCATATGTTAGTAAAACTACATCTGAAGTGTAAACCAATATTTACAGATCAGGTGTTACCTGGACATTAATATAAATTAAATTTTTGTTTTATTGTGAAATATACATTGATGATAGTGAAAAAAGAAGAAACCCACAACAAAATTAAATATTAATATGTATTTATTTTGGAGGCATAAATACACATGTGCTGTAATAAAGGAGCTTATGACTGCCAGTGTGTTTACCAGTCTCACCAGTTTATGATGTATTCACTGTGTCAACGGTGTGTATTTGCTCAGGAAACATCAGTTCCTTTCAGCATCTGAATATTTTACTGACAGCACAAGTGAAGTAGTAAACAGACATGTCTTGGAAATCTCTGGTCCGCTGAAATGCCAGTATCTCCTCTTTCCTAGCCAGTATTCTAACATTTAAACCAGCTGCAGCTGAAGATCTTATTCCTGCTCAGTAAAAGCTCAGCTTATTCTCTTCTGCTTTTTATTCCTGTTTCTTTCATAGCAAGGCCCTGTTTTAGAAGCTAATGCATTTTGATTTTTACAGTGAAGGAGATGAGAGGTGCTTCTGCACAGCTCTTCCTCCCTCTCTCCCATCATATCCCTCCCAGTTCACTTCTCCTTTGGCTTGAGAAGAATTTCATACTACCTTTGCTAAATTAAACTCTCCATAGCCTTTAATTAAACTTTCAGTGCTTTTGTTAATAGCCATTCCTTTTTGGGTGTAACTTAATTATAATAGTTACCCTGTAAAAATATGCTGTTTTCAAGGATGAAATGTCACCATCTAATCTTTTCTCCTTCATTTATTTTTGTCTTTCCTTTGCTGGAATGTTTCTTATCAGCTTGCCTTGTCAGAAGAAACAAACTCTTTCTAAAGACTAATTTTCTTCTTGTGAATATTAATGACCTGGCCCTGGAGAGAGGCTCTGCACAGAACCACATCTGTGCTTTGCTTCTCTTAGAGCTGAAAAAGAAAAAAATACAGTTCAAATCTGATTAATTTTTTGCTTGAAAAAGTGAAGACATTATAAATATAGACTCAGTCATGAAAGGCCTGTGAGAGTCTTAAATCCTACATCTGATACATTTAGTTATTATTTCTGAAGCTGTTTTATCTCAGTCCACTTAAATTGAAGTAATTTGGATATAACTTCTTTTGCTATATTGAGAACACTTCTCTTAAAAAACCCTACAAAATGTGGCAAATTTAAAAACTGTTTCTTTGTCTCTGGTTTTCATACAAAGAGCTGTGGTTTTGCTAGTTGAGAATCAAAACAGTCTACTGTGACACTTGACCTTCTGGATGATATGAATATTTGTGCTTCTGAAATTACAGTAATTTTATTATTTAGCACATCTCTTGGTAACATACAGGTAATTCTCAAGCAGCTATGTTAGATCACCAACACTATCAAATGTTAACTGTACTAAAAAAATCTATTTTCTTCATTAAAATTATACAGATTTTAAAAGCCAACAATTTAGTAAAAATGCATTTAATTTCTATTCCATTTTCAGAAGGAGTTGTGACAATGAAGAAAGTAGCACTCGTATTGTGTTTAATAAATTTTGTATTGTGTTATGACTAATTATTCTATCAATTATGGAAATGTAATTTCATTGGGAATGGATTGTAATAAACAGTTTTTCACGATGATGAGAAATACAAAGTGTTTTTAAGCAGAGATTCTTTCTGACCTACCAAAACCAAAAGATTTATAAACAATATCTTGATGAAATCCACGGCTGTGGCCTTAATAAAAGCAACTTAATGTTTGTCCGGCATATATAGAAAATTGGATTCTGTACTAACATGCCTAAATACAAACCAAACAAAAACCTAAACATAGACTAAAGGGCTCAATGTTTAATCTTCATTTTTTGGAACAATTTCAGTCATTATTAATGCAGAAATGTCTTCCAGTTGTCCTCCAAAATTCCTATGCATACTTAGCAGTCCATTTCCCTATAAACAGCTTAATTTGTGTTTGAGGAAAGTAGAAAAAATACATGTAGCAGATGTGATCAGAGGAAGCTCAGATTTTCTGATTAAATGTTTTACCAATGTAACAAGCTGTTTATACCCAATATGGTTCATTCTGGTAAACTTTTTAAGTCCTGATTTTCCATCAGAAAGCTCACAGCAAAATACTTCATTTCACCTTGATTTGATTCTAACCAGAATAGTTTCTTTTTTGCCTTCTACCTTCTGGTCTTTTCCTGGGGTTAGGCTACAGCATCTTTAGGTCATCACAGGACTGGTGGGATTCTTGGTGCATAGTGAGCACTGGCTCCTGAGTTGCCTGGCCACAATACCTGAGACACCAGTATTCCTTTTCCTTCTCAAGGGTAACATTCCACCTGGGAAGATAGAGATGAATGTTAAATTGAAATTAACACTAACATTAAAATAACTTGACATTAAGCACTTCAGGTCATTTTGCCAAATGAGGAAGAAGTTCAATTTGAAGGATTTTGAAAAGCTTTGAAGTGAAATTGATTACATTTATTGCCTTAAACTTTTCAGAAATTTCCATCAAGTTCTTTAGATTCCCCCACAGAAATTTGCTGTATTTATAGAAGGAGAATCCGATCTGAAAAGTTGTCTTCCAAACTTATTTTTAATTCCTATGGCACTTTGCTGTAGAGAGCAGCACACAGCATCCATTCAAGAATACAGAAATATTTGAGCAGTGGAAGTGAAAGCAGAGCTGACCATCTTCAGTGAATAACATTCATCCATTCTGCCATCCATTCCTGCAGCATCAGGTCTGCAAGGAGAAAGAGGAAGAAAATTCTTGGCAAATGATAGGAAAGCATTTGTCAAGGTTTTTAACCCTTTTAACCCTTGACTGCAGAACGTGAGGACAACAGAAAATTATTTGCACAGAATTTGGGAAACTGGGAAAATGCAATTACTACCTGCATTAACAAAACTCTTCCAATAGGATTCATTTTGTTTTCTTGCTTGAGGAACTTGGTTAGACCTTCCAAATAAAAAGCTTTTCTTTATGATAAAAAGGATTACAAATCCATAAGGTATTTGATATTTGTTGGATTTTTTTTCCTAATTTCAGGAAAATCTTACAATTTCTGAAGAACTGGTTGAGGATTTTTCTTTTATTTTTTTAACTTATGTTTTTACATTTTACACCTGATCTGTAGGGCTGAGCATCCCATCTGGACATAACGCCTACAGATAAATCATGTCTAAATTGGCCCAACAGAAAACGTTATGGAAAGTTATGCAATATAGCCACATATTCTGCCAGAAAAGCAGATTTAAACAGGCATTTCCTAAAGTGGGTGGAGTAATATATTAATGTAAAATCAGAATACACCCAGCCAATTGAGACCTGAAAAACTGTATGAGACCTTAATTCACATGCTAACTTTTACACTGTGTGACCCAAGTGCCAAGAGAAAAAAAAACAATTGCAGCACAATCATTCATAATGAGCAACAATGTCTCCATTAAGTATTTAAAGTTCTAGGAAATACTTTTCTATAAGAACATTTCTACCAAGCATGAGAGATAAATCAGAAATCAAGACTGTATTATTAGAGTAAGTATTCACTTGCAGCAGTATAACTACAATCTCATTTTGCTCAAGTATCAGTGACTGGTTTAAATTGCAAGTCTGAAAATTTTCCTGATCATTAAAAGTGTTTCAAGTATATAAATTAAAAATAATCTTTTTTCCCCCTGTTTAATAAAGCCATTGCTGCTGGGGGAGGAGAGGATAAAAGAGGTTTATTGAGGTTAAATTCTTTACCATTCCAAAGTACACAGAAACTTCCATATTAGCCTACCCAAAAGTCAAATACATATAAACAAAGCATCAGTGTCACTTTAAAGATGATATATCTGTAGATCCACCAGTGCCATTATGGGTTGTATTTCAGGGTTCTGGCAGAATTTTCTTAAAGTCCTTCCAGCACATCATAGGGATCTTGGTGGAGGAAAGCTTCTGTCTAGAAAGCCCCTGCAGCACTGGAGAGACCTTGGAGAGATTTGCACTAGTTAGAGCTCTTTCTATTCTTTAGCCAGGGATCTAATTTAGGGCTAAATACACACAGTATCCATGCCATTCAATTTCTACTTGCCACCTTATTTCAGTCAAAAATTCAAAGGCTGGACTTAAATTTGCAAACTGCACAAGTTAGGAAGACTCTTGATGGAGTTAAGGATGGAGTTAAGAAAATACACTCTTGATGGGTGTAAAGAATTGTCTATCAAGTTTTTGACTCTGTTTTGGAGCTGTTAAGGATGGGAAAGGAAAAAAAAAGGAAAATAATTGTGTAATGTATCAAACTATGATCCTGATTTATTCAAATAAAAAAAAACTGGCATAAAACAGGGAAATTGTGTACTGGTTTCAAAATGAGAAATAACTACACATTTTTTGAACTAAAATAAACCTAACACTCAGATATATTTTTTTAAATATTCAGGAAAAGGGCCAAAAATTTTGATTAGGCATCTCATGCACTTGTCTTTGTGCAGCAAGAGAAGCAACCTCTTATGACTGTAGAGAGGAAGCAGTGCCAGCAAGACTCTCAATCTCTTTGCTTTTTGCAGCTCAGGAACTGGCAGCAGTGCTCTGTTCCTGCTGTGATGTTCAAGTGACAGACACGGCCTGCCATACATCTTAACTCCTATGCTGGCCTGAAGAATTGCTTATTACTCTCCATAACTGCTGTTTTTTTCAAAAGTGATGTTTTTCTTGTGGTTCACAGCTGCAAAGGGGCAGCATGAAGCAGGAACAGTCTTTGTGCTAGTGGTTGTGATGTTACCTGAGCTGCAAAACTAACATTTCCTCTCACCACCTCCAAGTTCTCCAGAAGCCGAACAAATGCAGCATCCAGTCCCTCCAAGAGATTTTTCCTGTTCCCAGAGCATTCAGTTACTCCAAGTTATCTTCATCCTACAGCTACCAAGCAAGCCTAGCTAAGATTGCCTCCCACAGCCAGATACATCCCACACCTGTAGCAACTTACCAACCACCTACTGGTCTACTCCCCATATGTCTGCCCATTTCTCCATGGAAGGCAGCTACCAGCTTTCCTGTTCCACATTTATGGGCGTGCTCTGAATCCTACCCTAACGCTGCACTTGCAAGTTGAGTTAATTAAAGATGAACCCTTGGCACATATCAGTCTGCATACATGCCTCAATGAGTTTGAGAAACTGTCCCATGTGGACACACACAGAATTTGGTAGATCTATTAACAACAGAAAACAGATGGTAAGAGTGCATTCCAAAAGATCTTAAAGAAAAGCTCCCGACACAGGAACAGGATTTCAGTTGCTACAAATGCTGTAGGCTAGGATTTCGAACAAATTGTTGAAAAGCATCCTCAGATCTTCAGACATAAACAAACCCCTTTCCAGATTAGGTATCTGAAGTTCTGCTCACAGCTCTTCCTGGGGCTAGCAGGCAGCATTTCTTCTCTCTGTTTTCCTTGGCCAGGTTGATCTGCTGAGAGAACCTTATATTTTTGCTTCTCCTTGCCCTTTGGCTTTTCTTCAGCTTCCATTAACATCTTGGATAGAAAGAAGCTGAATAGTTTCTTACATTGTGTCTGCTTCCAGCTCTGATGTGACACTATGGGACCTTACAAACTGGTGAGTGGGCTTAGAGGATGCTCTTTCCAAATATTATCTGGAGGTGACTAGACCTCAAATGGGCCACCCCTTGGTGCTGTTGCTGCTGCTTCTGAAGTTACTTCACTACTCTGGTTTGCATATGAATTGGTACAAGAGAGGAAAAAGGGAATAAGCTATTAACTGAGAAGGAGATGGATTATTCATGGCTCTGACTGATTTTGGAGTGGGCTCAATGTGCTGTCAATCGTTGGTGGTAAATAGCCAAAAAATGAAAAATGAGCCTTTTTTAGGCTTTGTCAGCAGTATCAATCACAGCAGCATCCAAAAATCATGAAATAGATACAGCTCACTTCTGACTGCTGATGTTCAAGCAAAATATATTTTAAATGCACATAAAAATCAGGACATATCAACTTAAGCTCATTTGCCTACTCATGCTTGTTTCACATGTTATACAAAAATGATTTTTTTTAACATGTATCTGTTTTCCTCAATTATTGCTTTTCCTACTTACAAATGCCTTTTTTTTTTTTTCCATGCTTAGGTTTAATTTTCAGTTAGGACAAAGATTTGTTATGATGTGAAACCTTGATCTGTTATGCTGGAGGGTATTATGGAGAGGTATGGCTGGGGGTATTAACTGGTTTTAACTTTGCTACAGAGCAATGCCAAATGCAGACTCTTTGTCTTCAGTATTTCAGTTCAAAAACTAAACCAAAGTAAGTACAGGAAAACCTCAGCATCTCTCAGGCATTTAAAAAATGTCTCTCAAATTGTCTGTTTCTGAAAAACAGAAAAGGAGCCCTTATGAACTAATATGGAGGTCCACATAAGACACATAAAGTAGACAGAACAATGATGAGAGGTGTGACTTTTTGGGCAGTGAATTTTCTTCAAAGGCAATCAAACCTATGCTTTATATTTTATGCAAAACCACCACATTGGTGACAGTTTTGATTTGGATTTCTTCAGCTTACTGTTGTGTAAAAGGAACCATAAACATTTAAGGAAATGTTATTCCTCAATTATTTGTTCAGGTCTTGGAGAAGAATAGAGAATTCAGCAAAACAGATAAAATGGGGGCTATTCTAATACAGAGTATATGCTAAAAATTTTCCTATAATAGCAGGATTTAAAACATTCCTTTAATAGGTTTTGGAGAAATTTTCACAAATTTTAAGTTGAAATCATTGAATTTCTTTTTTTCTTTTTTCCTTTTTTTACTTAGCAACCCACAGTATCAATAAAATCACTATGTCTATTTTCAGACCTTTAAATTTTAGCCCTCGCTTTTAAGGTGAAAACAAAATTCAAACATGTAGTTTATTTCTTATAGAAACTTTTAAAACTATTCTCTTCAAACTAGTTTAGTTAAGAACTTCAAAATAGTTTAGTTGCATTTCCTTCAACGCTTCTGTCTCTCCTTCTAATAATCTTGGATTTTTTTTTTCTTGAATTCTATATTATTCAGTTAGTTACTTTTTTTTAGGTCTTAGTTTGGGAATTATTTAGGCAAAATCCTACAGTCATTAATGGAAGACCTCATGCTTCAATATTATTTTTATGTCTGTTATTTAAACAGTGAGCAAGTTTCTTGCCCCTCACTGTACCTAATATAATATTCGAATATACTAATTTCTAAAACATTAGCACAAACATGTACCAACATACAGTATAAATATCTGTAATTAGAGTCCTGCTTCTTTTAACTTGGAGCTGTATTAATAAGCATAAAATTAAATTATTATACTAAAAAATCAAGTTCTTACAAGTACTCCGCTAATAAGAATTTTGAATCCAGTGTGGGAATTCATATCTAAGTGGATGCAAGTAATTAGCTTCATATTCTAACTTCAGTTTAGCATTAAAATCCAATGAGCTTCACGGGGAACTTTAGACCTAGGACTGAAGTTTTTCACAGTGCTTAACAGATTTTTCAGCCACTAATTGTGCATGGACTGTGGCTGTTAAACTAGGTTTTCATCCTAGGCCAGAGTTTGGTCTTTTTTGCACTTTGGGAATTTGATGATAAGGATTAAAGCATTAGAAAAAATGCTGAGAGTAGCTCTTTATGTATGGCAGCTTTAGAACTAATTGACTGCCCCTCTTCATTTGAGAAAGCCCTCCTGAGCGCAGAGGATGCAGCTGATGGGCAGCTTTGCCGCACACCTGCAGACTTAGGCGGATGCGAGGCGGCCAGCGGTGTGCTCGGCAGCACCCTGCTCCACCCAGCCTGGGGCTCAGTCCAGCTCCCTGCTCCACCCAGCTCTGGGACTAGGCCAGCTTGGGAAAGAGGTTGCTTAGCCCACCTGAGCCCTGGACTTTTATACCATTAACTTCCCTCATAAGCTCCCTTGTTCCGTAGCTCCAGAGAACTCATGTTCTTCACTCTGCTGTTGCCCTCCATGCTGGGGAGGTTTGGGATGCTCCCACTCCTCTCCTGATCCATCCAGTGGCTTCTGTATGCCAAGGGTGTGTTTTTCTTTCTTTTCCTTGCCCCCCTTAATCTCTTCCCTGCCCTCCTGGGGAGCAGGCATACTGAGCCAACAGGACATGCAGCTGAGGCTGTGACTGAGCTAGAAAGTGTCACGGGCTTCCTGGAAACACAAATTGATCTACAAATGTTTGTAAAGAGTCTCGAACCTCTGGCTGTGCTAAACTTAACAGGTTATTTGTCATGTCCAGATACACATTTAGCAAAAGAACTTTGTCAAATTAACAAGAAAGGGCCTTGCGCTTACATATATTAAATATGCATTTGATATAATTTAACATGTATAACAATAATAATATCTACAGCCCGTTTGTTCAAATTATTTAAAAAAGGCTTTTGCAATCAGTACTTATGGTTTAGAAATCTCTTATTGGTAGCACCTTCATGGCTGAGGAAATCTAAAGCATTTAGAAGAAAACATTTTTTTCTAATTACCTAATTTAAAAATTGAGTGAAAATAGTATTTTCCTTTAAATTAATTGCACAAGACATGTGTACTATGGATGGACAAACACTACAAAAACAAAGGGCAATATTTTGTATCTGAGATTATATGTTCTAGATATAACTTAATATTTGGATGACAAACCTAAAGAAGTTTAACAAAATGCTAGATAGTTGTACAGATATTTTTACATACATAAACAATTAATTGCATGCAGTTTTGTTGGGTTTTTTTAGACTATGTCATTGCAGTGTGGTGTGTGGCAAAGCATTAAGCAATGCAAAAAGATTTGAACTGCACGTACGACATCATCCCACGATAAAAATCAAAGTTCTGTCTCTTCCAAAGCAAATTACTGCAGAAAAGCATTACAGGGACTATCTTGGTCAGAGCAGTAACATACAGTGACATTCTTCACTGCTACAGAAAATCAGTACAATTTCATTACCCTGCCTCCCTGCAGGGCAGTTTGATGCACTTACATTAAAGTCTCCATCTCTTACCTGTTTCTTAAAATGCTTGCTGTTTATGTCTTCAGGGTTGTACCCTAATTTTACCCACAAAGAACCCTCTAGCTTTATAAAACAACTAGTTTCAGAATTGTCTTACTGTATTTTTTCATGTGTTTAAGAAACGAAACCACCTTGAAATAAAATGGCATTTAGTTTAAGGACTTAGGCAGCGTCATGCTAATTTTATAACACCTCTGCTTGACAATTACTTTTTTCTCTGATTTTGTTTCAATGTTAGATAAAAACCCTGGTTAGTTCTGCTGCTTGTTCTTCTGTTTTGTTAAGGCCATAATGCAATAAACATTTAATGAAGGGTGATAATGAAAACACGCCACTGGCCCTGAGTTGCAGCAACATAAACTGAGATAGAAAGCAAAAATAAGAAGCAATGTGGAACGATGGAGGAAGGACAACAGCCCTTATAATGGCTCTATAGATAAGTGAAACAATCTTAAACTAATCTTCTGAATCATTAGCATTGCAATAGTTCACACCACACAAAACTAATGATTATTCTTTACAGTAGTGGAAAAGGCAAAAAGAAAAAATACTTTTCCATATACAACCAATGTAATATAGTAACCCACTTTTACAATATCTTCATATTGGCTTTGCTCTCTAAGTATTTTACCTAGATATCAGTCTCTTTTAAAATAATGGTGTAATTTTCTAAGTTCTGTTTGTGTGTGTCAGATTTATCGTTCACATCAATGACAACTTGAAAATCTTAGGGACTAGACTTCTCCGTAGAAAAAACATTTAATGCAAAACAATGTCACAAAGTGCCACGTTGTTCTGCATTATGATTCAGTACCTAGCAGGAAAGGGCACTTAACAAAGTAAAATGTAGTTCAGTTCTTTGGGCTTTTTTCCTTCTCTGGGCTGCTGAATACATTGCCAGTGACCAGAACTGAAAGCATATATTTTTGTAAGAGTGGCCCAAGGGCTCGAATTCCTTCACCTTTCACAAAATAAAATGGTAGCAGTGATACTCACTCAGACTGTGATCAGGAGAGTGAGTGAGTTTCCTGACCATATTTTAGACATTACAGAACTTGTGGTGTTTTGAAGGGGAAAGTAGCTAAAAGTTTTAAATAGTCACTCAAATCTTGGGTTTACTTTGCATCTGCTTTTCAGCTAAGCAATAAGCAGCTGTAGAAGTCAGCAAGTCTGCTGCTTCATGGAGGAGAAACTAGAACTATGAAGTCTAATCATTTTCTAAGCATAACTTCTTCTGTTTACACACATAAGCCTTAGTAAACATTTTTTTTCCCAGCTGTTCTCTATATCCCTGAGAAATGCTGTATCCCATGTACTGTGGAGTACCATACATGGAGATCAAATTATCTGACATTTCAAGTAACCAACAATAGCTGCATAAAAGCTGCATGTCATGTAAGCAGATTGAGGCTTGTGGCCAACATTTGCTGTGTATAGATCTTGCTTGAGATGAGGTGAATAGGAAGTATCTTGCTTTATAGGTGTTTTCTTCCAGACCAACCAGAACAATTTGGTGGCCACAGCAGACAGAAGGGTAACTATTAAATGCATTCTGCATGCAAAAGCACTATTCCTGTTTATGTCAGACTGGTTGGGGGCGCTATGACGGAGCATGGCAGGTTTCTGATTCACAGCTGGGCTGGCCTAGAGACATAATCTGCCTCATCCTTGCTTTGGCTGCATCTAAACCAGCATCTGTCCTTTGCCTGAGCAGAACCACTGCACACCACAAAAAAAAAAAAAAAAAAAAAAAAAAGGGACTGAAATATAATGTGCACAGTCTGGGGTCAACAGGACAGATAATCTTTAACATCACTGAATACTGACGAGAACCCGAGAACCTGCTGTGATACCTCCAGGTGTCTTTGTAGGAATACTGTTTTACTAGCAGAGAGGAAGACCAGTTTATCATAGTTGCAATTTGTCCCTCCAGTCTCATGGCAGCTCATGGTGCTGGTCCACATGCTCAAATACATTCAGAAACTGGAAGATGCACACATACACTTCCCCTGTTGTCCCCAAAGGTACTACTTTGGATGACACTGTTATTTTTATTCTTGCCTGCTTTGTCTCTTTTGGATTCAGTATGTTCCAGGAACTTGTGAATATTGTTTTACTTCAGGTTATACTTCTGGTAAAAGTCCCAAACCTTTAACTCAAATAATTTATTTTATTGCTCTTGTATAATATGATTTATGTCACCCTTGTATTAGAACTGAGATGAAAGCAGACACTGCAATAGCCACAAGCATTTTGATAAAGGGAATCCTCTTGTTAAATCAAGAGGAGAAATGCTTTTAATTCTGTCCTTGGTGTGTGGCACCAGTCTTCCTTACATAATCAAAGCAGGAAGAAATGAGTGAAAATGAAATAATGAAATGCATGACCTAGAAAAGGAAAAAGTACAGTGAAGTTAAAAACAAATAAACATTCTGTGCACCACAGTTTAAGAAACCTGGAATGACAAAGATTTCAAGCTAGCAAAACCCCAGGAAGGAGTCTAATTTCCATTTTACATCTGATGTGTCAGTTTTGGTTTGTCACTTTTATACGGATTATCCTGAAACCTACCCAAGGAGGGTAACCTGTGCTTGTTTATGTGAACATCAGCTTCAGGACAATCCGTATAAAAACATTGCCCCTCATGCTGTTCAAAAATTATTGCAAAGTTAGCTTAAAAGAAAGAAAATGGGAGAGGAAAATATTGTTCCATATTGCTTTATATCAAAAGTGTTAAATGCATTATATACTTTATTAACAATGTTCTTACTGAGTCTTGTCCATGGAAACAATTAAATACTAGTTATAGATGATCCCAAATTACTTGGAACAGACTATTTTAGACTGAGTAATACAAACTTCTTTTTCTAAAATTAATTTTATGAACAATGTATAAATAAGTAAAAAGGGGTAATTCAACTTTGTTTGGGATTGATAAATTTTCAGGAATTATTCATCTGATTAAGTGTATAAGACAGTAGTTCAGGCTGTGAGTCATCTGAAGTACACCAAGCAGGGTGGGATTTGTGGTGCTCTGACTGGGTAAAGACTCTCTGCCAAGATGATTTCTTTTATTTGCTACCCTCTTGGCTTGTGCTGGTGAAAAAGGCAGCACATCGGGCCTACTGTCCTTAGCAGACTCTTTAGTATGGAAAGCTAGGAACCTACTGTCCCAGGAGTCCTTTTGTCACTGGGGTGTTGCTTAATTCATCACCTCCTCCTCGTAACAGGTGTGGGGGATTTTTTAGAGCACTACAAGTGCCAGTTACAGATGCACAAAATGGGTGTGGTTAGTTTATTTTGGGTATGGTGACCTCTCTATGCCTTGTAGGAAGACAGTGAGCTTAATCACTCTTCCAATAAGCCCCAAAGCCCTTAAAGCCTCCTATGGTGTAAACAAGGGAAGAACATATCTGTCCCAGAGATGAATTGCAGCTACACACAGGCATCTCCTCTGGGGAATGTGGAGGATGACTCCCAGAAGAATTATACTTGTATAAGCATAATGTGAATGCATGGTGTAACATAGAACCTCTTCTCTATTTACGCTTTTGTTTTATGGTAACAAGATACGTCTCCTTTATTCCTCCTTCTTGCATGGGTTCAGAGGTTGGAAGTGTTTCTTTTGTATGTAAAGAAAAATTTCCACCAATAAATGAAATTATGTATTGACAGAATAGAGGTATCTTATTGATATCAAATGTGATATACTAACTGTCTCTCTTCATCCTTGTAAAAAAAATTTAGCAGTTTTGTGCAGCCCTTCAAGCTCTTACTGACATGGTAGCTGGTAGCTGGTTCTACCAGGGTTTTAGACTTGGTCCAGGAGCCATGATAAAGGTGCAAGCTTTGCACTAAAATGTATTTATTTCCTCTCTATAAAAGTATATGAGATGGATTCTGAGCTCAGCATTGTCGTCTGACAGGAAGAGGGAGTATGAGCTCCTGGGCTGCTTTTGGCATTTGTATTGTGTAATTCTGCTGCAAGGAGGGTGAGATACACACCCTGTGACCCTGTGGTGTGTAGCACTTGTGCAGCTGTGCTGGGTGTACTGGACTGTTACATGGCTTGAGCTACTCAATTCTTTGGGCAAACTCTGGGTTCCAAAGGCAAATGTGCTTAGAATTGTCCTGGTGTTTGTCACTCTGGTCTTCAGGTATTGTGAAGCATATTTACACACACAAAAAAAAAAATCAAATTGTATAACAATTCAGCCAAACTTTTATTATTTTATTTTTCTCTACACGTAATACTTAGGGCGATATTGGGACCTGGGCAGATGTGTATTTTGGTTTGTAACAAATTGGGTAAGAAGGCTCTGATTGCTTAGTGCCTTAACCAAATCTACCTTTTAGTCTTCCTGCACCAAAACATATCTTTGTAGGCTGGACCTTGAGTTTTCTTGCATGTTAAAACTTTATCTAGGACACATCCAGTAACATACCAGTGTATTCTTTCACTATCAGTACAAGGACTAACTATGTTTCATGTTTTAAGAGGGAAAATATTTGCTATATCATGTTACATGTTCTTAATTTGTGTCAGCTGGACTGGCAAACCAGAGTGTCTACAGCTCATCTTTGTCCAAGTTTTACATTACTCCTGAATGCTCTGCATGCTTTAGCAGGGCTGCCAAGACTCCAATTCTGTTAGAAAAAAAATTCTCTTTGTATTTCACATTTTAGATAGATTGGATGGAATAGATCTAGAACATGATACTTATTAAGATGATTACTCCTATCATTTAAAAGGTGATAAATTTCCTATAGAAGTTTGAAAGTGAATGAAAATTGAAGAGTGAAAAAAAAAATTCTCACAAAACAAAAAGAAAATAAAAAAGAACTTTAAATGCTACTGAAATCCCTACAATGGCCTTCTATTTACCCTATAAAAGGCAGGATGAGTATTAAAACCTTTTAAAATTTAGGTCTAAATCAACAAAATTGCTGTTTAGATTTCCAACCAGATGCTGTGAGTTGAATTAACAGAAATAATAAATAACATTTGGAGAAAAACTGATGTTTCAGATGATGAAATTGCCTCTATACTTTTTTCAGAGAATTATGTAGGTTATTCTAGTCCACTAAGACAACGTTTCCATATGTCATTTACCTTCATAGACATCAATGAGTTTTAAACAAAAACTGGGCTGAAACATAGCAGAAAAAGGGGTATTTTTCACTTGCAACTACATTTAAAAATTTTTCAGCTACATCTTCACGTCATTCAACTGCTGCTCAGGATAAAATACCATTTCTCTACTGTACCAGTCAAACAGTCTCAAATGCCTGTTATTTTCACAAACATAAATTTGGCAGGTTCACTCTGTCTTCCAAGGTTTTTTCATAAGGCACCAAATCTAATCTGCTCTGAGCCTTTGAAGGTTTTCAGTGGAAGGTCATGATATTAAGTCTTGAAAATATGAGAGGCAAATCTTTGCTTATGGCTCTTAACAGTACTCTGATGTCACTTGGACACAAGATATTTCTCTAATTCCTTACAATGCTTTGGGGTTCTGATTGGAGCAGCTTGGTGCAGGAGTACAGTAATTTCTGTAGTTGCTGCTTCTTGACTCAAAAAATGATTAGCTTTGAACATGTTAATTAAATTAGCAATTATGTCATAATTGTGCCACAATCATACTGAATATACACAACATATAAAATAGTGGTTTTTTAATTGCTACTTTCATACAATCTGCAGCCATCCTTCACTTCCAAGATGTGAATGAGCAGTAAAATTGTGGAGCCTCTCATTCATGCAACTCAAACTACAATGAAACTCAGATTTATGGAAAAAAACAGGTACAAGAACAAATAGAAAGTTGACCTGTAAAGCAGTAAGAATGAAAATAATAACACCACTCTTCAAAAAGAGTTCATCTTTTGTTTGTTTAGGCTCATATCCCAATCCAGTAAGGTCCAATTCTAGTCTGATTTAGACAAACTTGCCCATTCTTTTTTGCATTCCCTTCCTGTGTCCCATGCCATACCTGTTTCCTCTCCTCTGGAAGCCCAGGTTTCTATGTATGTGCCTAGGGTTTTTGGATCACTGCAGAATTCATTTTAAAACAGGAACTGGGTTAAAAACATAATGTAAATAAAAAGAGAGAGCACTTTAAAAGCAAAGAGTCTTTTCTTTTTTCAAACTGGGAATTTCACTCACTTAGAAAAAATGCAAGTTGGATGGTAGAGTCAAGAAAAAAAGGCAATATGGTTGAAGGTGTGTATAATTTTAAATTAAAGAACTTCACAGCTCATTTTTTTTCCCTTTTCCTCCATTTTGCAAACATCAGAAGTAGGATTAAAAAATCCAGCATAGCAATCTGATGGTGCTTGCTGTATTCAAACACCACATATTGCCTCATTTTGCAAAGGGCCCATTATAATCTGACCTGTGTACTTTCTTTAGGTGTAAGTTAAGGCTACTGCTTTTCTTGTATTCTGGAGCAAGAGAAAATGAGTAATTGTCATTGTCCTGCCATTAAATGCCTCTCCCTGGGTGAGAGGCAGGGGTGCTGTGGGCAGGGTGCGTGATTGCAGCCACGGGTCAGACCATGGGTGTGCCCATGGAGCTTGGCAATGCAGGTGTGTGCATGAGAGGGAGAGGTGGCCAGTGAAGGTCAATCCAGGCTAGCCACTGAGCTGGTGAAATTGTCCCTGAGCAAGAAGTGCAGCTCTGGGTGTTAAAACTATGAGAAACCGCTGAAGCGAGCACTGATCCTTGCCTGGACCCACAGATCACCCCTTATCTACGGTGATGCCAAGATGGTTCTTTCCTTCTGTAATTTAGTGATTAGTATTTTAAAAGGTTGTAAAATGTTAGGAGACACAGTGATATGCAGTGAACAAAGGGTTACTCGAAAGTTGTAATAGTTCAAATAATTAAACCTAAAAAATGGTAAGCATTGAAGCACATTGTTATTATAGAGAAATATTGCAGATGAACCCAGTTCCCACAAGAATAAAGTTACAGGAACTTGATTTTCCTTTCAACAACTTTTTCCCAATTTTAGAAACATCTAGGAGAGATATGGCAAAATTCTGGGTTTTTACTGCTACCTGACTTGTCTAACTCTGTTCTGTCACTTTGAATCCCACGCTCATCAGGAAATGACAGATATTTTCACAGGCCAAGAAAAACAACAACCACTAAAACAAGAGAAAAGGGAGATTTATAAAATTGCTCCACAAGTATTATTTAAAAGACTCTTTTCTTTCCTTTCAAGAAATACATTTTTCAGGAACAGTATGAACCCAGGAACAATCTCAAAAACTGCAACTGTTCACATGTATAGGCCTGAAGTGTCTTTGAAAAGGATGGTCATTTAATATCTTTTTTGTACAACTATGAAACAAAAAAAGGCATCTAGTCCAAGCATTTTTTAAATTTTTCTTCCCATTGTAGAACCACTAATTCCTGTTTATGCAATGCTGGATAAAACATGGTGGATTACTTAGACTTTAAATAAATGGTGTGAAAAAACTCCACGGATTTTTTTTAGCAAAAAGGCAAGGACAAAAAAATTAGTCCATTCTGATATTTTTGAAGGAAAAGTACATATTTTAATTCTACAAATATGCACTGTAATGTTTAGATCTACCTGATCTGTGTGATAAAGAAAGACTATATATCCACAACTGTTAATGAAAGACACTCTTCCTTTTTATAATTTTAATTGCTAATTATAAGGTCAACTCAAACTAAAGAAAATAGACCTTATAAGGAGTGAACACAACCTATTTCAGCAGAAAAGGCTCTTAAGGAATTTACTAACATCTTCACAAAGACACCGTGCCCTGTAGAATCCAGGGGGAAGAATGAAAGATCCTTGATAACTTTTCTTTCCTACCTGTTCCCTTGCTCCCATTTATACCGTCTGGGTTTTGGAACACCTCAACATTTTTTTCAGCACATGGTTTGAGCAAATGGTATCAACTAAACCTATTTTTTCTCTCTTTTCCTATAGAATCTAAACAATGTTCTTTGCTTCATGTCTAACATTATGCAGTATACTTGCCTATGTATCCTGAAGTCTTCTATCAGATTTGGATGGACAAAAACCAGAATCTGAAACTACGAAAGAATGTCTACATCTATCTGAAACCTTTGTGTAGTCGTCAATGGATGACTATAGTTGAAATAAAAGCAGCAGCCACATTTTCAGGATCAGTCTTCATTTATGTGTCTTCCTTTGATCATTTGTAGATGAATAAGAGCGGTCCTGCACTTTTCATCCTGGTAATGATTTCTGAGCCTCTGCCTCTAAAGCTGTAAAATTTCACAAATTTTAGTTTCTGCTAGTTTGACATGTATCTAGTTCCTAAGCACAATTAGAATGCATCAGAGAATAAGCTTAATTCAGAGAATAATACAAGAAGTAAACACAGTTTTATAACCTTTAGAGTTTTCAGATAAAGGATTTCCACAGTGACAGATATTTTTCAAAAGCTGTGATCCCATGTTAAATTTCACTACTTATAAGATAATTTTGGAGTGCTGAATCATATATATCACTAATATACAGAAACAGACCACAAGCAAATCTTACTTCATTTTAAGTAATTATATACAGAAAAAATATTCAGGAAGTATCACAGAAACCCTAGATTTTAAAAAATGCATCTGCCACTGCTGTGCATCTAGTAAGGTTGTACAGAACATTCTGAGCTAGAAATGCATAACTCCCAAGATGATGGAATTCATCCCTCTGGAAATACAGCATATGTTATGTTACACTTGAGTCAACAAATTGGTATTTCTGGGAAGACAGATGAAACTATGATTCTTAACATGTATCAACAAGGTTTGTTATAGCTTTTTAGCACAGAAGTAATTTTTCCATCTGATGTAAAATGTTCAGCTAAAACCAGTAAAATTAAAACATCACGGCAAAGATGATTTTCAGCAGCAGTAAATATGTGTTTGTGTGCAATTAACATGAACAGCACATTTGACTTATTCTTGGTTGTATCAGGTTTATGTGGAAAGGTTTTGGTAGAGCAGGGTCTGAGATTGCTTAGATTGGAGAAGAGAAGGCTCAGGGGAGACCCTGTTGCTCTCAACAAATACCTGAAAGGAGGATGTAGCTAGGCAGTCATGGGTCTCTTCTCTCAAGTAACAAGGATAAGAGAAAATGCCCTCAAGCTGCACCAGGGGAGGTTTAGACTGGATATCAGGATAAGATCCTTCCCCAAAATGGGCGTCAAGCACTGGAACAGGCTGCCCAAAGGAATGCTTGAATCACCATCCCTGGAGGTTATTAAAAAATGTCCTCATGTGGCACTTGGGGACATAGTTTAGCTTGACAATGCTGGGTTAAAGGCTGGACTAGATGATCTTTAGGGTCTTTTTCAATCCAGATAATCCTATTACTATGAAAGAAGCTGCCAGAAGCTTCCTCCATGTCAAACATAGCCAATGACAGGTGACTCCAAAGTGGACCCACTGCTGGCCGAGGCTGAGTCCATCAGTGACAGAGGTAGCACGTCTGAGAAAACGTATTTTAGGATATGGGAAAAGAAAGCAGCACATCCAAAGAAAGGAGTAAAAATATAAGAGAGAAGCAGCTGTGCAGATACCAAGGTCAGTGAAGAAGGAAAGGGAGGAGATGCTCCAGGCACTGCAGCAGAGAGGATCCTGCAGCCTGTGGTGAAGACCATGGTGAGAAAGGCTGTCTGTGTAGCCCATGGAGGACCAGATTTGGAGATTTTCTGTCAGGGCTTGTGACCCCAAGATGGAGCACATTGTTCCTGAAACACCGCAACCCCATCAGTGTGGGATGGACCCCACATTGGAATGGGGAGAGCGTGAAGAGGAAGGAGCAGAAGGAACAATGTGTGATGAACTGACCACAATCACCATTCCTATTTCCATGTGCCACTCAGGTGGAGGAGGTAAAGAAATCAGATGTGAAGCTAGGCCTAGATTACTTGTTTATGCAGTATTGCAATTTCTATTTGAAAGTCCTGCTATTAATGAGAAATGCTGCTTTGACTAGATAGTCCCATCAGTACTGACACTTTTTTACTGAGAAATTCAGGTTGAGGCTTAGTGACATGACAACAGTGTGTGGGAATGAACAGCACTATCAACTAAGACAATTCAATCCATAGCAAACACATTTCCTGGTAGTGTAACTTCACTTAAGCCAGTCAATCGACCCTGACAAGAAAACCTCTGCTGCATGCAAGAAATAGACATGTACCTGACTTGATTTTCAGAAGTGCTGAATATTTAACAGCTTTCACTGTGACTTCTAAAATAAGCAGCTGCAACTGGATTTAGGAGCTTCATGTGTTATGAAATTTCTCTGCAATTGACTCTGCTAAAACTTGTACAAATGAAATTATCTGAATATATTAGGGAGGGGTGCCCAAAGTTGCAGTGTGAGATCTCTTTTTAATAAAAGTAGGTATTACTGAAGTCAAGAAAACGGTGTGTGTTTAGTGTCTTGAAAAATGAGATCACTCGATTTTTAAATACCTGGCCTTTGTCATTAAAGTTTAAACACTGTAGCTTTACATACTGTATATATAAGTGCACATATATCATACATATATATAACCTTTTATAGTTCCTCTATCAGTAAAATAAACATTATCCTTTCCCACTGCATCTCTGAAAACTATTATGAAACCAAGTTGGGAAGTCATAACAAGAAATTGTGAACCTCTTCAGAAATTCTTTTTCTAACTTTCAAAGTATTATTTCTGTAATAAAGGCCATTTGTCAAAGCTCCAATGAGCAATGCTTGAGCAACTTATGCATAATGAAATAGAATAAACAAAGAGAAAATGTGATTAGGCAAAAAAGCATTTCAAGGGCACGCCAAGGAAAACACTTAACCAAATATATATTACTAACTAGTTCTTTTAAATTTTTTTTATTTGAACATCATAATTTGGCCTTTGATATCAAGGATATGTGCAAAGCAAAGATACGTCAGCAAAAGCAACACAATAGCTTATTTATTAACTGACAAGGTGAAATGATTGTTAAAAGATGGGTATTGCACACATATCCCAGAGTTATCTATTTAACAACTACTCACCTCCTACCTCCCTGAGCCCAGCCTAACCCTATGACAGTGAGAACTGTAACTCTTCTATAATGGAACCTTCATGACACATAAAAATATTCTGGAATATTTCAGATCTTAATTTTTGTAAGTCAGAAATATTTCTGAACTCAGGTTCAAGCATAGCTTTATAATTCTTGCAGTAACATTGAATATCAAGAACCTTGGAGCTTTTTGTCTGAAATATTTCTGTTAAGAGTACTGACATATGTATAAAGGCATATTTTCTTGAAACCAGGATCCATAATTTATGAGTTCTTATGAGTATGTGTGTTGATTCAACCAGAGTCCTTGTTGATCTTTCAGATTTCAGTGCTAATATTTCTGGGGCAAACACCTTGGAAGCTTGAAGCCTTAGCCATTTCCAAAGGATGGATGTCACCCTGATTCTTAAGATTTTCTAAAGCCTTCTGAGTTTACTTTCTGTTAATGAACTTTCCCACACAATTTCTGTAAACAACATATTGTTTTGCATTCCTTCATGGGGGTAGAGAAACTTGATATACTGGTGGTTTGTCCAATGTCTTTAGAGAGGTGGTCCAATGTGGGGCCAATCCTCTACCACCTTTAGAAAAGTATAAAAGTTGGAGTCAGAGAATAAACCTTCTTCTTCTTTACCTTGCAATAGCAATGGCCCGCGTTGTGCTTTCACATGTCCTATAACAACAGATGGATATCAAGAAATGTATAGTTTGGAGTGACCCAGGTGATGGGATTAATCCAGAGCTACAGGACACAGGCCTCTGTTCTCTTCTCAGTGCTAAATGCATCAGTTTCAGCAGGACACTATGGCCCTTGTCCAAGTGGGCCCACAAGACTTATCTCTTTCTAGAGGACTCTGACTGTGTCTGTCATCTGTGGGACTTTTCTCTGTTGGCCTGTTGTCCCATGGCATTGTGATATTTGTAGTGACAAAGCAAAGGCTGTGCTGCAGCTTAGCAGAACTGTTATTTTCTAATGTGAAAGTGAAGACACATCCTGCAACTGAGACACAAACACTTCTGGGATAAGGATGATGTATTGCTTATGACAGATGAGGCTGAGGTGTTGCATGTGGCAGCAAGACTTGACACTGCTCATCCTTACTGCAAGCTGGGATGTGTCCCAGGACCATAGCTGGGTTTTGTTCTTCATGTAAAAAGTTATACACTCCAAAATACATCCTGAGGCTGCATCAAAATATGTGAATAACAAGAGAAGCAGAGCCCCAGAGGGAAATATGAACTGAAATTGTCTTGCAGAGTAGGCTTATGACTTGAGACAATAAGCTTCTCTGATCTGAAGAATAAAGGCCTTGGGAATCTGGAGTGTCCCAGCTTCCAACAGCATCTTTAGAAACCTAGATTGAACAGAGATTCACAGGCACCTATCCACTACTCACAGGCATCTATCTATCTCCAAGTAAAGACTTGGAAATGCAGAATGTGAATTTTGGCTAGAAGAAGGAAGGCATCATGCACTTTCAGGATTGTCAAAATCAAAATTTAATATGGACATCTTCCTTTAGAAATGCAGAGCCCTGTTGCCTTAAAAGTCAGCTGGGGAACTACACTGTGTAGGAAATCCAAGGAAATCATCTCATAATTTAATGGGTTTAAAGTTCAAAGAGGGGTGAACTGGAAGTAAGTGTGGCCTAAATAGATCTTTCATATACCAGACACAACTATAGGAGCAAAGGAAAATTTAAAGTCAGGAAGTAGTCATTAGTGGAGCATTATTTATTTATTTTTAAATTTGCCTGCTGATATTTACACTCTACAATTTTCACAATCTTCATTGTTTTGTCTTTAAAGGACCATATATAGGCCCCTTTGAACAAATCTTTTCTTAGATTTTCGAAGGTGTGCTCAAATTCTAAAAACTTAATAGCTCCTCTATAATGGTAGAGGTGGGACTTGAATTCTTACACTAGAACTATAGATGCCAGTATATTTTCCCTTTGAACATCTAAGAAATTATCAAAGTTAATCTCTATTAATGGAAGCATACAGGATTTTTTTTTCTTTCTCAATTCACCTGCTTATTAATTTTGCAGCTTCCTAAAAACTAGGTAAAACATAAAAGATTAGAGTCTAGTAGAGATTCCAGAGACAGATGGTAGCAAATATATGCTACCTATTTAGTTTTTCCAAATGGAAATATCCTTTTTTTTTTTTTTTCTTAAAGCACAATATTAATTTTAACAGTAAAATAAGAACTGTACAGGGGTCTTAATGATGACCCACATAGCTCCCAAAATAGTCTTCTTGCTCTTTCAATTTGATTCTTATGACTTAAATTCTCTAGTGTTGCACAAAGAGCAAAGGGCTCCTTGCACTGACATGAAGAAAAGATGCCCTGAGAGAGGTGGGAAGTTCCTAAATATCTGACAAACTCTAACCTAAACAACCAGTACCTCGTTCCATGTGAAAAAAAAAACCTTAATCTCAGTTGAATACTAAGGCATCTGTACTACAGTTTGAGGATATGCCTGATTCATCACACCATGACACTCTCTATTCTGTCATCCTCTTTCATGTGTTGGAGTTTTCAAAAGATACTGCAAGCATTCCCATGCCCTGCTTCTAAGGAAGTCATGTACCATGAACTCCATCAAACAGTAAATGCAGCCAGTTCAGACATTAAGGGATTCCCCTTATCCAATGCTGCTGAAAGGTTCCTGTCCCACTAAAGGCCCAGCGAAGCCCATGATACCTGGAAGAGAGCCATTTCAGAGCTGGCATTACAGGAGACAAGTGAGCACCACCACTGACACTCCAACACTGAGCAAGATAAGCATGCTCTGCTGAACAGCAGAGTTAAGCAGAGTCAGCACATCCCTTGAAGGATACATAACCACACAAGGGCAGGCACAGGCGTGGGACAGGACAGAAGGTGCTGCTAGAGAAAAACCCATCGTGTTGACAGTGGCAGAGGAGTCCTGAACACGCACCTAGATGTCAGCCATGAGCTGGCCATGCAGCCAACACACCAACACTCCACAGGTCCTTGCACATCCAAGCGAGATGCAGGCAAGGAAGAAGCAGCCTGTTTTCTAGGGCAGGGGACCATATTGCCCACTTGGTCAGTTGGTCTGCTTAAGGAGAGGCTTTTCTGGGAGATAGCTGGCATCCTAGCTGCACTCTGGAAGAGGTTAAAGAATTGTTACACAAATATAAAAGTAAGCAAAGGTAAAACCTGTGTCTGATGTAGGTAACAGCATTCAATTTAATTCTTCTAGTTGGGCAGTATAACAGTCATTGCCCCACTCTTGGCACACGTCATGTACAGATACAGATAGAACTTTGTCTCTCATGCTTCATAGCCCAACCTGGCCACCTCTTGTTCCTCTAAGTATATTTTTTGGAATACAGACAGGTTTTTATTGCTCTGAATTACTTGTATCAACCCTTGGATAAGATTCTCTCACAGATGAAGTTTTTCATCTGGTCAGATGTCTCCAAGTATTCAGAATCCTGAGCCTGCAAATCATTTCTCTACCCAGGAATACATCTAACATGTGAGAGTCATCACTTGGCTCTGACTGCAACTTCTGACTTTTCTTGCCCTGCACTTACAAATGGTTTTTTCTCCACCTCTGGAATATACTGATAAAGGAATTGAAGTAATGACATGCCTATGGTCCTCCCTTCTTCACATTAGCTCATTAAGAAGCACACACAGAGAAGCTGGAGTGGCTGAAGGAGCTCAGACTTGTGTTGAATACTGATAACTCTCCTGGAGCCACATGCAGTGAAGAGCTCATTGGCTGGATTTTTCCTACTGCTGAGTGTAGTAATGAATGAATGTCATTTTTAGCAAGCACAGAACACAATTATTTTTTTCCAATGTATTTTACAAGAAAAGTCAAAAAAAATAAGTGTGAGATGACTTTTTTGATTCCCCCAAAAAAGTAGCCATTTCATCTGGTTTTCATGTCATCATTTCATTTCATCTGGCAGGAGAAACTGCCTGTTCCTCAGGGAAGCTACATGCAACATCAAGAATTCTAGTTTGGGTTTAAGTAGCAACAATTTTCTCCTCCATGCTCAGCTCTACTACCAGGCTTCTTCTCTGTTCAAACATGTAAAAGACTTGCTAATACAGGCTCCTAAAATACAGCAGGAAAAGGACTATCCATTTTCCTTTTTTTCTCCCCCAAGCTCTGAAGTGCTTTGTGTTAGCAGAATAAGGAAGGCACTGTAGGCTTCATACTCAGTTGTGAATATATTGTCAGCTCTAACGAATTTCTGAAGTTCTACCTGCTGCACCAGTTCTGGGTTTCTTAGTACAAAAATATTTCTCTGTTGTTTTATGGTAGCTAACTTACATGGCCAAAATATTGCAGCTGAGATCAGCATGAGATGGAATGAGAAGGCAAAAGCACTGGGCATTGTGTCAGGAATGCAAGAAAGATGAAGCAGGTACACTTCACTCCCTGTTAAATTAATGTTTTATTTTGTATTGGCATGTAATTGCAAGAAAATAAACTATCTCATTTTCTTCCTTTCTTTGTTAAGAAACAGCTTTCTATACCCTTATATAATTATCTGAATCTCAAGAATAGCAGTGGTGAGCTAAGGAAAGAAAAATAATATGGATATATACCATGTTAAAAATTTTCATTGAGAGACGGTCTCTAAATGCTATCAAAGAATTGTGTCATACTTTCTGAAATGGTGACTATTGTGTTCCCCAGTGTGGCACAGAACCAAAATCAATGACAATAGATTAACTTTAAAATTCTGGATGTAATGGTTACATTTTGGAAGGAACATTATCTCAAATTGGCTTTAGCCATGCTACTTGAACAAATGAGGCCAATACTTAGAAGTTAAATGCATTCCAATCCATTTAAATGAAACGTATTTAGTCGATTCTACCAAACACGCATTTTTCTTTGGCAGGCAGACCCCTGGGACATCTCTCTGATGACTTTGGGCATGAATATCTGTCAGTCACAAATAGAGTTTTTACTAATCCAACCAATACTGAGGGCAGGTAAAATAACTTCAGTAGAAGATTAAGTTGTTTAGTGCCTTGGCTGTATACTAAAAAATTGTACCTACTGAAACCACTTAGAAAGCATTTCCAGATCCATTTGCATAACATGATAATCTTTTCTGAGCTCCCCCCTAGTCCCTCAGGCAAACTGGAGATGTTACAATTCTGAGATGGTGGTAAAATGTGCAGCCTCATGACATATTAAGGAAGATATGCCTATTTGTCTGTGCACTCACTTTTCCCAGATATTTTTACAAATCCAGGAATGATTTTGAGAAGTTCTATCTTCTGTGTGTGATGTTAATTGCTTCACAAATAGACTGCCCACTAGAGAAAGAAATGTGAGATATCTGACCACCCAAATCCCTGCTTCATTCATTGTTTAAGAGGCAATTTTAAAATTTAAAGCCCTCTAAAGCATCTGTCAGAGAGAGCTGAGAGATAGAGAGGGCAGTCAGAAAAACCCTTAGGGGACTATTTCTTTTTAGTTGAGCAGCTCATATTGCTGTCAAACATTAGTGGAGTAAGAACTTTTGATTTCACAATGTAACAATTAGAGGGGCCCCACATGGATTCACAGATATGTGCCAGCCTTGAATTCAATAAAGCTCTTCATCTCAGTAAAAGATTTAGTTTATTTTTTGCAGCAGGTTGCACAGGTTTATTGTGAATTGTGTTTTGACATATTTTCTTCCATTAATTTACTTTGCTCTGAGAAAAAAAAAGTGTGAATATCCAAAAATATTTGTCTTCTTTAATTTTGAAGTTGACATAAGTGTCTCCTGCTTTAAATGGGCCATCAACTACATGTGTATTAAGATCAGAATTCTGAAAAATCAAACAACAAATTACAGAAAATATTTTGAAAAAAACATTGATGATAGTGGCTGTTAGCATCTCTATCTTCTGTATGTCCCTTATTTGTGAAACACTCTTAGAATTATCTATGATTCTCCAGACAGAAAATTTTGCAAAAGTGGATGTCAGTTTATATGGGACATAAACAATCTGTTTTAGGAATGATGATGTAGAGAAAAGTGCTCATGATATATTGAATATGAAATTTTATATTAAAAGTCCAGTTAACATTAAAAAGGAATAGTAGCTTTAAACATAACAAAGAATTGAAGTTATGAAATTAATTCATTGTCAGAAAAAAATAGAAGCAATTTAGACAAAACAGCATTTCAAAGATTATTCATTTATACAACTGATTTCACTTAATGGTTGGCAGACATCTATCTTCCATATTCATTGGCATGCTTCCCCCTCTCTTTTTCCCAGAAGTACCAAATACAAGATGGATGTGTGTCTCACTTGACGCACTCTGTTTCAAAAAAATCTGAATGAGTAACAGAGCTAGAGAGTTAGTACAGGAGCTTCAGGGCAGGTGAGGTGCTTGCTAGAGGGGTGACTACAACAGTTTCTGCTGAAAGAATAAATACTATGCCAGCAGATGATGATTGGTGGAGTTTTTTAAGTACTGCCCCTGAAACTAAGCTTTTCCAATATTTTCATTAATGTTGTTGTCATAAAGCAAAAGTACATGCCCTGTAAAGGATACAGAATGTGCTAGGCTGAGGTGCATAGAAGAGGACTGCATGAGAGAGTCCTCATAAAAGAAGGCTGCAATAACTGAATGACCAGGACTGAAATAATGAAAAAGCAAATGAAATCAGTATTGCTATATGCAAGGCAATGCACTTGAAAAAAATACTGTAGATCTCAGTGTAAATTGGGAGTTCCTTCTTGGAAGCAACTGATAAGCCATGGGACCTGTAATCTCAACTAATTAGCTACAGGTTTATTATAAACTATCAAGATTAAGCACCAAGGAAGACAGATGCCATTCTATTATGTATGAGGAAAGTATTTCAAAGCAAGAGAGGGAAATAATAATGTCATTATTACAAATAGTGGTCAGCTCCAACAGGAAGACAAGATAAACTCCTGACTACCTGTGCTGAAAAATACGAATGCGAAACGTGTACCGAGAACTGCAAAACCATGTCTAAGCTAAAGATATGGGCACCCCACAATATTTTCTCCCTACATCTCACGAAAAGTGTAATCAGCTAGAGTCTGTTGATGCTCTATTTCACTTTTGTGCCTTGATTTTCTTCAAGTAATGTCATGGTTTCAGCTGCGGTAGAGTTAATTTTCTTCCCAATATCTGGTGCAAGGCTGCATTTCAGATTGAGGATGAGAATAATGTAGATAACACAATGATGTTTCAGTTGTTGCTGAGTACTTCTTACCCTGTCAAGAACTTTTTTAGTTTCAGGAAATGGGGGAAAGCAGACAGGTGTACATCCAACTTTCACCCCAAGACAGAATAAAATCCTAGTGAGAAACACAAGTGAACCTGGAAGAAGACCCCTTTAAAGAAGACTAAAAGAGCTTGTTTGATCCTAATATTGCAAAACTAAACTTAGCTGAAACAATTTCCTTCTATAAATAGAGGAGAGTATTTAGTACCAGGAGAGAAAATCAAAATGGTAAAACTATCATAAAAGCAGTCTATATGCAAGTGTACCTGGATGAAAAAGGTCTATAGCAAGTATCAGAGCACTGAAATCCTGAGCCACCTTTCCAAAAGACCTGTCTATTCCCAAGATTTATTTATTTTACAAATAAAATTTCAAGTGCTTGGGAGGAGGATTATCAGAGTTTGTGCTTATGCAAGGCAAGGCCAGGACTCAAAAAGCCCTATTAAATATACCCCTGCAAGATTTCACTAGAACTGTTGTCAAGTGGCTGTTTCTAATTCACATTTATCTTTGCAGACATTATTTAGCTACTTATATGCTGACTGTGTACAGCATTGTTTTAGCAGGGCAACAGGTAAGGCTATGTTAAATGTCTTGCAGAAATTTAAGCATTTTGCCCTAACAATTTTCTTATTGAAATAATTCTATACTGCTTCTTATTGCACATAATACTATGGGTTACTATTTGAGATCACACTAAATAAAATAAGGTACTCTACATCACACTACAATAAGGTACCTGCACAAACTCTACAATAAGGTACCTTTACATCACTATTATGAAGTATAAAACTAACTTTTCCAACTACAGAGAGAAGTCAGAATTTGTTTTGTGTTCCTGAAAGATATTGGGCAACTGACTGCCTTGCTAGGAAAAGAGCTTTTAATGCTAAGGTGTTATAACAAATTCCCTTTATTTGTTCCCACTACCTGCAAATTCTAGCCCACCAATAACTAAATTGTCACAAGGAAAATCTTCAAGGGTTTAACAGAACCCAACAACTCAACTACCAGGCAGCTCAGTCACTGCATCTCATTTATTCTCTGTCATACTTAATAAATTATTTTTCTTTCATCTTGCTTTCAGGCCTACAGAAGAAATTTTAAGAGATAGCCTGTGCCTATCCCAGAGAACGTGACTGATCCCCTGACATACTACATTTGTGGATCTCCTATTTATGGCCTCTGACTTGGTGTCAGGCAACTGCCTTGGGGCTGTAGCTCCCACTCCAAAAACAAGACAGCTAAAAGTAACACCCAGCTGTGTGACACTGCAGTAATCCCATGTCTCCAGGACCATGTGATGGCACCAAGATCTGCAGCCATTGACCCGAGCACAACCAGCAGTCCCATGGCATATCCCACCTTATACGGTTTTTCAGCAGAACAACAACAGAATGGAAGGCAATTGCTATAAGCAGTGGTATGATTTCCCAAAGAGAATAGAGGTGCATGCTTGTGTTATTTCAGAGCCACACAGCTCAGCACTGCCAAGTATGGCACCGCCACAGACATGGTGATTTGTCATTGTATTTGCAGCAGTGATTACACCAGTGGTGGACACAGAGCCCTCTCCCAGCAGTAAGACTTTGCCTGATTAATATGGCCAAATGTGTACCAAATATCCTCAAATCTCTTTTTTTTCCCCCTGAAAACTTGAATCAAAGCCATGGGAAATGCAGTCAGCCTCTGAGAAATGCAGAAGTTATTGGCACAGTATTGGTGTCTGCTGGAGGCAATCAGAGGACTGATATACAAATTTCCAGAATAATTTTCAGGCAGCTTCTGCTCATCACAGAGTCTGACTTCTGCTCAACCCACAATTGCCCTCCATTCTGTCTTGGTTTCTCCAAAAAGCATTCTCCATATCCTTGATGTTTTATATCGCCTGTAGATGTTGAGGTGTTAGTGGTGGGAGGCTCCAAGTGTGGGAGGAGAAAGAGAAGCTCTAGAGAGAAACAGAAATCCATATGTCAGCCTGTGGAGAACTGCAGTCTGGGGCAGGGGAAAAGAATGAAGAGGAAGGAGAGGGTAGACCTGCTGCTATTTACTGGCTGGACATAGCATCCCTCTGTGCATCCTTCACATCCCTCTGTGCCTCTGGGTGGGGTAGACCAGTGTAAAGGAATGAAGAGGTCTAAAGAAATTAAGAGCTTCTTGAGAAAGACAAGAGGAAAGGTTGTTTCAGTGTTTGGGGTTTGGATTCTTACCATCTCAATCTGTAAAATAGATTGACAATAAATTAATTCTTGGCATGTCAAGTCTGTTTAGCCTGTGCCAATAATTGGAAAGCAATGTCTCTGTGCTTATCACCACCCATAAGTTTTCTCATTCGCAATTTTTTAATTTTTCTTATTTTCTCTCTCTATCCCATTGGGAACATAGTGCTGGAGTAAAAAAGCAGCTGGCTGAGAGTTTCGTTGTTAACTAAGACCACCCTATTTACATCTGCAAGACATATATAGAGATAAAAAGCATAGCTGCTCCCAAGGCTGTAGAAGAAAATAAAATCCTAGGAGAGAATGAAAATATCTCAACTCAGTTTGCTTCCAGTTTCAGCTGATGTCTGCTTAATAATCCATCTTTTCTGTATCAGTAAACAATTGAGATAAGAAGCATTGGTATTTCACTTCTTAAAACATCATCTTCTTCAGGAATTTTCTTTTCTCTACTATATCAAGCCAGGCTAATTGGGTGTTTTTCATACAAAATTGAAGGTTCCTATTTGCATTTGTAACTCTTTTGATGCAGCACATCTACAGACAAAAGGTCCTTTTCCTCAATCCAGTGAGACCCCACCTGGAACACTGCATACATCTTTGGGGTCTCAGCATGGGAAGGGCACAGACCTGTAGGAGCAAGTCCAGAGGAGGGACAACCAAGATGATTTTTTGGTGCATATTCCATGCTCAAATGGTTTCTCAGAGGATGAAGTCTTTGAATAGCTCATATATTAGTGAGGTCCTCTGGAGGGAGGAAAGAAGCTTCAGGTTTAATGATGTGTCTTTCTAATGGAGCTCTGATCCAGTCTGATTCTTTGTTCTTTCCACTTAATTGCATGAAGAAATGTATTCAAACACAATTAATTTCACTGACATGTATATCAGAGTCAGATTCAAAGGTAAAGTTTACTACATCAGAAAAGGTGATAAATTCTATCCTGCAGACTGAGTTGAACATGCTTCTTGGAAGACATGTGCAAGGTCACACAAATACTGCATTCCTGCTCATGCATTTTGTTACCTTTTGTTTGCCACAAAAGCAACCTGTTGAAATATTCCCATGGATATGGTGGAGTGCAGGACAAATAGGATTTCCCTGCTAGTAAGCCACTACACAGGACTCCAAAGATATCCAGTGGAACACAGTTATTTTAGGGATTGACACTGTTTCTTCTCTGTGTGTGAACTGGCCAGACTTCTGACATTCACCATTTTCTTCCTCTGAACACCTACAGTACTTGTAGATGCTAGGCTAGTACAAGCACAACTAGAGCAAAATAACTTTTCAACAAAAAGTTCTACAAAGCTGTCTCCCCTATATCTACTGTCTCCTTTTACTGACCTTTCCAGTCCTGCTCAGACAGATTTCATCAGATTTCCAGTTGTAGACAACACTGTTAACTTTCTGGGTGTGTAAGAAACAGCTCTATGTTTTCCACCAATTTCTTAGTGTACACTGTGCTGCAGACTCCCAACTCCCCTCCTTCCCTATAAAAATCCAAACAAAGAAAACATGTTTTTCCCTGATGTCCTCCCAGCATCCTTTTAAAGGAAGATAATGTAGAGCATCTGTCAACTCCAGGTAAAGACTTATTGCTCAATACACGGTCTGCAATTAGCCTTCAGGTATCAAAAAGATTGCCTATTACTCATTAGTGACTCTAAACTAGTGCTGAACTTGTTTTAGTTTTTCCTATCTATATTTATACAAAAGAAAAAAAAGGGTTTTAACCAAGTTTACAATGAATTATACAAGATCACAATGTTAAGGGGATATTGCTGTGGTTGTGGGGTTAATTTTTATCTCAAACACACAATTCTAGTGCTCTCCTATTGCTCATCTGAGAATATTTTTTTCTTTTTTTCCCATAGCATCTGTTTTAAAGAAGCAATATGTTTCTTTGCATTAAACAAGTGCTGTACATGTGGTTGTCTGACTTCAAAGCTTCAGCTCCTTTCTTATGCTTATGCGCTTTTCATTGTTGCTGAAAATATTTGGAAAAGGCATATTGCTTACTTTGGTAATTATAAACCAGTAAATGATTCTGAATGCCACAGGTGCAAAGACTTGCATTAGTCTCTTGCTGTTTCCTAACTATAAGCCTGAATATAGTTATGTCTATACCAGGAACACAATAACATTACCAAAATTAACTGAATTGTATCTGAACACACTTAAAAAGAGAGGCCTGCACAGTTGGTATAATTCCTATGCAGCTGTCAAAGCCTTTTAACAGTCCTCCCCCTCCACACTGCTGTTTTGCATGATCTTGTTAATGTCACATATATAGACGGTGTCTGTGCTATGTTAAGGTTGTATGGTAGGAATTATAGAAAAATTAATGTAGAAAAGGATGCCTGGAGGTCTTCTAGTCTAAATTTACACTAAACAGGACCAACTTCATAGCTATGCAAGGTTGCTCAGGGTTGTGTCCTGGGGGGCATCAGGCACAGCATCACCAGCCGGGCAAGGCAGGGGATTGTCCTGCTCTGCTCTGCTCTGAGGTGGCCTCACCTCGAGTGCTGGGGGCAGTTTTGGGGGCCACAATATAAAAAACACGTTAAGTTATTACACAGCATCCAAAGGAGAGCTATGAAGATGGTGAAGGGTCTTGAAGGGATGCCGTATGAGGAGCAGCTGAGGTCACTTGGTCTGTTCAGCCTGGAGAGCACTGAGAGGAAATCTCATTGCAGTTACACCTTCCTCATGAGATGAGAAGAGGGGGAGACACTGATCTCCTCTGTGGTGCTCAGTGGCACAATCTCAGCGAATGGCCTGGAGTTGTGTCAGGAGAGGTTTAGGTTGGATATCAGGAAGAGGTTTTTCACCCAGAGGCTGAATACTGGAACAGGCTCACCAGAGGAGTGATCACAGCACCAGCCTGATAGAGTTCAAGAAGCAGTTGGACAACCCTCTCAGGAACATGGTGTGACTATTGAGGTTATTGTGTGCAGGGCCAGGAACTGGACTTTGATGATCCTTTTGGTTCCCTTCCAGCTAAGAATATTCTGTGATTCCTGGTAAGGGAATAAAGATAATTTCCTCTTGAGGGAAGATAACCGCATAACCTTTTAGGTAGTGTGATGTCATTCAGATGTCTGACATTAATAACACTAGCAATAATATTTATGTCATCTAAACTGCAGAACTTTCTCTAAACTTAAACAATTATGTCTACAACGATTTAGACATCTGTTGGAAGAGCCTGAAAAATCTGATTTGGAAAGATAAGGAGAGCCATGAGAAAAGAGACTGACATGCTATAGAGCACCACACTGGATACTACAGCAGGAACAACGAGAGAGGCAGAAGGAGAAATGGACAACAAAAAAGCCAGGAAATGAAGAGTTTGTATTTGGCTGTTCACTTACTGGAGGAACAGCTTTGTAATTTTTACCATCCTTCTGTGGTACTACAATATGAAGTAACTCACGTATGCATGCTATATGTAAAAGAGAGAAAAAAGAGGAGGTTTATTTCTGACTCCGTAATATGTAGAATTCTAAAAGTGACAGTAGATTGGAGGATGAAATTGTTACTTCTCCAACTGCACTGGTCAAACTAACAGTCTATTAATTTTTTCTTCCCACAAAGAAGAATGTAAAACAATCATTATTTACATGACAGTGTGCGAGAACTCCAGTAGAAATATGTAAACATTAGAAGGTATAGAAAACTTTTAGAAGAACTTTAAAACTTTCAAAAGAACAGGGTGACATCCTTCAGCTTGTACTAGTAAAAGTCTTTTTATGGAATATATTTTCTCATTGCATTATGTAATGCAAAGCATGAAACTTTTAAATAGTTATATTAACAACCACCATGAACCTGGCTCTGTTCTTCCTCAGTTCCTCAGCTTATAAAAAATTGGAATTGTCCTGAAGGGTCAACTCTATGGAATCAACACCTCCAGGTGCTGTATATAAAGAGGCTGTTGGCTCTGTGTCATCTGGTTTTGTCCTCATTTTACTCAATTAACTTGTCAGATAAGGTGGAGTAGGAATAAATTATGACTGACATGCACTATGTTTCAATGGTCCTGTCAGCCAGGACAGTCCCTGTGAACCACTATTGCCATTGGAAAAGAGAAAAGCTCTAAGACTAGTTTCTTTGAACACATATTTATTGTGTCAGACCACAGCCCGACTCTCCCAACAAGAAGGTACAAAAGAGTGACTGAACGAAATCAAGATGTATATATCTCCTAACTGGTCATTTGTCCTGATTCTGCAGACTCCTTCTCTGAAATTATTATATTACAGAAGGAAGGTTTTCCTAGATTATTGAAATAGGAAAATTCAAACACCAGAACTTAAGATATCAAGTTATGTCAAGAAAGATATCACATCACAGGACCTGTGAGTTCTACAGCTCTGTATATAGAAACACACTCATTCATTTTTGGTTGTGCACCATCCAACCAAATTGATTTTAAGCATTTTCCTGAAGATTCATCATATCATTCAGAACTTGCTTGATTTTATTGTGAAATTAAATCTTTTTTCAAAGAAAAAAGAACTCTATCTTAATGGTATTTCTATCTTATGCATCTTTATTTCCTTTTGAAGGATTAGGATATTAGAAGCATTATAATAACGCATTAATTGAAAATTAAAATTGTCATTAAAATTCTGTGAAATAGAGTACTGTATAACTATTTCAGCCAGTCCTTTTTGATATGTTTCTCTTAATCTAGATGAAAACTGGTGTTTGTTATTACAGTGCACATCTGTAAAATATATAATGGAAACTGTAATCTGTTTTAGGAATCAGATCACAGGTCTGATAAATGGTTTTTCAGTCTTTCTACTAACTTACAAAACAAAGAAAAAAGAATATTCTGATTTTTAAATGTATAATATTTTGAATAGCATTCAAAAAGAGGAAAGAAAAAATGGGAGTAAGTTAATAACAGATAATAGAACTCAAATAATTGTGTACATTCCCCCCCCCCCTTAATATATTAATTAGGCATTTGTTTCAGCACTGAATCAGTATTGCAAGATATGCGGGAACTATCAAATTACTACAAAGTGAAATTATTTGAATTTTCTCCATATGGTACAAAGCAAACAAAAATTTTGACACAAATCAGAGTGCCTGTTTGACATCAGGATTTCTGCCAAAACGTAGGTGGTTGGGACAGCACTTACGTCTTCTTCCAAAATTATATTGTTCTGTCAAAATAAAGTTTTCTAACCTGATGCACTAGCACAATCTGCATGTTCTCAATCTAAATGTTGACAAGGTCTGAGGAAGGAAACTCATCTCTCACAAGAATGGAGAGCAGAGTAAAAAATGTATGAAGCAGAGACACCACATAAAGATCAATTGTCTGAAGAGAAAGGATGTGCATCAGTAGCAATCCTTTACTAAAGGAGGAGCAAACAAGCATAAACAGAATAATTTGTTCTTAATGCCAAGAAAAGAGAATCTAGTGACCTTCATGAACAAATATAATTTTACATGGCATATCATAAAGCAGATCATAAACCACACACAATTTTCAATGATTTAGCAATCTGTTTTGGAGTAAAACACATTAACTTCAACAATGTTCATTTTCACAAAGCTTTTTTCATTAGCAGCCTAATTTTTATAGGAATAAAACATTGTCAGCTTTACTGACTTCATTTTCCCTGTTCCTAAGGTGCCTGCAGCTGCCAGCTCTCAGGTCCTTTTAATACCTCTCAACAGATCATATGCAGCCAAGGCTGAACACGTTATTTAGCACATGATGGATGTCACAAAAAGTGTCTGGAATTCACAGCCTAATGACCTGCAGGCTTTTGGTTTCAGAAGCCACCTTGTATCCAATTATGTCTGGTAACACTTCATGTCAATTTACAGTTCAATCTTTGTCTCAGGATCATTAAGTACTTTCAAAATTACCTACCTGAAAAAAAAAAATCACAGATAATTCTGTGTGGTAATTCTGTTTGCAATGAAAATGAGGTTGTTTATCTATAACTCAATAGAGTCTGCCCAACTGAGACTTGATTGCTTTTTTTTTAAGTTAGGAAAGTGGTCATACACCATGCAAACTCTTCCTGCTCAAATCATGGCACATCCAGGTCAGCATATACCTGGAAATCTTCCCTTGGGCTCTCAGACAAACTGAAGAAGTGCTTCTCATTCTAGACACCACTCTTTCTGTCAGGAAGGAGAATTTCAGCTATCTGAGAGCTCCAGCTGCAAAGGATTTCTGACAGGAAAAAAAAAACCTCTCTTGATCATCTATAAAATGAAAGAACTCTTCAAGAATTGTATTTGAATGTCTACAAATAAACAGGAGAGAAGCCATCTGTCATGGGTATATGGTATCCTCTCATCTGTGTGTTTGTGTTGACAAATGTAATAACAAAAAAATCAGAAAAAAAAAAAAAAAAAAAAAACAGAAAAAGCGTAAGATACGCTATTGAAATAAGTTACAATGTCAACATTTTCCAGATAACCGGGCAAGTCTTCTATTTATAGGCTAGGGTGAAAGGAACTGACTGAAAACTGTATCCCTTGTTCAGAAAAAAAAGAACATGAAGAGCACATACAAGGACAAATGATGGCCTATCAGGACCATCAGCAAGAAAAAGAGATGGCTATTTGGCTAAAAAATCTAGAAAATCTGAGATTGTTTAGAAAGTGCCTGTTTCTCACTGGGACCTATGCTGCTATGAGGAAAAGTCTCTTGCAAGCAGAGCCGAAGACTTGTAAAAGCAGAGATGCATCTCAATTTGTTTTAAAAGAGAGAAAAAAACCCATTGCTTCAGTTTTAATCTGCAATTTTTTTTCAGATATCATAATAGTATTATGCTTAGCTAAGTATTAAGAATCAGAAAGCTAATAAAATGGTGGCATTGGTGATATTGGTGTGAAATTATTTATTCCATTTCATGAAAATAAGGAATCTTTTTCTGTATTCCTTCTTCTGAGTTTCTGTATCTTTGTAACAGTCAGGTCATCCAGAAAGGTTTTGCAGTCACCATCCTTAGGATGTTTCAAAAGTTACCTGAGAAAAGTCACCATAGATTTTCCTTTAGTTCTGCTCAAAGGTAGAATGGGTTTAGACAACTCCAGAGACCCTTTCAAATGAAATTCTTCTATGTCTCTGCAACTCTATTTTTGAATAACAAGTGAAAGAAAGAAATGAGAAAATTCCACTTCTGAACAAAAAATTCATTGTCCCTGTGGAGCGATTGAGTTTTGTCTGTCATAAGTTACCCATTTTCCCTAACAGCTTGTCTGCTAGCAAATATTTAATTAACATGTTTCAGTTCTTTGCTATATTCATAAAGAAAATGAGAAAGGAATCTGGAATATGCAACTCTCTTGTAGGCATCCTTAGAGTTAGTACAGACAGAAAAAGGTCTCTTGACCTTATAGAGAAAAAATTAGCTAAAGCTAAAACAAAGAAAATAAAATCATAGCATAAAAAATTTAATCCCTGAGTCCCTTTAGGTAGATATATAAATATTAGTGGTTACTGCAGATTCTGCAGATGATTTTCTAATGTCGTGTCAGATCACTATTTATTTAATGTTCCTAAAGGGGGAGGTACATTAATACACAGCTTTTCATCTTAGTTCCTTGTTCCTAACTTCATTGCTCCCCAATAATTCCGTGACAAATACAGTAGTGCTATCAAAAAATATAACAAAAAGCATATTTGGCTGTGCTCTACTGGGGAAAGGCTTGCAAAGGTATGACTTTTTATAACATTGTTTCACTAGAGTAGTGATTTGCTTTCTGACAGTCTCTAGAAGCATTCCTTTTCAGCATCCTTTGTGCTGAACTCCATAATTGTGGGGGTTTACTTCAAGTTATCCTGACCTCAAAGGAAAGTTTAATTGAAACTATCACAAATGGCAATGAGCAATTGTATGTTGCACTGATTCTTAAGATTTTCTAAAGCCTTCTGAGTTTACATTCTTGTAGAGAACTTTCTCACATAACTTTCTGCAAACAATCTATTGTTTACATTCCTCCATAGAGGCGGAGAAATTTGATGTACTGTCGGAGCTGGCGGGAGAAATGCAACAACCAATATGATTGATAAGCAAGTCAAGTTTATTTCAGCAATAGAAGTTATTTTATATCATCGATAATGAAGTTCATACATAGTGCAAAAGCGAGCTCCTTATTGGTTAAATAGCGCAGTGTCAACCCTTCCCCTTATGCATTACTGTGGCCATTGTTCTTTCTCCTTTTTGCTTACTTTGTCTGTTCCCTCTGGTCCCCATATTGTTATTGTGTAGCCATGTCTTGTTCCTGTTCAGCAGCTATGCTCAAGGATATAATTCATGTGCATCGTGTCTACGTGCTCCCATATGCATCGTGTCTACGTGACCCTTTTCACATAACCATTCCTCCACAATGTACTAGTAGTTTGTCCAATGTCATTGGAGAGGTGGCACATTCACCCTCCAATCCACTGCCACCTTTGGAAAAGTATAAAGGCTGGAGTCAGAAAATAAACTTCCTCTTTTTCACCTTTGCAATAGCAGCAGCTCACGTCATGCTTTCACGTGTCCTGTAGTGACAATTGTACACTGTCCTTCAAGCACACAGGTGTAACTATGTCACTGCCACCCCTCCACTATTCACACACCTGTTGACATACCAGGTACAAATCACAGAAGCAGAGAATAACAGAGTGGGTCAGGTTGGAAGGGACAACAGTGGTCATCTGGTCCAACTTCCCTGCTCCCTGCTCAGGGTCATCCCAGAGCACACAACACAGGATGGTGGCCAGACATTTCTTGAATATGTCCAGTGAAGGACACTCTACAGTGAGCACGTTTACAAGCCTCTTCCTATCTGTGTGTGTTTACATGTATGAAGTCTGTCCTTTCTTTCACAGCACCATGCTTCCCTGCTGCCTACAACTGCTGCCTTCCCTCCATCCTCTCCATTGATAAAATAGTTTACACTTTCTGAACTCATTTAGCCTGCCTTCCCTTCCTGCCATTCAGGGAGATCAGCTTCTCAGAGGTAGAATTGTCCCTCATGATTTTCTGGCGAAGAAAATAAGAGGAGTCTATTTAATTTTTCAGGACAAATTCATTCAGATTTAATTTTGTATTGTGAATATAGTACTTCTGCCCAAATATTCCCTTTATGGCTACATCTGGCTAGGCACAAAATGCTAGCAGTGCATCAAACCTTTTCAGCCCTTATTTACATTTACAACATGCTCAGTTTTCACATCCATTGAATCCTTTGACTTTGTTCAGTTGACAAGAAAATGTTCCTATTATCGTACTCTCAATAATGTAGAGGCAGTTTCATGAGTGTGCATGCTAGGAGCAGAAAGTAAATTAGCCATGATGGAGCATCAATTGGAGGCAGAAACATTCCCATAAAGGTGTTATCTAAAAGTCAAATTCCTCTGAACTTTTAAGTCAGATTTCATTAGAGGACAAAAATACTAAACACTGCTCTGCTTGGCTGCCTGGCACAGAACTCAGTTCCTCGTCTGGCACTCTGTGTGCTGGGGAAGCCTTTCCTGCTCTGTTTTGCCATCCAGCTCCACTCCAGCAGCCCACTGGGCTGAGCACAGCATGCATAACCATTTCTGCATTTTTAAGAGCACCTCCTCTCTACAGTCTGCTCTTAAGCTTGGCCTGAGCCTGTCTTGTGCTGCAAAGAGGAGACTTTACCCCTCTTCCCCTCTATTCTCTCCAGGCTCCCAACACCTCAGCGGTGTTGAAGATCTTGTCCTTTCCAATAAGCTGGGGCCTATCATTGCCTTGTGTGCTGCGTAGCTCTGAGGGAGGCTGAGTTTCCGTCTCTCTGCAAGCCTCTGCTCAATCTGGAGCAAGGCAGCCACTAAAAAGCAAAGACAGCCTCTTGCCTTGAAACAGAAACACAATTTTTATAGTATGACATACCACACATAAATTAAAAGATGAGCAAATTAGTGAGACTGTTCCAGCATCTTTCACAGTAATACAGATCACTGAACAGGCATTAGAAAAATCTCTTATGAAACAAGAAAGGATCCAAACCTATGAAACAGACAAAACAGAAGAAACAGAAACAAAATTAATTTGGCACTCAAGTGTCAAGTTTCATGACCCAGTTTTAAATATTTCTTCAGTGTTTTGTCAAACAGTTTAAAATATTAGGTTTCCAGATACATCCACTTATTTTATCCCCTACAGTATGACATATTATTTCATATTTTTGGATCTCTGACTGTTTATACAGTCAGAGTAAGTGGGTTTTTTCAGTTGCTAGGTAAGACATCTTGAATCACAACTGACGGAGTTGAAGAAGATGAATGAAAAGATTTGGGACTGCTTTCTTCAATTTTGCTTATTGATAAATAGCAAATTCAATCTTTTTTTAAACCTCCTAACATTCAAATGAATATTTCAAATTTGTCCTCATAGAAATGAATTAATGAGAAAAATGAAACATACATCAGCAGTTCTTCAGCAGAACATTGTGAAAATTGTGAAAAAATGCAGTCTGCAGCAAAGAGATGTGCTGAGTGCTGCTCCTGAACCTAGGTATGAAAACAGATGCGCTGAGAAAAGTAACACCTTAAAAAAGGTTATGTTGTCCCCATTTATTATATGTTTTTGTAATTCCTTACCATTCCCCTAAACCTTGCTCTGAGGAGGAAGAAGTTGGTTTTCAAAGCCTTTAGAGACTGTGGGTGTGTTTAGACTAAATCCTGCATTTCAGTTTCCTGGCTGTATGCCACTCACAAGCAGTGGTGATCTCTATCAGTTGCCCCTGGGATGGCTCCTGCACAAGCACAGAACTTCTCCCTCCAAGGAGTCAATATGTCTCCTCACAAGGCAAGAGGGCAGAGGACAGAAATGTTCAAGGAGATGAAGATTTGTCCCTTCCTTGCCCAAAGAAATATACTGAGACTGCAAATCAACACGTATGGAGGTCTGTATCCAGTTACAGGAACCACCCAGGCATCAAGTATCCAGGAGGTATTCTCAACCACTATCCCACTAGCAAAACACACTATTGTGGTGGTGAAGGGAATACATAAAAGGTGCTGGATATTCCAGAGTTCTGCTATCGCTCCTGAGCCATTCTGGACAGCTGTGTTACAGCATGGGGCTTGGATCATCACAGCAGGCCTGTAGCTCTGGGAACATCCATTAAGAGACTCACATGTCCAATACAGGTGAAATGAAAGACCTGTGTCTTTATAGCCTCATTTTGAAAGTGATCTTGTCTGCAGGATGGGAAGAGCAGGAAATCAGCCTCCAAGAATGGGTCAGTCACTGTTAAGGCTCCTGTGCTCGATCTCCTGCCATGCAACCCTTGTATCAAGAAACGGAAGCTGTCCACTTCCCATGCTCCTTTTCACATGCACCAAACACACACAAACCTTCCAATTTTGAAATGGTCATGTGTACAGTCATTGTGTTGGTTCTACATGTTTGTGGGTGGTACTGGCACTGATTTTGTGATGTGAGATTTTAGGAGGCTATGATTACTGGAATTGTTTACTTCTTCCCAATCATAACGCTTTCCATTTTTAAAATAGAGTGCGGGAAAAGAAGAGAGCATCATCCAGATTGATGGCAGGCATTCATAGTGGTAAGCTCAGTCTGCAACCATGATATAAAACTAAATACATGTGAGGGACATGGGGAGTATCTAGAAATCAAAAGATTGTTTAAAATAATCTAATTTACCTATTGATTTTTAGGATGAACCAAATACTGTAACCAGTTTGCTTCCATAACTATTTTCTTCGTGTCAAATAAGCAACAGTAATTCATTGTTGAAAGATCTCATTTTGGTGGAGTTTACATGAAGAAAGAAGACATGAAAACATGGAAGACAAAGGAACACCTTGTAAACATTTTCAATGACAATCTAAAAAGAAGGACAGAAAAACATATATTAAGCAAAATATTGCAAAAACACTCAATGTATTTTCATTTAATGAAGGAGCTTTAGTCTCCTATAAAAATCAGCAATTTTTTTTCTGTGACTACACGATGAAAGTAACTTATATTAATTTCTGTTTGGCCTCTTGCTTCTGGACTTATTTGTGCCTCTGCAGCCAGACCCCAACCTCTGTATTATTTTTTTCCATTCTGACAAGTCTTCCCAATTTCTCTTATACTCATCTGCATATCATCTGTTGATTTTGTCCACTTGCTCGGTTTCAGTCTTCACACAAGCCTAAGTCATATATATTTGTCAAGTACAAGTGTCCTCATCCCTCAGCCTTTTCCTTGTCACTGCCCCTTTCTCACTCTGCTCTGAAGGTTTGCTGTGAACTCAACCTGCAGACATTTGCTAAGTCATCATATCTATTCCTGCCTGTTCTTTCCTCTGCTTTCCCTACTGCCTTCTGCATTCCTTAGGCCTGCACAAGAGAAGAAAAACACAAAAAGAGAGAGACTGAAACAGCCCTTTCATTGTATATTATAATTAACTCACAGTCTTGTGATCTGACAGCACTGCTCTGTGAAACTTGCTGGTTTTCTGGGCAATTTCCTTGGCTGTTTTATCCTTGACAGTTTTGTGCCAATCTTTGCATGTTTTAATAGAATTTGATGAAAAAGCTCTTTTCTAATCAAAACCATATGCAACATACTTTTTCTGAATTCTGTATTTTAAACTTCTTAAGCCAATTGGCTTAAGAGAGATTATTTTTGTCTGGAAAATCATCCTGTTCTTAAACTGAAATGGAAGTAACATACCAGCTGAATGAAAAGTATCTGTATTTTTTGGAATGTGTAATGAAACAGAAGAATCCTAAACTTTGGAAGAGTTTGACTTTCCTTCATGAATGCTTTGCTTTCATGTTAAAAGCAGTATTATTGGGTAGACTGTTGGGGAAGAAGTGAATTGCAGGGATGAGAGTTTTGCTCATTTGGCAAAGAGGCAGCTAAGACAGCACATTTGCTAGCCCTGCTTAAGAGACTGACAGGATTTGCTTCAGAGTAAGAGAAAAGCTGGTTAAAAATACTGCAATGCTTCCCACTTTTGTCCAAGTGCATTAATAATTATTTGTAGGAATAGATACAGGACAAAAGCAATAAAATAATATTAAATCTCTGAATGTTTCAAACTTTGTGTTAGCATTCATTCCTAATTGAAAGAGTTCCAGTCAGTTTTGCACAGATTCTGCCTTGATGACAATAATTATAAGTAAAAAATAAAAAGAAAAAAAAAAGCCTGTTTGTATAATACAGGCTATTATATATCATTCCCCCCCCCCTTTTTTTTTTTTTTCCCAGACAGATGCTCTTTTTCTTTCCTCTGAATACATCTAGGAGATTTCTGATAGCTGCAGCCTGGATCCAGCTTTTGTTTTTCCTGTGGGGAAAGTCAGGAATGGAGGTGGAATCAATGACAAATGGATGCTGGAAAGTAATCTGAGTCCAGGGGTGGGGGAGGAATGAAGAATTGTCAGCTATTTAAAAATAGAAAGAAAGAGGTTTGCAGAGAAACTGCAGACAGTAGACACGTGGGCTGAGGATGGGGGCTGGAAGTAAAGGGGAGGGGAGAGGTCTATGTAGGAGCAGAAGCTGAAGGGTGAGACAAGATAATGGGATGAATGTGGGACTGTGGTGAGGAAGAGGATGCAGCCCCATAGTCAGAAGGACATGCACCAGTACATACTGGGGGCTGACCAGATAGGAAAGAGCTGTGAAGCAAAGACCTGAGGGTCTGGGGAACAGCAAGTTGAATATAAGCCAGCAATGTGCCCATGGAGTAAAGGTGACTAAGAGTACCCTGAGCTGCAGGGGGACTGTTGCCAGCAGGTCAAGGCAGCTGATCCTTCTCTTCTCCTCAGCACTGCTGAGGCCACACCTGCAGTCCTGTGTTCAGTTCTGGACTCCCCAGCATGAGAGAGTGACTGAGGTACTGGAGAGAGTCTAGTGATGGAGATGATTAAATGACAGGAGTATTGCTTATATAAGGAAAGGCTGAGACATATGGGATTGCTCAGGCTTGGGAAGGAAGAGAAGGCTCAGGGAGGATTTCATTAATGTATATAAATACCTGAAGGAGGGTGCAAAGAAGATGGAACCCGATTCTTTTCAGTGATGCCCAGTGGCAGAACCAGAAACAATGAGCACTATCTGAAACACAGGAGGTTCCCTCTGGACATCAGGAAATACTTTCTCACTGTGAAGACAATCAAGCACTGGCAGAGGTTGCCCAGAGATATAGTGAACATTCAAAATTTGGTGATGTTCAAAAGCTGTCTGGACATGGTCCTAAACAACCTGCTGGGGGACCTTTCTTGAAGGGGAAGCTGGACAAGATGAACTCTAGAGGTCCCTGACAAGGTCCCTTCTGTGACTGTGAATCTTGGCAGGAAAGTGACTATAGAAGAGGGTTAGTACAGTTGCAGTATGGAAGTTCAAATTTGGGGAACTTGAGATGGGAACACTTGCAGGTTTGTGCTGTAAACTGACACCCAGGAGCTGGAAACTTAAGAACCAGGGTATTTTGACAGAGAAAGATGAGAATTGCATTATGCTATTCCCATTTCTATTTTGAGGACAGATGAACTAGATAACTGTCCACTTCTATTACACAACACTGACAAACATAGAAGCTAATTTGGTACCTCTTTTGCAATTGAGACCACAGAATTTTTGTTACTTAACCTAGGTATGTTAGAGAGGTCATTTGTGACTACCATACCCTGACAGCAGGCTCACCTGCTTTCATACACACACAGAGATACACAATTCCTGCTCTTGTAATCATATACCACAGAGTCAAAAACATTGTGCACTGAAAGGAAACTTAAAATAATACTCATTGCACTGACTGCAACACAGCAGCTTTAACAACAAAACAAAATATCATTTACTATACTTGCCAGTAGGGGTGTATTTTTTGGAAGCTTGTTTGTAGTAAATCTGACAGGAAAATCCAAAACCTACAGCCTCTTTTCCATTTTACCAATTTTTACACAAATATATGATGAGTATTTCAATGCTTGAGCTTTTCATTTTCCCTTGGCTTAATTTCTTTTTTAACCTCCTGTGGCTTTAACTCACTTCAAGTATTATTTGTATGACAGATATATCTTATCTTCTCTGAGAGGAAGGGATTTATTAACACAGCAGTTCCTTGTGATAGACATTGTGTAAATGGAAAAAAATGAATTCTTTCTAAGAACATCATGGGAGTGTTATCAGTGAAAAAAGTCAATCACCAGGTTTCTTTTACTGGGTAACCTGACTGTGCCTACACCTTCTGTGACTGATTTCTCTCATTTTTAAAATTCTTATTAATATTTCATTACTACTTCTGAATTACTTCTAGTCTCTGAATTTTCCAGAAAGATCAGCCTCCAGTGGCTGAATACTGCAGACATGTAAAAGAAAAGGCTTAAGAAATAGTTCTGCTGTTTTATCTCTTTCCTCTCAAATTCTCACAGCCTTACAGAAAATTTTTTCATATGGTCAAGACATGGCAGTCTCTACAGAATCCCAAAAGCCAGATATATTAAGCTTCCTCAGTGCTGCATTTCACTCTCCTGAAATGTCCTCTTAGAGCACAGTGTCTGTGGTAAGTACAAATGTGCTTACAACAATGTCTACTGCAGGAAGTCAACTAAACTTTGGAGGATAAAATACTGAGGCCGAGACAACATCTTCAGGACTCAGAGAAGAATAGGGATGGGTGGAATTGCATGGGATGCAACCATAGTGAGATAAAAGCATTGGCTCCTTCCCATACATCAGGCCTCAATTCCTGAGCTTGGATGAATCTTTGTATTTTTAATAGAAACCAGTACAGCTCTTTCCCTTAAAGTGGTGAAGAAAAATTCATGAAAGTTCTGAAGTCACTGAGGGGAACTAACTCTGTGAAGAATGGTCTGTCTTGCCTAAAGCAACATCCTAAACATTTTAGTGAGCTGTATGGAAACTAGCAGGAGAAACACAGTGCAAGAGGAGAGGCACCAATAATTGCATCCAAAAATATGCTGGTGTTTTGTTGTTGTTTATTTTTTTCTCAGAGGACATAACTGCTGCTGTTGGGACACAGTTATGATGGGTTTTGTTAAGAAGCCAACCTAGTTTCAGAAGTATGGAGTTCTTTCAACTTACCACCCAATAAATCATGAATTAGGCTTCAGATCTCACTTTTTGTAGTCCTGCCAGACATACCTCAGAAGACTACTTAAGAGTAGTAAATAGCATGACAGATTTACAGAACTACTTGGTGAATTCTTGACTCACTGAGGTAAGGAAGCAGGGCCGGTGGGGATGACATCCATGTCACTCCAGTACTGCTTCTGCAACTCAAAGAGGTACTTCTCATAGAGCTGCCTCTTGGCTTGGGGGGCACTACTCTTAATATTGGGGCAAGCTGATGAAATACTGAGAGAAAATGATGAAAGCCCATTTATGTTTGGGGAAGGGAGTGTGTTTGCAAGCAGTGGCTTTGTATTATTTAAAGGGACTTGTCTGCTAAATATAATGATGCAGAGAGATGAAGGAGGAGTGAAATTATCTTTGTGAAAGGTAAAAATTCTCAGCTGTGGCTCTTTCAACTGAATTTCAGATTGCAGCCCATTTAGAAAGGTCTGATTTATTCTTAGCCTTTGAAATAATACAGGCAGTAAACTAACAGTCTTACTTCTGGGGAAACATAGAAAGCCTCTGGAGCAAAACCACAAATACAAGACAATGCTCCATTATGCGTACAGTCTGCCCCTCAGGTCAGCATGAGCTTTTTCAGTCAGTGTTTTCCATCCTTGACTGCAGACTGGCAACAAGGAGTTCAGCTGCAGAACTTCATTTCACCCTTCTTTGTTCAAGTTCATGGGGAATGTGGGGCTGGAACAATTCATGAAGATGTTTGAGAGAAGGGTAAATGCAAAGTAAAATCTACATCTAGTTTACAGGATGCACAGAACCAGTGAGTCCTGCAGAACTCTGAATATAGGCATACCTGTGGTGAATGTTTAATGTCCAGTTACAATGTGTTCACCTGCTGCATGTGATAAGAGAGTAAAAGGAGGTTTCTGTACATGGGCTTCCCACTGAGATGCATTTTGCTAAAAAGGGTAGAGCAGATTTAGCTTTCAAAAATAAAAAGCATGACTAGGCCTAAATCTAGGGCATGGATCTGGATAGAAAATCTTTGCAATTCACACCAAACCCAAGATTCAGAACTGTTCTGCAAAACTCAGCAAAGGGTTTGGATCAAGGATTTATAGTTAAATGTGGCATGGAAGTACAAGAAGCAAAGGCAGTCTAAGGGGTGGGAGAAACACCAGTGATTGAGTACGTCCTAACTTCAAAGGGGCAAAATTATTATCGTGCCCTTTGGGGCATTCCTGCAACTTGACTCAGGCAGGAATTGCATATACTGCCTCCAGCACCTCAACCAAACTGCCCACATTCCTACCTTGCTTCTCCACTGTGTTGTCATGTTCCCAGGAGATGCTTCAGTGAGTGATCTGAATGAAGGGGATCTTGGGCATTACTGGACTGTGATGATGAGCAGGTTACGAGGGTAGGAGAGATAATACTTGGTACGAGCTCTAGCAAATGTTTTGAAGAAAATTCTCTGCTACCAGGGGAACAACAGCTCTCTCTGAAGAGATTTTGGCTTGCAGTTGTGATTTTCATCATGCTGTGCATCAAGCATACAGCAACAAGCAGACCAGTAGTGCTGGTTGCACTTTTGAAGGTATTCACAGGAAGAATTTGGTATCTCAATAAGCTTCTAAAAACGTGAAACCAAGGATCGGATATTCCTGAATACATTCACTTGACAAGTGTCACTGAAGAAAGGAATTTTAAAAAGTCTCAGAAATATAAACCAAGAACAGAATTAAAATAGATCAACTGTTTTGGTCAGGCCTGCTATTTAAGATCTAAGAGCAAATTCCCCTGTTTCTTAATGCCACAATGAATAAACTCTATGAAAACCAGTAGTTTTTCGTTTGAGACCATGAAAAATCAGTACTGATATCAGTTTCTATTGCTGAGTTAATGGTTCATATACTTAAAATCAATAGTATAGTGGATGAAATGAGTGACCTTCACTAACAAAGAACTGTCATACAAAAGCTTACCTATTCCCTGCATCTGTAGTTATCAGAAGAAGCAGAGAAATAGATATGCCCTGGGAGACTGAAAAGAATGAAAGAATCACAGGGCTGATTATTCCAGCTTTGGTCTATGCATTCTGAGCCTTTAGGCCATGGCATTCATGGAATATGATGATATGTATATGGTGAATTAGGAAAAACAGTCAATATCTGTGCTCAACATGATGATTTGGAAACTCCAGAAATTGCAAAAAATATCAGTATACAAAAAATTCAAGGTCAAATTAGGAGATGAGCCATGTTTTAAAAGATAATAATTAACAATAGATTACATTAATAATAATAATAATAATTTAATGTTTAATTAAGGAAAGTGCATGAGTGTATTTTTGGTCATCTGAGTTCCACTGGTTTTGCACAGAAAATGGGTTTAGAATAATTAATGTTATGTCTACATATGCTGTCTAACAAGTTTTGTGGCAGCCATTTCATTTAGAAGATGAAGAAAGCATACATAGCACTCTCTGTGTCAGTCACTGTGTGACCCTGGTAGATGCCATACATGGTTAAAGAACATATCTTTGCATATGAAAAATGAATTTTCTAGAAAATTGTATTATGATTCACTGAATAACACACTCATATTTCTTCTTGCTGACATTGGGATAAGACAGTGTTAAAGATTACTTCATCTTAAGAAAGTAAATTTTGGAAGCTGTAATTTAGTAATAGGGTTGGCCAGAAAACAATGTTACACAAAAAATAGCTCCTGACATCTGTTTCAAAAAACCCTGCCACACTAGATTTTTGTGAAGAAGCTGTGTGTGGAGAAAGTAACCAAAGTAATGACGTACTTTAAGAATACATGCTGGCTGATTTTTTACTTTTTTTTTGCTGGATCTTATTTCTTGTATTTGATTAAAATATTTATTGGACCAGAGAGAAAATGAAACACTAATTAAGTGTCTTTGTTTGGATCTAGGAAGCCACTGGAGCAGATAATGACAGAAAATACTTCATTAAAAATATACTTATTGTTCCAATTAATAGCTTAGCACCAACTCAAATCAAATAGAAACATGAAATTACCAACCGTGATAATTGAAAAATTACTTAAGTATCAATAATAGGAAGTCTGGACAGAAAATTTTAAGCTTTGGTTGAAAATCATTGTTAGTAACAATGACATGGATAACAGTCTCAAATATTTATTGTGTTTAATATTGTTTCATTCCCACTGTTATATACACACACGGGCATCTGGTTATTTACGGAAGTTCTGATTATTTAATTTTCATATATCCTATTATTTTAATGGAGTCTAACATTCAAGGAGTTTAACAATTCAGGCATGCAAATGCAATCAAGATCTCCATTTTGTTTTTAAGAGACAGAGGGAGTTCTGTTAAGAATTTTAAACTGGCAAAACCTGTCTATCACATTATAATTGTCTCTAATTAATACTGCCAGAAATCTCAGCTATAAAAATCTTTACCAAACACTGAGTCACACTCAAACTGGTGAAAAATCCTTCTCTTGCCTAAGCAAACATTAGAGAAAATCAGTTCCAATGTGTTCCTTAAAACTGTGCACTGATCGATGATTGTAAGTGAAGACAAACATATCAGCATAGAAGAAGCAATTTTGTTGAATTGTAGAATATGATATATTCTCCTGAATGGTCAAAGAAAGGTGAAATTCAGTAAATTGCATTGCATATGGTATATATATATGTATGTATATATATATATATGTATATATGTATATGTTTAGATTGAATAAAAGAGTTAAATCTCATTCTTTTAAAGATGGGAACATGGGACATACGACATGAGGAATTGAGCCTATGGAATAAGCCTACATTACAGTCTGTGAGACAATTCAGCCAACCCTGAATTGCATGAAAACAATGGTGGAAAACAAAAATAATATATAAAACTTTACTTATCACACAGAGAAACTTTGTCCAATCAGAGGCACATGGTGTCCCTGCTCAAACACAGTTCCTAAAGAAACTGAAAGTTGCTGGAGGCTGGAGACACACTCTTTGTGGTGGGAGGAACAGCTCCCTATACAAAACAGAGGTAGCTACCCCTCTCAGGGCTGTGTCCTGTGGCAGGCAGGTACTGGGGAGAGAAGCGTCTGACTCTGGTGGAAAAAGCCTTTGGTTCAAATAGGTGATTTTGTACCCCTACACCTACTGCCCTGATGCCCCTGATGTCACTGGGATTTATTCTCTTGATCATTGTAAACAGACACGGTAAAACACTCTCCCTCTTGCTCCCTCTAAGTGGTGCAAAGTATGGGTATCTCAGATAAAAGCTCTTGAAACCTGAGACAATCAAAATAAAACTTAAATATGCTAATAATGCAGAGTTTGTAAAAGAGTTAAAAGTGTCCACTGCATAAACTAGTAAAAATGCACAGCGTTGTTGGAAAATCTCCCTTTTGTTATGTGAGTGTTGGGGATTTTAGTGAAATCTTTAAAAATTTGTCTTTTCTAGCTTTTGCACATACACTTACTGCAATTCTGTATTCTATTCAAAGTAATCTTTTTGCTTTATATTGTGCTGGCACTGGCATATAATGTAATGTACATGTATTACACACACACACACACACTCACACACACACACACACACACACACACACACACATTCTCAAATTGTGAAGTCAAAGCAATCAAAATGGCAGAAAATATGGTTTGTGTCTTTGAAATAGATGATATATATTCTGCTTACATATGCTCAGGAAGACACAGTTACCATCAATGAGACCAAGTAGTTTGTCAAAGCAGTACTAAACCAGTTGAGGGTCTGGCAGTGAAATTTCAAAATCTCAGAAAATACCAGGTTGTGTCCAAAATGTGTGTGCCTTATACCTGTTTGTCCTGTTCAAATGAACTTTGCAAAGTGGTGATTAACAATTGCCTTTGGTCATTGACTTCTTCAGTTAAAATTCCCTGACTTCAGACTCTTCTCCTATTGATAGCCCAAATTTACCATTTTAGGTGACTAGAGATTAAAATATGGCAAATATTCCACTAAACATGCATTACTTAATAATATATAACTCTATTTCATAATACTATTACTCTTGCTAACTATTTCTGTCTTCCTCACTTTATTCAATCCATGATATTTGTTTTCCCTGACACACCAGAAAGAAACTTGAATGCAGAATAGAAAATGAATTTTTTTTTAAACTCTGTTGCATTTATTGATTCTCTATTATCAATTTTGTGACAGTGCTTTTTCATCCCTTTCAAAGACACAGGTAATAATGACAGAGTTTATTCTACTACAGCTGTTTCCAGTCACAAAAAAATGGAACTGTGGCATTGGTATCTTGGTGATTAAAAGAGAACTATCAAAAATCTCATATCTGTACAGAAAACAGGTAGGCACTACCTACCCATGTATCACATCCAAAACAACGATGAATGAGTATCAAATCCATTTGCAGGAGCATGGCATGGGTTCTCTGGAGGAAACCAGACATTTCTGCATTGTTAATACTTTGTTAAAATTTTTAGCTTTTCTTCAAAGTCATGAGGGGCAGAAATTCACACTCACAATCTGGAAGTAAGTTTTCTGTTTGATGTCCCTTAATTCTGGGGCCTAAGGGGCAAGTAATAAGTTTGTAATATTTCAGTTTTAAGTTTTGTTCTAGCCAGTCAGGTCTTCTGACTCTGTTCAGGTTTTTCTCTGGTTCCTTTCCCAGGAATCAGTGTATGACTGGGAATATTCAGTATCATTAGACTATTTGCTGGTTAAAGATAAGTTTTAGTTGCTAACTCTGTTTGAACACGAGTAGTTCTCAGTGATGTCCTTTCTCAGGTGAGCCTGACAACTTCTAATAGTTCTGAGTAGCTGCTTTTATCTCTATAGTATCTGCACACATGAACTGCTCTCATAGCCACAGTGTGTTAGATGGTGACACTCAAAATATTGTCCAGAGCAGAAGGGTATACAAACTAGGGTAGAGCTAAAAATATTTTTGGTGTTTTTGGGTAAATTCATGTTTAATTTGCTATGTTTATGTTTCCTGATCATAGGGCATAGCCTTGTTACTTCTTCCAAACTAAACACTGAAAATTAAATGCAGTCTTCCCCCAGCCCCCTCACCCCAGAGGGGGCAGTTTGTCCTGCACTGACTACACAGAGGGACCAGCCCCCACCCTCGGCACTCCCAGGCTGGAGCCAACCCAGGAAGGCAGCAGGCATGGGGCCATCAGGCAACTGGTGTAACAGCTAACACTAGCTAAAATCAAAAAAGGCTTGACCAGATAGATGCAGAGTCTGTACTGAGACGTCAGTACAAAACCTGTGGTGCTTTACAGCTAAAGGGTAAAACAGTATTTATGGGGTTAATTACGTATAGTGCTGTCACGGTCATGAAGGTAGGTGAGGAACAGAAGTGGAGATGATGGCCTACATTTTTATAGATTTTGTCTTTCTGTAAGTTGCCTCTATTCCTACAGAGGAGCAAGCTGCTCAAAAGTGTGAATAACTCAAATGTTACTTCTCAAACAATACAATGCCGAATTTGGCATTTGTTCTATGTCTAGTTGAGATTATGGCACATAGTGGGAAGGAGATCTGTGCTCTTTCCTAGTTAAAACAAATTCAAGGGCATGAGATTGAAAAAGCAATGAAATAAACAGCAAAATCTTAGTGTTGAAAAATATATATTTGTTGTAAATTATGAAAAGGGAGTCCTTTATATTGCTTTTCAACACTTCTTGTCCTGTAAGTATTTTAGCCAATGATTGGGAAGAGTAAGAAGAATGAGAATTTGAAATGGACAGGCCAAGACCACACATCTTTTTTAAATACTTGGTGTGTCTGAGCCTCTTAGACAAATTCTGAATCAGATCCACTGAAAGGAAAGGAAGAAATCAGACTCATACCACGGTGACTTTTCTTCTTTCCATGTTCAGAAAAAGGCCAGCAAAGTGCTCTTCTGAGAGCTGTTGAATAACAATGGATATGTGTATTGTGAGGACATGTTTGAAAAAAGATGAAAGGAACATACGAAAAGGTACTAAAATCAAAACTGTCATTCAAGAAAATCATAACCTCAGCACACACAAATATTTTTTTAAAAATTGTGGCCAAATTTTTATTTCAGAGATTCAGTCTTGAAGTAGTGTCCTAAAATTTTGTAAAATAGTGGTAAATTAAAAACGCTCTTGAGTAAAAATGATACAATACTGGCGTATGAACTCTTGAAGAAAAACAAAAACAGATTTTAATGTTTATCTCCAAACATGTGCTTGAAACGGACTTTATGGTGGTTGAGCAGGAAGCTATCTCTGAGCCTCTGTATGTAAAGGGTAAAAAACACTGATTAAACAAAAGCTTTTGTAATATATGTTGATATCTCCATATACAGTGTCAGAAAGTTAGTCATCATCCCTAGAGCATGCAATTAAAGAGACAAGATCAAACTTTATTACATCAATATTCTTGGTGCAAAGCAAATTTTTGTAAATAGATTAAATATTCCAAATATGTTTACCTAAACTTCCTCAGCAGGGGGAAAACAGAGACACTGGAAGGAACAAATGAAAATTGCTAACATGTAGGAAATTTAAAGTAAGGTTTAGTTACAGACTGAATAGTCTGGTTTCACTTCTTATGTATTTAAAAGATATGCATATAGGTATAGGTAAAGTAATTTTAAAAATAAGTATGACACTTGATGTTGGAAAAAGAAATTCAGGAGTGATGTGCATTTTGTATGTAATATACTTTGTACGTGTGCAGAGAAAGGCCATCAACCTTGTAAATTAATTAAAGTTGATGAGCAATCAAGGGTATGAAAATAATTAGTATAGCATAAATTAATTCATGAGCTCTGTATCAACTTGAAGCTTACAAAGTAGAGCAGCCTGATGTAATCAATCCCAGTTGCAAGGTAAAATTTTTATATAAATTACAGAGAACCAATAAGAAACACATGCAGATTGTAATGGTTCCCTGTTATTCATTAGAAGGCATGATGCTCAATTAAAGAGACCCAACTAGTGGCCCAAATGGCTAATGAGGCAGGTTGGCATCACTGAAAACTTGTCCAGCCTGCCTTGCCAATACAGGTACACACAGCTGAAGACCGAGTCCTTTGTTCCTCGATTTTACCATAGGACAGCTGGTTCCAGTGATGTGCCACCTATACATTATGCACAAGAATGAGGTTATAGGACTCAGCCAAGTGCTCAGAAATGGAAACTTTCATGAAGATGGCATGTGGCATCTTCTCAAGGTGTTAGTTTTGTTTTCTGCTGGTGGAGTTCCACCTGTGAGACTTGAATTTGTGCTGAGAGAACCCTAAACATCTTCCTAAACTGGGAACTTAGGATAAGCAGCACTCTTCTGTCTGTCTTCTGGATCACTTCTGGATCACTCTTCTGCCTATCTGTCTGTCTTCTGGATCCTTGTAGGCCTTCAGCAGGAGCAGGATGCACAAAGACTGTGGGTATAAAAGTGTTCTGAGATTGCCCTACGTCATTCTGGATTTCTAACTTAGAGGTCTACATGCCCAGTGGGACTGTCCAGACATGATTCTTCTCCCTCTTCCCTCAGGAGGCTGGGAAGAAGCCAGGAAGATTCTCAGATGTTTTATTTTCCCCGTGGGACAGCCATGTCCCAAAATACAATAACATAATTCATCAATTCCAGTATTCTTGAGCCTGCAAAATACTTGGATTGTTTGCCATTGAAAATGTGATCGTGCATAAACATATGGAGCTTGTTAATAACAAGAAGGAAAGTAAAGTAAAATAGGCACTGTATTTTACTGAGTTTTAAGGAATATACATTGTTACTTTCTAAGAGAAAACGTAAATGTTATTTTGAAACCTATTATAGAGCAATGTACCTAACAGATTTCTGCTAAAGAATGTTAGGTTTTCTAAGAGCTTATTAAAAAATTACTCATAGTATTCAGATTCCATTATTATGCTTTATGCAATCTGTAATGCATTCCCATCTCTCAATACTATTTACAATATTTAACTAAGAAAATCTATGGCTATCCACAGCTATCCTCTTTGAAGGTTACTGAGACCTATTAACACCTAGTTATAATTGCATTTTACATGAGGTTTCCTTAAGGTTTAATTTCCAGTGTACTGCTAAATAAAATAAGATACTTAGCTGTGTTTCAAAAACTTCATCTGAAAGTAAAAAAAAAAAAAATCAATAGAACACTGCTTTGGTATTCCCTTATTCTCTCTCTCATACTTTTTTACTCATACATTCATACACTTTTTAAATTGAACTAATTAAGCAAAGCTGATAATATAAACATATTTCAGCACGTGTACTTTCATTATTTTTATTTTATTCCTTTTTTCCCCATTTGCTAGCCCTGGGATATAGGAGCTAAATAATCAGTAAGCAATGTCTGTGCGTGTTTGGTTTTGCAAGCCAGAATTTTCACACTGTAGACAGATGAAAATCTTGGAAATACTGGTGTACAATACAAGTAGATATCCTATCTATTTTGAAATGACCCCATAAGGAAGAGAAAGAGTGGATGGCACAGAATGGAATTTATGGTATCTCTTATAACAAGAAGCATGAAACAAGATCCCTTGGATACAGTTATTAGCACCTGTCACTTTGTGGGTCTCTGAAAGTGGATCTGTTTTCTGTTAGATGTATTAATCATTGTAAACTACTTTAGGCACATTTACTGAAGGAGAAATGTTAATATCCAGCAATTAAACTGATGTGGAGACTCTTCAGCTTCATGCTCAACAAGTATTCTTGTAAGATCATAGACTTCAGAGCAGTGAGTTATATTGTATGATAACTATTAAACATACAGTAGGAATTGTCTGCTTGGGGTCTTGGAGTTCTGAGTTACATCCTCAGTCTCTTGGGTCCCTACAGAGGCGACTTGGTCTCACATTTCACTGGAGGTCACAAAACAGCATTCTGCAAAGACAGCCAGACTAGGCCTGATTAACTGGTCTGTATGGAGCAATCTGTCAAGTTCTGCACCACCACCATCTCTTTTTCTTTTGCCTGCTTCTACAGTGATGAAATTGAGTTCATTCTTTTTCCTACTTATTTAGGAACTCGTTCACATAGTCACAATAAAAAAAATCTCTCATATCAATAGTGATTTCCCTGGCAAATAAATTAATTTTGATGGTATATGTCACTAATCCACTTAATTAAATTTAGCAAGATGGAATCCCAGGGTGGCTCAAAGTCATTAAAACTTATGTTGTTATAGCACTGTCCTGCCTCAAAGCTCATGTCTGTAGGGAATGATCAGGACCCTGATCTATCTGAGGAGTGATTCTCTTCAGTTTTTCTTGTGGAAGTTTTTCTCTGGTGAGGATTTTCTTGTTTGTTTACTGGATTTTTTAAATCATGTTACTTTTATAATATATTTTTGCCAACAAATAGTCTGACTGACAGATGACAAATCAGCTAAGTCAGTCTCTCAAGGTATCTAAAAAACTTGGAAGTAAAGGATGCCATTTCATGTAGAGATTATTTAATGGAAAATGAACTACCTGCTGTGAGTAAGTTTCTCATTGATGAACCTCCACAGAGAAAGTCATGCCTGAAGGACTTAGTGCTAATGCTGGCTGTGTTTGAGCACAGAAATTATACTTCCTTAAGGAAATGACAGCCTAGATATTAGCAATAACTAATGATTTTTAATGGAACTGGTAGTTGTTTCAGAGCAGAAATCTGGTTTAGGTGATAGAGGGGTATAGATGGTGCTGCAGGTCAGTTGTATACAAAGTGTGGGGAAAAAACCCTGACTTTTCTGATAGATATGTGAGGGATCTGTAACAGGTCAATGCTGAAAAAAAGGCTTGCTAGCCTTGAAACAGCATATTACACTCTTTAAAAGGTTAAAAAAATAGTAAACATAGACTATGAATAGCTTTACTCAACAGTTATTCAAAACTAACAGAAATCTCTGCTCTTCTCAATTTACTTTAACAATGGAATCCAAGAAGACTTCAATTTTTCCTGAATGAAGAAATTATATTTCAAGTATCTTCTTCCTGTTATCAATTTCTTGCCAAACACTGGCCTGAGAGAGATAACACACATCCTTGAGGACTAGGATATTTGTAGAGCCCCTTTGTTCTGAAAGGATCCTGTCAAACAATTGCTACAGCAGTAAAATATGTTCATAGCTATTCCATAGAATGCATTCCACTACCAGAAAGCGAAACACGGCCTCTGAGTGTTCTTGCTTCAGTATTATTTTCTGGAAAAATAAACATGTATTGAGTTTTCAGTGTTTTGAACCAAAGACTTCTGACAGGCAATAAGGAAGAGGGTTAACTCAGCAGGGAAGAGATGTCAAACAGTCCTGTATTAATTGTACATCATCAGATTTGAAGAGTTCAGTATTTATGATACTCTGCCTGATTACTTATACACTGTGCTGATTTGCAACAATACACAAAACACCTTCTAGGGTGTAGGAATGTATTTATTTGAGTATTTATACTCCTGCTGCCCCAGGTTCAAAAATAGGGTTAGTCCACCAATTGAGTAACCTTGCAGTTTGGCTGGTATGAAGCAGCTGAAAAGTAGCCCTGATGACAGTCAGAGAGCACTTGCAGCACAGACCTACTGCTAGAATATATATACAAGATAGAATAATAAGAGCTGCAAAGTTAATTCACACACACACACACACACACATAAACCAGAATTTAAATAGTTCTTCTTAAATTAAGAGAGCACTTAATTTAATTTATCATCAGTGCATGTCATTTCCTAGTGATTCAAAAAGTTCACTTCTGTTATTTTATCCAGGAAGAAAGATGATCATACCTCTCACTTAGAATCTCCTGAAATTAATTCAGATTAACATCCTATTACACCAAATGAAAACTGAACCAGAAATCCAGGTATCAGCCTGAATAAGCAGGGTGCTCATGAATCTGAGAAGTGATCAAATCTTGTCTGGCATGACCATAGAGAACTGAAACAGGATGAGAAGATCTTGAGGTGAGCCAGCAGCCACAGACAACATCCTGTGGCACAATGTTGCACCAAAAAAATGATAAAATAAATGCGTAGAAAGCAGGGCTTTTGGGAATTAGAGTGTGACAAAGACTCCATGTAAAAGCAAATGAGTAACCAGAATACAGGGACCCTGTTTTGGAAGATTGAAGGTTTGTTAATATAGGACTTGTTTCATTTACAAATCTAGGAACCACCAAAGTTTTGTCTCTTAGCTGATGGGTTTATATCAGCTAGGGGAAAATTATTATAATATGATTTAGTTTAATATAAAGTCTTTTTCCACTGTGAAACATCATAAAGCGGTCAGGGATTGAAGGGACTTTAAAATGTCCAGTGCCCTGCAATGATCAGTGACATCTTTCAACTATCTCAGGCTGCTCAGACCCCTGTCCAACATGACCTTGATTGTTTCAGGGATGGAGCATCTACCAGCTCTCTGGGACACCACTTCTTGTGTTTCATCACCTTAATTGGAAAAAAAAAAAAGTTCATTATATGTACTCTGAATCACCCCTCTTCCAGTTTATAACTTGTTAGATTGCTACAGGCACCTGGCCCTCTCTTTCTTATAAGCACCCTATAAGAATTGAAAAGAGGAAAAAAGGACTCCTCAGAATGTATGCTTTGCCTTTATGTCTCTATTAACCCAATAAAATATGAAGAGTTAGAGAAATCTCGAGTGTCACATTAAATAAATTTTGCAGGTATAAGTACCTGGAGGTCAAGAGTTGGAAAAACCCATTATTAAATCAGTGCAACCTGTTCTGCAGGGCTCCTGCTCTGGAAAATCCTACTGATCTACTAAGATTTTGGTTGTGCAATGCAACAAATGGCAACTGTTTGCCAACAGACTCCTCTGAGCAGGCTGGTAATGGTCGTGCTCTATTCCTCCTACTCATGTTACCAGGAATCACCTCGGACTTCCACCAGTCCCTGTTATGCCTGCCCATGAGATAAGAAACTGAACATTAATCATGCAAAGGCTTATGTCAATTCATAGGAAAGAACTGACATTTTCACTGAATCATAGAATCATTTGGGTTGTCACGTGATGAAACAAGCAGGCAATCCCTGCATTATGAGGGGATGTTCTCCAGAAAAATATCATAGTTCTCCGTCATGTTTTGCAATTTTAATCTTATCATCTTTGGATTTTTTGGAAAAAAAAAAAAACCACAGAGCTTTTTTCCTCTTCAATGTGTTGCTGCTATCTAATCAGCCTGTGATTATTTCCTCTGATTTACTTCCTCACTCATGCATCTGAATCTTGTGTGCTTGCTTGTGCAGCTGCAAGTATCAAAGAGGAGTGTTTTCCAACATAAAGCACAGCTATGAAAATGTGGGGGAGACATATGCTACTTGTAGGCAGTCACTCCTGCATAATGGTTGCAGTTCTCATCATTGAGGAAAGTGGGTACTTCTTATATTTTTGCTCAAATCCATCAGCTACTTAATTCTTAGGACTACAAAGTCACAGTGAATATGGATTAAGCTTTTGAGAGAGGAATAACAAATTGCATAAATATAGCATGGGAAAGAGCCACTGAAGTAAACTCTAACAAAGAATATTCAGGATGGAAAAACATCTTGCAATGACCACAATAGTGAAGCAGCTGGGATAGATAGCACAAGAATATCTTCATCATTTCAAGCTGGAGGACAGATCTTCCTTGAGAAGAGGTTAGGGAGATAGTTTTAGGAGTGACCTAGATTTAGCTATTGAGCTGTTATGAGGAACAGGGTAGACTAGAAGATCTCCTGAGATTCCTTCCAGTCCTGTGATACTCTAATCCCTCCTTTCTTAGAATTTAGTAATTAATAAAATCATTACTGTTGCTCACTTGACCATGAAGGTGTCCATCCACATTTGTTTGTTCACACATGGGCTGGTCACATACATCCCTGTGGCAATTATAACAGTAATTGTACATGTAATAGCCTCAAGGGAAGATTGATTGCAGCTTGTGTGAGTGGAGGTTAGCAAATTGGCTGAGACTCCAGCCCATTCTCCTGCCCTCTGAAGCTTTTATTTTGATGTATTGTAATGTGTTTTATAAAAATCCATTACTCTAATGCTCTAAAGCAGGAGCTTTACCTCAGTCCTCTCATTGATGTTCTACAATATAATTCAAAAGAAAGGATAAAGCAGATAAATATGTTCTTCATCTCCTAACTAAAGGGCAGGTGGTCTCCCAAAACCAGAACTAAATCAACCCTGCAGTAAATTTAAGCCAAGCCTGAAGCAAGCCAGCTGGCTGCAAAAGCTTTAACAGATTGCCTGCATTATCATCAGCACAGCACTCTCTGCTAGTGCAGTCTGGTCCTTTCATGCTGGGTTTTTTTTCTGTTTGGCTTTTCATTTTGTAGAATGGCAAATTTCAGCTGACATCACTGTTCAAAAATTGTCTTTTGTGTGACTGGAGTGAATCATGTTATAATCTGTCATGGGCTACTTGTAACCTCAAATCTAATTTTGGAGTTGTCAGTTGCTCCTTCCCAGAAGCTGGTGATGGTTACCTGATTGTTGTACTTGACAGCAGGTGCTCTAAGGTTTTGAAGGGTTAAGTGATCTTAACTTTCATTATTTGCTCATAATCATGTTCAAAATTTACAACTTTTCAAATAGAGATTCAACAGTTATGGTGAAAGAAGAGTTGCTCAGAGGAATATCAACTTTGAAAATAAAATGTCAATGTTGGTTTGCTACATATTCTAAAGTGTGTCACTAATTCAAACAATACAATCACACAAAGGATAAGATTGACAATTCTATTTGTATTTTAGACAGTTCTTGGTCTCTCTCTGAAAATAACTGACCAGTTTAAAAAAGAAGTCCCTATATTTTTAACGTTTAAAGCCTTTTGTACCTTCTTCACTGTATCTTCTGAAGTCTATTTGTAGTTTGAGTGCCCTTCACTTTTATTTTGACTAGCACACTTTATTTCTTATGCTTTTAAACAGATTGTCATGAGTACAAATATGCAAACTGATTACTGGAAAAAAAAAACTATGATTTTGCTATGGAAATAAACAGTATCTCTTTGTTCCATGAAAAACTACTGTAGAATAATTCACCTTTCAAAATAGACTAAGAAACATGCTGAGATTCATCCACTCAGAAGCTGTGATCTAAAGACGATAGAGTAGATGTATTAAATTATTTTTTAAAATGTTTGGTGCAACATTTTAAAAATGTTTCTACTATAGAAACATTTTAAAGACTTGCCAAGCATAGGACCAAACCTTATAAAGATAAAGCATCAGACTATAACTCCAGGAAGCAGGGCATAACAAAACCTCTCTTGATTATTTTTAATCAGTCTTGGGAATCCAGAGAGGTCCTATCTGGCAGCTGGCATTGTCCCAGTTTTCAAGAAGGGCAAGAAGGAGGACCCCAGAAACTACAGGCCTGTCTATCTCACCTGAGTGCTCGCTAAAGTTATGCAGATTATTCTGGGAGGTACCAAAAAACACCTGAGAAACAATGCAGTCATTGGTCACAGCCAGCACAGCTTCATGAGGGGAAAGTCCTGCTTATCATACCTGAATTTTATTTTATAACAAGGTAACCAATCTAGTTGAACAAGGAAAGCCAGTTGATGTAATATTTTGGGATTTCAGTAAAGCTTCCAATACTGTCTCACAACAGATCCTTCTGGACAAAATGCCCAGCATTCAGCTGCATACACACATCATGCAATGGGTGAGCAACTGACTGGCTCACGGGTCAGGCACAAAGGGTTACAGTGAATGGGGTGAGTAACATCAGACTGGGGATCTGTCACTAGTGGGGTTCCTCGGGGCCCCATCCTCGGCCTTGTGCTCTTCAACATGACTTGGACGCAGGACTGGACAGGATACTGAGCAAATTCACAGGTGATACCAATGTGGGAGGAGCTGTTGACTCTCTCCAATGCAGGGAGGCCCTGAAGAGAGACCTTGAAAAATTAGAGGGCTGGGCAATCACCAACCATGTGAAGTTCAGTGAGGGAAACTGCTAGATTCTGTGCCTGGGATGGGGCAGTCTGGGATGTACGTACAGATAGGGAAATGAGATGCCGGAAAGCAGTGCTGGGGAAAGGAACCTGGGGGTCTTGGTTGATGGCAAGTTGAACATGAGCCAGCAGTGCCCTGGCAGCCAGGAGGGTCAGGAGTGTCCTGGAGGGCATCAGGCACAGCATCAGCAGCTGGTCAAGGGAGGGGATTGTCCTGCTCTGCTCTGCACTGGGGCAGCCTCACCTCGAGTCCTGTGTGCAGTTCTGGCTGCCACAATATAAAAAAAAGCATTAAACTTTTAGAGAGTGTCCAGAGGAGGGTAACAAAGATGGTGAAGAGCCTTGAGGCAAAGCCATATGAGCAACAGCTGGAAGCACTTGGTCTGTTCAGTCTGGATGAGACTGAGGGAAGACCTCATTGCAGTTACAACTTATCAGGAGGGGAAGAGGAGGGGCAGACACTGATCTCATCGCTATGGTGACCAGTGGCAGGACCTGAGGGAATGGCCTGAAGTTGTGTCAGAGGCAGTTTAAGTTGAATATTAGAAAAAGGTTCTTCACCTTGTGATGGTTGGGCAATGGAACAGGTTCCCCAGGGAAGTGGTCACAGCACCAAGCCTGAGAGAGTTGAAGAAGCATTTGGACAATGCTCTCAGGCCCAGGATGTGACTTTGGGGATGGTGTTGTGCACTGCCAGGAGCTGGATTCAATGATCCCTTAGGATCCCTTCCAACTCAGCTTATTCTGTGATCCTGTGGAATAAGACGTAAGTAGCAGCTATTTATAGCCAAAATTGAAATAATGAAATCTTTGGCTTTTTGCTTTCTGCTATTGGAACTACAAAAAGTCTGTAACACTTCATTTTTCCTTTAGTATTTAGTCCTGTGTTTATTTTTCCTTTAGTATTTCCCAGTTCTCTAAATATTTGCTTCTTGGCATGTCTAGACATGCCTCAGCGTTAACACATCTGAACAGTTCAGAATGTAGCTAACACAAAGACTAATGTTCCTATAAAAGTCTTAGGACTTGGTAAAGAAGATGCAGTCTGAGATTTGTTAATATGCAAGAGAGGGTTTCTTGCTGGGGATTTTTTTTCCTCGTAGGTTCAGTAGGAGACAAAAAAACTCTCCTTTCATCCTTTATATATATATTTTTTTTCAGGTTTTCAGAGCAAGTGTGGAAGCCCTAGGTCCATTATATTTCTGTACATAGCATGGTGTTGAAGGGATTCTATTGCTCATTGCATGCTCCCTAAAAGATTCCTGAAGTATTAGCTAGAGCAGACTGGAAAACAACCCTTGCTGAAACTATCCCATTTTGCAGAAACATTCTAAATTTCTTGGCCAAAATAATGAAATCTGTAACATTAGGTAACGAGTGGGAGAAGACCTGGTCTCTAGTCTGTGTTTCACTTGCAGTATTTTATTCTGAGTAAGGTCATAAATTACCACTACTAAAGGACTGCAACTGACTACTTTCTTTTCCCAACAAGTTTCCTAAATATATAATACAAGATGTTCCTGCTGTCTCTGGATCAGTAAGAGTTCAGCGTGTACAAGTTAATAATGAACTAGTGACAGGAGAAAGGGAATACTCTTCTGACCAATCCTGCTCCCTTCTTTACCCAAAAGAGATAACACTAAACCAGATATAGAAATAGGAGTATGAGATTGCAAAGAGGAATGAAAGCAGATGGGCTTTGCCATATATGCATGACTGAAATGAGAGTGGGTAGGAGAGAGTGGTCAGGACAATAATAGCTTGTCATCCTCCAAATAGCTCTTTGTGAAATAAAAGGGTGATCCCTGTTTATTTCAAGCTTCTATGGCCTATTTTAAGAGGACATGGTGTAGTGGTCAAGACCTCTCTATGACCCTGAATTAGTCATCAAGGACCTGAGTGGAATTCAAGTAATGACATTATTTTTTATTATTTTCCTGTTGACTGCTACTGGGGTGCAGTCTCTGGGACTAGAACCCACTCTGAGATCTCCACTTCTCCCATGCACTGCTTAAGGACTGTGAGTACTGACTGCTCCACTGCCAGCCACTTGCAATGATGTTCCCTGATTGCAGTCTTTAATTCTGACTCAGGAAAGAAGTTCTGTTCATTGATATCCATATTCTCCTGGAGAAGAATATGACAGCAGTGAATATGGAAAAAAAGCAAACTGGAATTTTTCTGCTATTCCTTCATTCCCATTCATTGACTTGATTTAAAAACAAATTCACACACAGAGCTTACAAACAGATTAGAAATTTCAATCAACAATTGTTTCAGAACTCAATCATATAAGCTAAACCTCTGAGTTACTGTTAGGAAAAGCACAATGGTATTCTCTGTAGGTGCACAAAGTTTTGTACTATTGGTGGCAAACATGGGGGCAAACAGTGATATTAATCTAAATATGAATAAAGATTCTCAAGTAGCAATTTAATAGTTGTGTCTCTATTAATGCATGTCCATCATCTAGAATCTACCTCCTGTCTTATTTATGATCTCGTAGACAAAATTCTGATATGACACAAAGTTCAAAATCATGTACCAAAGTTGTTCTACATCATATTTTTGAAGTGAGAACGAAGTGCTATGTTCCCACAGAAGTTCAGTACTAATAGCTGGACCAAAAGGCTATTAAGTAGGGACACATAGTCAAACAGCCCTGTAGTTACAAGCACTCTTCAATGTAATCAAGTTGTCTCAAGGCTGAATCTCCTAAATGTTCTTCTTGGATTTAGGTTTAAACCTAAGAGGCAGATGCAATTTGCAACAAGCAGCCTATTTCTAAATTCTTATAAGATGTCAAAGGCAGAAATCCTTCATCCAGTTCCCAGCATTTTAAAATGGTAATGTTAACTGTAAGAAGAAAACACACCAAGATTCTGACTCCAGTGGGGCTGTTTAAGGAATAACAGCAACCAGCTCTTTTTCCTTAGCTTAAATGCTTCAATTATTATTGTTTTCAATGGTTCAAAAATCCTTAGGATTATTTCAGTAAACCTATGTTAGAGAGAGATATTCCATGTGAATTTATGTTGACAAAACCGAGGAGGTGATAATAATCCCAGAGAGAAAACAAACGCACAAATGAAGCCCCTAAAACCATGGAATACAACAGCAGAGAAATTGAAGAATAGAAGGAGTATTAATGCTGATAAACAGGCTGCAAAGAAAGGCAAGTCTTACTAAACACATCTGATTTAGTCTTTAACACAAGTGCAACTGTTAATCAATAAAAAGTTGATTTTCAAACACAGCAGGCCATTCAGTTTGAGGTGGTTATCCAAAGAAACAGATCCTAAAGAAAGTACTCCTCCACCACTTCTGAAAATTCAACTAGTGTGAGCTCTAGTCTCTAGGTTTGCATTCAGATAACTCCTGAAATTGTTTTGATGGCAGTCTCTCAACAACAAGTTTTTTTCATTTTATCATCTGGTATTTGACCTCAAGTATTTTGTTTTCCTCATAAACTAAGTATCACACTTGGCATGTTAGTCTTTCAGCTACCATAGTGTGTCAAACATAGGGGTATGAGATTGGATAAAAAATGACATTTTTCTAACCTAATTTGTTAGGCAGTGACCAAAGAATTATATTAAATTTTTAATGTTTCTCTGTCTCTCTCTTCTCACTCTTTTTTACCTTTCCTTATTCTGGTTTCCTTTTGTCACAGTCTGCATGTCTCTTGCTCCTTTGTGCTCAGTTTTGTATATTCTTTTCCTTTCTTTTCTCTTGCTCTCCCTTCACCTCTCTTTCTGCTCTGTTGTGCTTCATTTGTCATTCAGGCAGCTTCCATTACTATAATACAGTCCAAAAATTTTCAACTTGTTAAGAACTTTATGAATATTTTAGTGCTACACCCAAACCTTGAAATATATTGCTGGAGAAAAATGAGATAGACTAAAAACAAATAACTTTTAAAAAGCACTGCTCTGGAAACTGAAATTGTAGATCAGTGTGAACTCATAATTACCAGTTACAAACAGATAGAATAAGATAGAAAGGAAGAGTTCAAACAGAAACTTTTAAAAGGTCTTATATAACTGCTGGATTTTCCGGTGGCTGCACAAGAATTACATCTCACAGCGACTAGGAAAAACAACCCCAATGGCACCGCTGGGACATAAGGGCTAACATACAAATTGTGACTAGTGCAAAGAGCTTATTTTCATGCAATCCAAATTACATAACACTAAAATACTTTTGTTTTGCTTAAAGACCATGTCAGTGTCATTGCTGTCTGCGTGACTTTTAAAAGCGCATCTCTCTTAAAGGGGCGAGCCCTAGAGTGCACACTGAAGTCACAATTCCCCATTTTATTTCATGGACCAAGTAACAAGGAGTAGTTTTCCTTGGCTCCTCAAGTTAAGCATAAATCAATCTTAAAAATTCTGGGACTGGTGGAAAACAAGGCAGAGTTTTAGCATGAAGGCAGGTCTCAAGGTAAGTAGTGGGCACCTATGTAGAGTCTTGCTGTTTCTTCAGTGCAACTCCCATCAGTGAGCTGGACGTGAGTGCAGACAGCTGAACTCCCAGAACAAGGGAAGCTTGTCAGGGCCCTGACACTTCCCTGGAACTTGAGACATATTTATAGGCAGATATGAAGAATGCCCCAATTCATACAGCGCACCATTGTCAAAGTGTAACACTTTGTATTGGGATGCTAAAGAGCAGCATTCATACAATGACTGAATTTTCATGAACTACAGGCTCTACCAATTGTGAACCAAACTTGAAAATATAGGGCTAGCATTCCCATTCATCCTATCCATTTTCAATAGAGACATATTCTATTCAATAAAATAGAATTTGCAAGATTGTAAATTGTCTTCATATAAATGTGAGTTGTTAAGCGCTCTAAGAGTAACTCCATTCAGCAGTCACTTAGAAGGGAACATTTGTATTGGTTCCCACAGGAGGGATTTCAGAGCAGGTGACCAGGATGTGCAACCTGTACAGTTTAAAAACATAATTTATGTCAATGATGCAGATGTCATATATAACTGTACACTACAAAAATACTTGGTAGAATTTATCAGCATGGTGAAAAACATGCCCTCAGTTAGGAAAACACTCTGACTTTAGGCTTCTGATTCCCATGAATTTGCATCTAGTAGTTGAAGGAAACCTTATTCATACTGTCAAGGTTTAGTCCTTTCATCTGAAATCTCTGATTAGCCCAATTGTCTGTAGAATGTGGGTAGTTTCAAAAATTGCATAGATTGCAGTAGACTGAGGGTAAGCACACAGAAATGTATTATGGAAAAACAAACCATCCAGAGTCTTTCAGTAAAAAAACAAGAATCAAAAGAATTAAAATGCAAGATGTTGGGAGATTGCTGCATGTGACTGCTGACATTACTGCTTGCCAAGGAAATTCCTGGATGAATTCAGTAGGATCTATTCCTTTGTAACAAACTGCATCATCATTGTAAAACTTCTCTTGTATTTTCCTGCTGCCTCTGGGAAGTGTAGCTTGCAGAGTAAAACAGCAAGCCCCAGAAATGAAACAAGGGTTAAGAATTTCTAGGAAAAGGGAGAACAAAGAGGTTATGGGTTGATTTTAAGCCCACAGATGACACAAAATGTGGAGGGGGAAGAGAAAAAGAAAAATGGAGACAAGACAAGAAGCAAGAGGATATTGCTTTCTTTCCTGTTTCCCATTAACCTGACTCATTGGAACCTGACCCTAGACTAAGCTACATGCTTGTGCAATGTTCCACAAACAAGAAGTCAATATCTTGTCCTTGAAACAAAGATGTTCAAAAAGCACAGTCAGACACTAAAAACAGAGTGATAACATCTAATCATTGAGATGTCTGCCTAGATTTCAAGGTGGGAAGTGAAAATAATTGTGGCATACGAACAAGGCTAATTTTGTGTCAAAGGAATGCTAATTTTGCTAATTTGACATAACTGAGGAATCACATTAGGAGCTAGTGAGATAAAACAAGCAGCTAGATAGTCTGCTGAAGAAGATAGTTTATTTCTGTAGAAGGTTACTGTTTGGTAATGCTGATTCAGAAAAATCAGCAGGAGACTTAGACTGGAAGTGACCTCTAGAGGCCATCCAGTCTGACCCTGTCACCAAGCAAGCTGACCTCCTAAGTTAAATCAGCTTGTTTGGGGCCTTGCCCTGCTCATTCTAGAAAATCCCCAAGGCCAGAGATTCCATCAGCTCTCTGGTGAATCTGTTTCAGTGCTTAACCACATACATCTTTACTTTTTCCCCCATTTTTTTTTTCATTTCTATACTACATCTTTTATCTACACCTACATACACATTCCCGTCTTCTCTGTTCTGACAGGGGTTTCTACCATCCATTATGCCAAATACAGATATGGCAAGGTGTATATTCAAGTGCTGAGGAAATGAAAACTGTAGGAGAGGGCAGCTAGAGGATATCTGCCCTCTAGAGGATATCTTCCTTCTTGGGAGACCCTACGTGGAGTGCTGTGTCCAGCTCTCAGGCTCCCAGCATAAGAAGGACATGGAACTGGTGGAGCAAGTCCAGAGGAGGGCCATGAAGACATCAGAGAGTGGAGAACCTCTCCTGTCAGCACAGGCTGAGAGAGTTGGGGCTGTTCAGCCCGGAAAAGAGGAGGCGCAGGGGAAACCTTAGAGCATTTTCCAGTACCTAAATGTGATCAACAAGAAAGCTGGAGACAGACATTTTACAGGGGCATGCAGCATTAGGAAAATGGGAAATGGCTTCAGACTGGAAGAGGGTAAGTTTAGATTAATACCTAGGAAGAAATTCTTTGTTGCGGGGGTGGTGTGGCACAGAGAAGCTGTGAATGCCCCTCCCTGGAAGTGTTCAAGGCCAGGATGAATGGGACTCTGACTAGCCTGTCTAGTGGAAGGTGTCCCTGTGAACTTAAAGGTATATTCCAACCCAAACTATCCTGTGATTACATGATTCTGTGACATCTTCTCATCACCTATTGCTTTTTCAAATTCTAAAACAGTAATCTTTCTTCTCCATGCACAAGAATATTGTAGGCCATGTAAACCTGATTGCTTAAAGTATCACTGAATGTATTAAGAACAGCTGAGCTGAATTGTAAAAATCACTGCATTAGACCAGGTCTGTAGCAGCCATATTTATAGCAATGATCACATTTTAACGTTTAAAGAGTGGAAAAATTATGATTTCTCTACAATTTCAATTTGATAAAACTGCTTTCTTAACAAGAAGAAAGAATTTAATCAATATGAAAGATTTGCAATTATAAAGGGAAATGACCTTCTAATATTACAAGTGGAATGGCTAAAATTGTTCAGAAAGGCAGGATAAGATATATTCTGTTTCCTCATTTTATCTAATGATTGAAATTATTTTACTGTGAAATAATTGCCTGTTTGTCACCCATCTATAGCTAATGAAGGGACAACTGCATGAATTTAGCCCACACATGTCAAATAGAACAAGTGGGTGAACTTTTAAGCATATTTAATTTATCCACAGTGGGCAGTACCATCTTTTTTTCTAGTGTGTTTTCCTTCTTCCCTTCCTCCCAGAATCTGCTGTCCCTTTTCCCTGTCCAAAAAAAAAAAAAAAAAAAAAAAAAAAAAAAAGGCTTTTTAATCTAGTATTTTATGGACTGACAGTCTCACTTTCTCACTTGCCTGCAAAACCACGACAGACCTGCACAGAGACAAGATCCTACACATGTACTTCCTGAAGCAGCAGGAAATGGAAAACAGGTAAGTGTCTTGACATGCTGATTGTCTGGAAGGTGTGAGCTGGCTACTTAGAAATGTGCTTACTCTAACTGGCCAGCCAGCTAAGAATCACAATTCTCAGCTGACGCCAAGCCAAACAACATAAATTATCTGTCACCTAAGGTATTGCTTACTGAGCTGTACTCTGCACGTGGATCCTCCATCATGCAGAAATTATTCCAGCAGCTGCCTGGTAAAGCTAAAATCACAGCACTCTCCTGACTTTCTTCCTTTTAGAAATTGAACATTTCTTTTTTTAAGACATTATTGGTTTTATTTATTTTCTTTCAGACAAATACATAAACAAAGTTTATTCAGAGTTGGAGGCAGAGTGATGCAATAAAAATCATCCTGAGGGATTAGCATAAGGGTATCTCTATGTTAATCACTGCGGTGATTGTCAGTCTTGCAGACATAGGCAGACTGTGTTTTCAAAGGAACATTTCTCCAAGGATTTACTGCTGTCACTGGCATAATAATACACTACAGTTTCTTATAAACAGCATATGGCCAAGGTGAAAGGAGCATTGCTTTTAATGAGCACCCTGTCTTCCTTTATTTACTAGATTGGAAAATCTAGTATCAGCATCTCCTAGAGGAGGGAATACTTTCAGAAAAAAAAATTACTTCCAGAATATTTTATCATGCACAAATAAATTGTTTTGCCATTACTCCCAGTGCATTGCACCTACATAGCTTCTGACTTGGGAAGTGTCTTGCATCTGACCAGATCAATATGAATTCAGAGGAAGATCCTTCAAGGCCATGTTTATTTGCAGCTGACTAAGCTGCAAGGTCTACTAAAACTGTCTTGGCTACCCCAAATCTCTGTGGTTTGGAATCCCTTGCTACAGCATACTTTGGAATACAGCATACTTTTACATCACATGTAAAACCAAGAAGCAAGTGGTGACTTCAGCCAGTGTTTACTCTAGAATTTATTCAGATTATTTCTTCCTTTTAGATAGATGGATAGAGCTGAAAATTCAGGAAGAAATTCTCATAAGAAGAGAACCTTAAAAACAATGGTAAAATGGAGCAGTAGATTTTAGCTTACCAATAGTATTTTGAGTTGAATAATTTTATAAGATTTTTTAGGTGATACATAAATGCATGGCCATGAGTGCACTAATAGGCCTAAATTGCTTTGACCAACCTCACTTTGGCTCTCCACCCACACAGACTCTGCAGATTGGTCCCAGAATTCCATTTAAGTTCAGCCTTATGCCCTCAGTTTTAAACTGAGCTGTGATGCTTTTGTAGGTGAAAAACATAACTGAATTTACTAATGCTCTGCTGGCTGCAGATCTTTGCTGTGGATGACTAGCTGAAATTGACCTTTTGAATTTTCTGTCAGGAACCTGCTAGCAAACACAGGATTATTGTAAGTTTTGGTAAAAATTGAGCTAAACCAAAGCAGAAAATTCTGAATCTGTTGATTAGTGAAAGAACACAAGACAAAACCACCTGTGCATCGACTGCATAGGTTTTGGTGAGCACAGCCCTGCAAGGGAAGCCACCAAGTATGTACGCATCAAATAGAGTAAGAAATCTATTATCTCATATCTATTATCTCATCTTTTTTTTTTTTTTTTCTTCCTTAAATAACCCTTGGATCAGCTATGGCTGTTGTTTGCTCTACTTTGTCTGTGATACCTGTAGTTGCAGTATCTTACTCTCTGTTTCTGGCTCTGTCTGTGGATTGATTTCAGACCTATTAACTTGTTTTCTGCCCTGCCTCCTTTTTTCTCTGGATGCACCTCCTCCTGACTGCAATCCCTGATGGCACAGCAGACCTCGTGAATCACTCTGCTTCGGTGGCACTCTGCTGTGACCCATCCTGCTCAAATATGGGGGCACTGGGGGGACAGAACCTCACTGGGGGAACAGAACCCCACCTGCACTACCACCACCCTCTGCTGTTGCTCACCCACCCTGCTCTGGCTCTTTCTTGGTGGTATCTCAGAACAACAACAATGAATGGGGGGGGCTAAATTTCCTGTGCTCCTAGAAATCACTTTCCTGCCAATTCTAGGCACAGCGCAGCCCACAGAAAGCCTGATATATCTTTAAGCATTTGCTTTGTTTTCACCTTTTTCTAGGAAAGTCATGGGGTAGAACTTTGGATTTGGGAAGAAATTAAAGGAAAAAATAAAAAGTAGAGGTCAAACAAATGGGAATGTATGTGAGAGACTTAGATTTTCGGAGTAAAGTGGAATATTCAGAGCTGCCAGCTTGGTCCTCAGGGGAAAGAGCAATTTCTTGCTCTGATCTGCCAGGACAGCAGGGACTAAGAGAAAGTCTTAAAAGTCACCAGGAACACTTTGTAAAAGCACTGAAATAGAACAAAAAAACCTGCAAGGGTTTGACAATAGATGAATAGAAATGCAACAATATGTTGAATGTCAAAGTACAGCAGTTTCCCATCATTTATTGGTGAACCAACAGCAAAACCTCAGAAACTAGCTGTAGGACAAAGTAAATCTCTGTGGTTAGTGAAATTGTCAACCACCAGCTTGAAGAAGTTATAGAAGAGGCAAGTAAAATGTTAAGACACATTTGGCAAATTATTTCCAGTTTTCTTCTTCAAATACTACTATGTACAAGCTCATTTAGAATATTGCTGTAATTTTGACCACCCATTTAAATTCATCTATTTTTTTGCCATATGTATTTAGCAACATAACAGGATCTCATTTCAATTTTATTTCTTGAGAATTTGGTTTGAGCCTAAGATACAAGCTGTCAGAAAACTAAAATATAAGGGCAGTAAACAAAAGGGAGAAGCTCTTCGTGCCATAACTTAATTTTGTTGGAGGAAGATCATTTGAACATTGGGTAGTAATCAGTAAGTTTAGTCCAATAGTTATAAGATCCTTTTATATTATAAAACAAATGGATGAGCACAAGAAGACTAAAGGATATTCAAAGAATATTTTAAGGGAACATGTCTCTCAATTTATCATATTTTTTCTTATGCTATTTTATTAATGTTTATTTATATTTTTTCTTATTATACTTTTCATATATATTTTTAATATGCATCAATAATGTTAATTCAATTGTTTGCAGTCTTTTTGTTCCAATCTAATGCCGCAAATAATACTTTTTCTTCCTCTAAAACAAATATAATAAAGATAACACACTTTAAAACTGAGAGTATAATACTGGTATGGAGTATGAGCCCACTTTCTAATATAGGATCTGAAACATGCTTTTACATTCTACTGAATTTCTCAGGCAGTATACTTCAGAAAGACAAGTCACATCCAAAGCTTTGGTCAACAGAAAGACTGTCCTCCATCACCTCCATCTTTATTAGAATGAAAATTGCAACTGGGTGATAGATAAGATAGAAAAATCTTCCAACATATGGAAATATTTTAATATTCCACTGTAGACTACAGAGAGAATCACCTGAAATCACTTTAAATGTCGATGTATTTGAAATAACTTTAAATGTCGATGTACATAAAAGAAAACACCTTCCGAAGCTTTGAAAATCATTAGGAGAGGAGGAAAAGTGACTGAACAGCTTTGATCTTCTCTATAAACAGTCTCTATGAGAGGAGAGTGTGCACACTTAACAAGCTTGCAGATGATGCTGAGCCAGCAGTTGTTAGGAAGAGCAAGCAATATTGCATTTCCAAGAAATAGAGCTCCCACTCAGAGAGACCATGACAACCAGAAAAGTGAGCCAACAGGAAACTTTTGAAGTTCAAATTGCTCAAGGAAGCATATAAAGAAAAAAGTAATAGAAAGATAATGATTATTAGAATATTGCTTTGATTTTGTACATGACTAGCTAATAAAATGTGATTTGATTTTTTTTCTTTTTAGTTGCAGAAGTGAATATAGACAAAATATGTTAGACAACTATGCAATCAATCATGCCCTGCAGAGGTTAGAAAGCTGTTCTGTGTCTCAGTAACAACAGTGATCAGCAAAGGAAATTGAGTGCAATGCTTTCAAAACAAAATGTTTAAAATCACAACAAAGAAACCCCCCACATACTTCACAAAGGATAGCTTTATGATATGTAGTTTCTTCCCAAAAGAACTGATGAGGTTTTAGGGACCCTGGAGGTTTGAAATATGTTGAATGATTTCTGGTGTGGGGAAAACCAGAAAAACACCACCAGTGGCTATGAAATACAGACGATGTTAATTGTGTTAAAAAAAAAGTGACTCTTTGGAGTATGCTTCTCTGCTCTTATACTCCACCATTAGCACCTTCTACTGATCACAGGTTGGAAATGAGATGCTGCGGATGGACCTTTGAACAAACACAGCTGTACTGAATCCTTGACAGCTCTCATGTTAATCCTCTTCCATTTTAAGTGAAACCACAAAGATTACAACCTCCTCTTCCCTTTTCTGCACCCCCTTTCACAAAGAAAGTCAAGGCATGTGTCCTGCACACACTACAAGAAATGTCTGTCAGGGAGACAGGGGAAAGTGCAGGGCACAAGTAAAGAGTCATTCAGGTGTAGTCAGGGTGCTCTAAGCCTCAGTCCAGTAGCAAATCCAGTCTCAGAACAACATTTTATATTTTCTTAAATGTATTGTGACTCATTGATGGGAAATGGGAAAAATAATAGCATCTATTTTTTGATTGTGTTTCTGTAATACCTAACACAAAGGGAACATCATTTGAAGCTTGTAGTGCTAGTACTAGTGTTATTGCTATTATTATTAGATTGTAGCTTTTAGCAGTGATCACTTCTAAACTAGAGAGCCTAATGCAAGCAGCAGAGAAGGAGGCCATAATTCAGTTCAGACAGCGACTTCACAAATTAGTTCCTTTCCACTATCCCAGGCATAACAAATCTATTTTTCAATGTCTCTTTTCTTTCAGTTCCTAGTATCTAAGCCTGATCCTTAAGAAACTGGGGAAGATGTAGAGGGGGTGAAGTCAGGATTAATGACTATAATAACATTTTTTACAAAGACAGAAATATTTATGTCAAATAATATTTTTCTATCTTTTTATAGTATATTTATCCTATAATTGCATAAATAATGAGCTCATTTGTCAAACAGTTTGCTATCCTCCCTTAAGCAAATAACATGTTTCAGAAAATCAAGGTATTGCGTTTTTCTTCTGGAGTATGTACACACAATGTTTAACACTAAGACTAAATGAGATTTTTTTTTTCTGGGAAGTTAGTTAGTTTTTGGCATAATTGAATAACTAAAAGCAAATACAATTTTTTTTTAAACATAAATGCACAAAGGCTTTTAGCAAATGAAACTATTTTAATAAATTTTTAAAATAATGAAGTAGAAAAAATTGTTATAAAACTAAATGCTTGCCTTCAAAATGCAAAGGGGGTAGTAAACAGCTATTTATTTCTCTTTTTATTAAATGAAAACAGGGTTTGGAAAAAAACCTGTGCACCCCTTCAGTTTTTTTAGGAAAGGTATAGCTAAGGTTCAATTTATTTTTAATTACAATATCAGTGATTAAAGAAAGCAGTATTCTGGTTTGTGGAGGAATAATGTGCTAATGCAACAAGTATTTCAGATCAGAGAGGAAGATTCTGTAGCTGCATCATGTGATGTCTTAAAAAGATCACAGTATGATCACAATTCACTGTGAAAATCATAAAGCACTGCTTGCCTCCTTTGGAAACAGAAACATTCCAGCAAGAATGGACTTTTGCAAGAGTCCAGTACATGGACTTTTGCAAGAGTTTGATGCCAAGTCAAAGAAAAAGGTTTCCTTTACTTACATGGAGTTCTGTTTCCCTTCTCTCCTTGTTAGAAGGTAAGCACACAGATGGAGATATGCGGGTTGCAGAGGAAGACCTCTCTGAAGCCCATTAGAGTTCTAATGCATGTCCTTTGGAAGAGCAGGCATTTTATGTCTACCTGCCAACACTGACTATATTATTAAAGCTCTTTCTCCACTGAGCAGGGGTTGTCTATATAAGTTTATTGCTACTGAACATACTGTGAGTATGTTCATGGCTGTTTCTTTGTCTAGAATCCTAATCCTCTATTTATATAGAAAGAAGAGATGGATCAGAGGTCAGGAAAAGTTAATTTCCTTGTGATTGAGAGATATAATAAATTGTAATCATAATTTTCAATTATTCATATAATTTCTAATTTTAATTCACTTTATGCCCCATTTTTTATCCCTTGATTATATTTCTCTCTAATCAAATTTGTTATCAATATGAAAGCTAAATCTCACTATGCATAGGTTCTTTGCTCAGTTATATACAGATTTTCCATGTTCATATTGTTTGCCACATAAATTCTTGGAAATTAAATTCTTTCTTTGATATTGAGATTTTCCAAATTGCAAGGAAACTGATCCTGAAAATGGCATTTAGCACTTTCCAAGTAGTGAAAATCCTACCAATTTATACTAAACTTTAAGACTATGGATTCCATTTGTTTCCGTTCCAAATTAAAAATACATAATTGTAAAAATGGGAACCTAAAAATTGATGCACAATAATTCCTCAAAAGCTAAGTCAAAAAACTGTGCACTGGTTTTGACAACTAACTACAAAGCAAAAAAACACACAAGGTTTTCATTTTTTTAGTGGAGACCATTGAGTTGAACCTATGATCCAATATCCCCATGGCAACTAGATCATGGCACTGAGTGCCACGTCCAGTCCTTCCTTAAACAAGTCCAGGGACGGTGACTCCAACACCTCCCTGGGCAGCCCATTCCAACATCTAATCGCCCTTTATATGAAGAAATTCCTCCTGATGTCCAACCTAAACTTCCCATGGGGCAGATTAGAATATCCTCTTATCCAGTCACTACTTGCCTGGGAGAGGAGGCCGACCCTCAGCTGGCTACAGACACATCCTCTGCAGTCTGGCTTCCCAAGAAAAGACAGAGGTGTGCAAACTTCATTTTTGTCCATTTGCAATCATCTGCAAGACTCTCAGGTATGAGAGTTTTGTGTGAGCAAGAGTGAAAAAGTTCTAAGGACAAATTCATTTGAGAATTACTATAATGGCAGAAGGACAATTATGAAAATTGTATTTAAGTGATCTGTATTTCATAAGAAAATAAGTATCAAAAAACACTTCATGATCTGTTGTTAGCACCTCTCAAGTCCCTTTGATGTGGTAGCTAAATCTAGGACATCAGAACTACTCAGATCTATCTTTAATTACCAGGAAAATAGTTAATATTTTGTATTTTTTGAAGTCTTTTAAATTGTTTTTATATACCTAAACAAAATGTGTTCTGATTCCCCTTCAGGAAAACAAAAATTTCCTCCAATTTGAGAAAGACACTGGTCAGCTTCATAAAATTACTTCACAAGTCAACAAAGATTTGGATGCTGAAGTGAATTTCAGAAGCCTCAAGAGAAGCCAAGGGACATACTCAAGATTTAAGAATAGAGTTGCATTTTCCCTAGAATTGGAATTTTGTTTTTCTCCAAATTGCTTATGATTTTTCAATAGGTGATCTTCAAAAGCAAACTTTCCAAAATTCCACTTTTGGATTGGGATCTTCCTGCAAAACACAACACTTAATTTCTTCTATATTATATTATCCCACATAAAGGAGTAATATTTTTTTTTTCAAAATTGATTAGCAAATGTGTATTTTCTTATTCTACTTGCCTAGAAGTTAAAGGTCAGTCCCTGCTGGCTCCATGACAGCCCATAAACCCACTTAGGAAAGATGTGTGCCCCACATGCTCAATTTCTGTTAATGTCCAGCTGCATGGCAAGTTGCAGTGTGGAGCCAACTCAGCCCTTTGGGATCTAAATCCCTTTTGGGATCTGCACACTTCCCCCTAGCCTGGATGAGAATCCTGTAGTCTCTGAGAATTCAGCAGCAGTCTATCCTAACATGTAAATTAACTCTGCTTTTAGTAAAGACTGGACTTTCTGAGGCCCCTTCTGGCCCTTATTGCTCTGTGATGATACTCTCCCTGCCCTTCACACCAGACCACAGCCCCAGCCCCACACTGCCACACCTACTGCCCCCACCTATTACCTACTACTGAAAACGAGCACCTTGTCTCTGTTCCACTCCCTGTGCCAGCCAAGCCTTCCATTCTTTCCCACATCTAGCACATACACCTTCTCACCAACTCTGTTCTCCCACCCTTACACTATTTCTGTCCTGTGCCTAAGCATTCAGCTATTGAGGAAGGGGCTCCTGGTACCTGGCCAGGCTCATGCAGGGACTGTGAAGCACAGCAGAAAAGATTCAATGGCTAAAAACAAAGAGCACTAAGTCCTTGACAGTCACCTGGTTTAGGTAACCTGAAGGTGTGATACACCTGCACAGAAGCATTTGTCCCCAGGATTAGACACCCATAAGCAGCCAGGACTTTTGGATATTAGACTTGTCAGGCTATGGCTTGAGGTAGCCATAGCTTGACAAAAATTTAGAGATACAGTGAGAAACACATAGAAATTTTAGGGCAGTTAAAATCTCACCTTAGAAATCACTCTATTTTTCTTGGCCTTTCTTTTTTATATTATCGAATATATTTTATTTTGGTATAGCACTTTAAATCTTCCTATGGCTTTATTTTTAGTATATTATCATGATCTCTGCAAGCTCCATAAAATCCTTACTGAATCATAACTGGTGTTTTTTTCTTTTTACTCGTTGATGGTTACCAGGCTTTACATGTGGGAAAAACTCCTGCTTGATGCTCACAAAGTCATACACACCCTTCACATGATCCTCAGGAATGTCTGGCCTTGTCAGATTTCAGCCACACTGTCCCCTGTGGGAAGTTCCCTTAGAAATCATAAAGAAACTGGAACAATAATCTCCTCTGAAGAGATTTTCCATCATTTATATATCTGAGATACAAGGTCAGATATGGCTTTTAATCTTCAAGCATTTTGACTTAACTCATGGGATTCCACAACTATGAGCCCTTTCTCTCCTCTGCATCACTAGTACTTGAGGAACAAAATCCTTTTGAAGTTAGGATGCTTTTAGTTCTGCCTTTGCTTATCAAGGGACCTCATTAGTGTCAGTCTTTTAAATTATCAACAGGCAAAGGGAAGCTCCACATGACTGTATGCTATTTTTTGGCAACAGCATTGTACATTTGTTATATAACTAAAATGCTTCTTAGCCTCAACCAATATGGCTACAGAATCTTTACTTTGGCACAGCCACATTCAAAATGGAGCTTAATGGTTTTATTTACCGTCCTAAAATTCTTAGCACAAAAAAACAGTGGGGGAACGTGTTGTTTCCTCTGTGCTTTCACCTGAGTTAGAGGCTAACACAAAAAGCAAGCTGCAGAAGCAGAGAGTGTCCAGGTCTCTGAAAGGGAAGGTCCAAGTCCACATTCCTTTTTCTTTCCCCCATCCTGCCTTGTGGCCCCTCAGAGGTATGAAAAGAAGAGACTGATCAACTGTGTACCTTGAAATGGAGTCCAATTTTGGGCAACTGCCTTCAGCCACCAGGTAGGCTCAGGTGTATCACTGCCATGAGCTGTTCTTCACAAGAAGAGTAGAAACACTCATGTTTTTAATTAGACATCCATATCTTTTAGATTACTGCCAGCTTTCAAGTAACTACCAGAACTATGGCACAGGCAGAACTTCATCTAATTCCTGACATCCTCTAAAGCAACATCTTCTCAGAGTCAGTAGGTTACTGAAATCACAAGTGATGCAATCACAAATACATGTATAACAGAAAATCTTAAAAAGACTTGGATCTGAGCTGTTTTATTGCAGGAGCTCAAGCATAATTTATTACAGAATGGATGAGTCTCAAGTACTTTGCTTTGCAACATTGGTTAAATGTGAGGAAATATTACCCACAGTGACTGAAAAATTAATGTTCTCTCTCCTCTCCAAAGCTCCCTGTTTAATCAAAAACAGACCAGGCCCATGGAGAGCACCTGAGGCTTCAAGTCCCCTGCTGGTGCCGGAACTCTCACACCTGAAAACCCCATCCAGCTCCAAATTTCTCACGCCATGCTGTGCCACATTGCTACATCCCTTCTCACTTTCCTATCTCATCTCCATATGCCCTGATTCAGCCCACTGTTACTCTACAGCAATTAAATAAGCTTGTATAAGTTTGAGCCCAGACCTATAAGAGGTGGCACCTTGCTGTGGCTGGTACCTGGCCATGGTTACTGCCACTAGACCTGAGCTGCAAATTGACATTTTGGCTTGACCTTACTCCTGTCTCACTACCAGACACATGCCTGAGGATCTGGGCTCTTGGCTGAATGTGGCAGCTGTGTTTTCTTTAATCACATTGTTGGATGCTGTGGGACTGGGCACTGGCTGGAGTGGCCTCTGCTCTGCTGACCATATTCTCATGTCCCTGAAGGAGCAGTTTACCTTTGCTGCTCCTGGACAGGTGGGAGGGTTTTTTTGTGGAAGGTGAAACTCTCACTTGCATCACCCTGATAGAATGTACTCTGAATGTATAGTTCCTGGTTTTCACCTGATTTCAGGCTGCTTTCTTGACCCATCACTGCCCTCTTCAATCACAAACCTTTCCTCTAAACTACTTCAGCCTGCTTTCTAGTATGGCAACTTACCAATTACTTTTATTCAGCCAAAATATTTATGAATAGACTGACTAGATTCCTACCTGAAGAAAAGCTGTAGTGGCTCCTTGCACAATACATCTCTTCAAATTGATGTTAAACCATGAATATAGCTTTTCAGTAAGCTGTAGCATTTTTAGTAAGCTGTATCTGTCCTTCAGTTCTTCACATTTGTGTTGTATTTTTTTCCTTAACTTCATTTTAACAGCATCATGGAAGATTCTTGCTAAAATTGTAAGATATGGTTTCATATATGAGAAGAGGTAGCTTATTCTGAAATAACTCATAGCTGACAAGGCCGTGTTGATATTTTTCAGTGTGTTAATTCCTAGTTGGTTCAAAAACTGTTATCAGTTTCAACAGCTTTTTGGGAATCAGACTCAGATTCTCTTAATCATATGGTGACAGCTCATAGTGTGCACCACCCAAAGAAAACCCAAACAAAAAAAAAACCCCTTTCATTATATCTAATCTTCCAAAACCTCCTTCATCCATTCAAGAACTCTCAGAGTTAACTGACTGCTTTTCTTAGACCAAATCCTTAATGTATCAGAAGCTGAATTTCATTTGTTTATGCCTATTTCATGTAATCAACTGCTGATACTTTCTAACCTGTTGTCTTTCCATTCTTGTCCAAGCTGTTGTTAGTTATATAAATCCAAGGTAATCTTTTGGCTATAGACTATCAGACAGAAAAGATACTTAGCACATTTGTCTTCTTAATGTTAGTTCTCATTAGTTTTTAACTTTCTTTTACCCTTTTTTCTAGCTCTGCCTTAATTTTTCTAATTCTGTTAATAACCTCTTTTACCTATTCTTTCTTCTCATCTTTAAAAATCTGATTAATTTTATGCTTTCAGTAGGATTCCTGCTTCTCTATATTATTTTTATATTTTGTTTTCTGTGGCTCTAAGCTTCACTTCTGACAGTGATGGCTGATAGCCAACAGCAAGCCAAGGGTGCAGGAAATTGAAATGAAATGGCATTGGTCTTATGAAATATCTTTTAAAACATGCCCATTCCTCAGGCATCCAAGCATCTCACAGAAGACCACAGTTTCAGTGCAAGCCCAGGGCTTTTCTGAAAGCAACCTTTTTAACACTTTGGAAGTAAATGTAAGGAAAAATCAGACATAAGTTTAAATTTTTTTTTTGTTTTGTTTTAAAAGACCTCTTTATCTTAGAAAAGCATCATGAAATTCAGAAATGCAGGACATTTTCATCCTTTTCTTTATGGATCTCCCTTTTGCCTATTTATTTTTAAGCTGAAATTTCAAACTGCTTCTGTGTAATTCAGTTTAAGGGAATTGCTTATCTTCTCTTCAGATTCCATTTATTCCATGACTTTCCCAGTTCTGAATCATCAAAATCCTTTTCTAGATTGTTTTACACAGACAAAAAGATATAATCAAGGAATAATTATTACTCATAGGGTGTTACATACTTAAATATTATGAATTGTGATGGGTTTTTTTAAATCTTTTGTTTGCTTGTTTGTTGGCTTAGAATGGAGTCCTACAGTACCACTTAGTCACCTACAAGTAAAGATCAGAATATTGGTGGCACTAAAATCCTTTAAAATGATCTACTGTTTTATCCTTTGCTTTGTCCCTGAGTCATATTCTTTGGGTGAGACACTGCTCTGCATGACAGATGTTTATAATTTGTTCTGCGTAGATAAACGTTCTATAACAAAGGCTCAACACTAAGCTCTAGCTAATATTTGCTAAACTACTTATCGCAGATTAAGGTGTGGCTACACAGTGCTGATTAAACAGCCCTTCAAAATGTACCCAGTGTTTTCCAAAAGCCTAAATACAATATACACCACATGATTCTGATTATTACTTCCAATTTTAATAGGTTTTTTCCCTGTATTGGTCTTTTTCCCATTGTCATAAATAATATATAATAGTTACATATCATTTGGCAAATGATAATATCTCTAGCAATGCTATGCTTTCATATATTATACCCATTTCTTCATAGTGGCCTTGGGTATCAAGTACAGCATTCATTGACATTACTGAAATTAGGATCCAAGTGCCATAGTAGTTAAATGATGATTCTTCCTCAGAAACAGATATACAGTGCCTACAACAGGTACTAAACCTGAAATCTATAATGATTGATCTGCAGCAAGAACATTCTGCTTGTGTCTTCAATTTTTACTGACTGCAGCTATTGAAACAACTAATTTAGCAAAACTGACTCTGGAAGCATGTCAGAAGCTTAGACCAGATAAAGAAAGAGAAACAACAAAAGGTGGTTTTATTGGAGCTGAGACTCATTGTGTAAGGAGTTGTGAAATTGAACAGAGGATAAATAATAGCTGAATGATAATTATGACCTCAGTTACACAGTCATGATATGGGAAGGCAGGTTAACTCCTCTTTCAAATAATCATTTTTAGTATATTAATTATGCAAAAGGTTGCCAGCAAATGGAATTTCAGCTCCTAAAATGTCAAATAGCAAGAAATAATTTGGGGAACTAAATAATGGTTTCTTCGCAAATGTCAAATTACTAAAAACAACATAACATTTTTCAGAAACCTTCTACTAACCAAGTCACTTAAACAGATACAGATAGTGGTTCAGGAAAAAAAAAACCTCTCTCAACTGCTAGTTACAAACAAATAATTACTGGCAAAATATGCCACTTTTCCCACACTAAATGCCCTTGACCATTTGTGCTAAAGGCAGTGTATATTCACTCAGAGAAAAAGCATTTGGAAGAAGTATTGATGCAAGAAGAAAATATACTTTTGACTTTGCAATCTACTATAACACTGCTCTGATGGGAAAACAAAAAAATTTGTCACCAAAGTGTTATTTTGTCATAAGATGGAATGAGCTCAGTAGTCTGTATCAAAGAGTCAGGTCTGGTTTTATTTACTCCATATCGACTCAGAACAGATATTGCATATATGTAGTGAATTTAATTCAATAAAATAAGAAGTCTCATGGATGTGCTCATCTTCACTGCTTACATGCTGTTCTTGAATTTCTTTTGAACTTTAATTTTTCCTGTCACACAACACATTTGCATTTGTAATGGAGACTATTCAGATTATGGGTAGGAGTCTCAGGGGGCACAAAGGAGAGCAAAATAAAATCATCTGACATTTATTGCTCTTCTCTTTTTTTCTCAAGAAGTGAAAGGCAAAATAATATGTGTTGAAAAGTTTTTACGTATGGGGTTTGAATCGAATAGGAAGAATTAAGAATTTCAGAATCTAAGCCACACTTATAAAGAAAGGCATTATTTGTCTCATCTGTTATATATACACATTCATTTATTTTAAAGACACACAAAAAGGAAACCTGCTGAACAGAAACTGAGAAAGATACCACAGCAATGCATTTGGTTAATATTTCTTATTTTCCTGTTAGTTTACCTACCAAATTTCAGATTTAAACTGTAATTTGTTTTCAAAGCAATACTATTTGGGAATTATGACTACAGTTATAATATGAGTAGTATCAGCATTACTGGATCAGGTACCACAGTTACAGATATACAGAGGGATTCTCAAAATGTATCATAATCTACTCCCTACATTTTAGGAGATGAAGTGTAGTTAAGTAATTTGTACAGTTACCTATATTAATCTTTTCTTATTTACTAGGAGTGAAAGAGTTGGTGATTCTGGGAATGAGGGTGTCCACACAAGTGCCCAGTTCAGAGACTCAGGGTTTCAGAGGTGTTATTTACTGGTCAGTATCAATATCATTTGTAGGCATCCACACTGCTACTCTCAGAGAGTCACCTTAAGACTGCCTTCTGACAATTTTATCCCTTATATTCCCTTTTATTATGAACTAGATGTACTTTCTCACAGCTCTTGCAGTAATTTTTCTCCATCCCAATGCCACCTGATTTGACAACTTATCCCTAATTATTTTTTTCATATTCATTCAAAATTTTATACCCCATTGAAGCAGGTAACAGAACATGGAGAAAGATACTAGTGTTATTACTACTGCTGAAAATTGAAGGTGATGAAAGATTTAGTAGGTCATGGCAAAAGAAGGTATGCTAGGTAAAGATGAGAAACTATTTTGAAAGAGAGGATGGATAGATAGGTGAGAAAGGAGCAATGAATCTGTAAATAACTGTAGGCTGTGATTCCTTAGTAAATATGAAGGCACATGAACATTGGCTGAAATTCATTGCATGAATGTTGCATGAGTTTTTAATACTTAAATGGTTTGAACACTCTGGAGTAGTTCAGCTCAGTGTGATCAACACGTTGTTTTGGATTTTCATCCCACTTCAGGAAATGGGGACTACCTGGTAAAGCACTTGGAGAGGATCTTCCAGTTTTAGATTTCTCTGGGTCTATACAAGGTAAGTGGTGACTACTGGCTAATTTTCTTAGAGAACACTCTCCTGCACTAAGCCAAAACAGTAAAGTACACCCATAGGCTTCACTAATTCAAACCACTGCAGCCTCGTCAGAGCATCTAACCAGGGAACTCTTCTGAAGGTGAGTCATTGACCAAGTTTTGAGAGTTCCTAAAGTCAGCTACCTGTTCCACTCCTGTGGTCTTCTGAGCTGAACACCTATCTTCTTACTGTTGCAAGTAAGGATATAAAAGAGAATGTATTATCAGGTGGTAAGCAAGGATATGAAGGAGAATGTTTTATCAGGTAGACTGCAGTGTTGGGAATAGGGGGAGAAGAAAGATTGGGAAACACTAGAATTTTGTACAGATAATGAGAAGGTTGTCCTGAAATGGGTAATCAAACATTAAAACTTGCACATTTCCTTTCATGCTATGAAACTCTATGTGCAGGCTTATTGTCCACCTAAGAAACTTATCTTTGTCTCTGCTTTCCCCGAGTTTCATTATTAACCAGAGAACACATATGTGGAAATTTCTTTATCCCTTTATTTACCATTTGTATAGTATGGTTTTGTTAGCACAGAGCATCTCTTTCAACATCTGCTTACTGAGCACCTCCCAGAAAACCTCATCTACCATATTAGATGTCAAGTATATAGTCTTCATGATACCTATGCAATTCCAATTATTCTGTGAACAATGTACAAGGATTTCCTGTCTGCTCAAAAGTGGAAGTGAGTGAAAGTAACTGGAGCAAGAATCACTGGATGGTTTTATGGAGTAAATTCTAGGTGAGACTAGCACATTCTTCCTGTATATTTCTGTCCCAAGGAAAACACAACCTCAACAAGCAAGACACAAAGAATGATCAGATTTAAATTAAGATATGTAATTACAATCAGAGATCCCAATTGTAGACATTATTATAATATGATTATCAATGTTTTTTATATCATATCAAGACCCTCTGCACAGAACATACGTCCATTGCACATATATTCTCAGTAGAAAGTACTGAGAACCCAGAGTAACAGAGAGAAAAATGATTCTGTCATTATTCTGAGTGACTTAAAACCAGGACAGTGACCTATAAAGACACACTGAACCTTAAACACCTTAAAAGATCTCAAACTGAAAGACAGGCAAACTGGAGGCCAATGTATCTGCATGCTATTTATTAAACTGTATTGAACCTGGATTTCTTCTCAACCAAAAAAAATCTCCCTGCCAATGAACAAGCAAGGGCCAGGAAAACTCCTCATTAATGTTTTTTGAATATAACTCTGAGCAGGCCAGCTAAATCTAGAGAGATGTGCTCACACAGCCTCTGTAGAACATATGCATGCTGGACATGAAGTATAGCTTTGTAGATAAGCCTATGAGTGAATAGATGCCAAGGTCTTTGCAACAGATACCAAACTGGAACTTGTTCCAGGTGTTCTGCAACATGAAGGTGCTCATTTCACATCAATTTGGAGTAGCCATGGATGGGATAGACATTATCTGTTTGTAACAATTGCTAGAGAAGGCATTGGTCTGTGAAGGAGATTGTAAGGACATAATAGAGGTAGTCTTTATCTGCTTATACTTCAGTCTTCATATAACTCATCCTGTTCCTGCTCTTTTTTCTACTGTATCTCATGTTTTTGGTTGTTTGAAGTCTTCTTTCCACTCAGAGCACCTTTTTGCATCAGTCCTTTGTGGGTCAGTCTCTTCCATCCTGACATCTATTTATCACTGCACCCTGGCCAACCCTTCTCTCCAGTTTACTTTTATGGGTTTGGGTTTTGTTGTTTGTTTTGTTGTTTGTTTGTTTGGTGTTTTTCCTGTGCTACATGTCTCATTCTCTTTCTCCATCCATTTCTTTTTATTTGTATCCATATTTTCTGCCTTGTCTCTTGCTCAAATAAGAAGTAGTGCTCCCCTTAATTAAGCAGAAGAAAATCTGTGTCAAGGACACATGAGTGGTAGGGAGGACGGAGTCTCCCTTTCACATACTTTCATGGAATTAATTTCCCAGGAATTAAGTGCAGCTGCAGATAAAGGCTTCATGATACCAACTCAAACTTTGCTATAATTTTTTGATATTGTTGGTTATGTGCTTTTTACTCGTTGTACAGCTTGGGGACTTGAATCATAATGCTACAGTATAGAGAAATCAAAGCTATTGATTCTGACAAGAAGAAATATGCTTTTTCAATATCTAAGCAGCCATAAAGAACAAGGTGCAAATATTGATTTGGTATATTGCTACCATTCTTTATTTAAGAATGTTGGCTGAGACAGTGATGTCAGTGGTCAATGGTGTTACAATGGTTATTGCTGTAGCATGGACTGTAGCTGATCTGACAGTGAGACAGCCATTAACATGTTTTGAAATAAAATCATTAGATATATGTCCAGAGCTAAAATTAGACAATAATGTTTATCAGCAATCTTGAGGAATAAGTGTGGTAGAAGAACAGCTAAGTGACTTTTCCCTGTGATACAATAAACTGCTATTGCATTTTGCCTCAGAATGGTATCTTGGAGCACAGCTATGTAAGTTAAGAAACCCACATATGTTAGGATCCAGTAGGTCTTTACCTCTTCTGGTTTAGGTTTTACTTCTATATTTTCTTTCTTTTCACACTGAAATAGGAAGTGTGTTTATACTAGTAAATTAAGAACTCAAATACTTAATCCTCCAGCAGAAGGGAAGAATGTGGTTGTTCAGAATTATAACAGAGATAAGAGCTCTATTTTTATGCTGGGGACATGGATGCCCAAGTTAGACTTACCCTGCAATTTTCTTTACCACATAGCATATTGTACACAGTTATTCTTGAGATAGACACATTTTTCCATTGGTAAAATCTGAAGTCATTGGAAATACATAAAGTGGGCTGTGCAAATGAGCACAGATTTTTGTTCACAAGATAGTTTCACTCCAGCACATAATAGGTAAATATTGTAACACTCAAACAACACACTTACCCCATGTTCACTTTAAAATTTCAGATCAAGAATTAAGGAACAAAAGGTGAATGTGCAAACACATTTAAAACAACGAATATGAGAAGATGGCATAAAAGCAAACACTCTGTTGGGAGAAAACATAAACAGGCAACACAAGTGGTGACTTTATAGGCCTGCTCATAAATAAATGTTCCCAAGTGTTTTTACATCACTACAATTAATTAACCACTCTTCCATAGTATTTAACAGTTAACAAAGAGCTCTTTGAAATGCTTGACAACAGCTCCCAGTATGTAAAAAAAGGACAACCATTCAGTCTTTTTAAACCTCTGCTTTTCTAGACAAGCACACCATAACAAAAGCAGGGGGGAAAGGTTGTCAGAAAGAGCTAGAAAGTGTCAGAAAGCTTCCATCAGCCTAATGGAGCCCATAAATGATAGCAAAACACAAGATAATGGTGTACTTGCAAGCCTTCATCTTTAATGATGCCGAAATTTGAGACCATTTTGTTTGTATACTTGGAAAAGTATATAAGAATCCTCAGAGGCAGTAATGTCAATACTGCTATTCTTTAAATTAAATTATTTTCTTCTTCCAGAGTTGTTACATAGTGTTTCTTAGGCTGAAAGCAAGACATTTTTAATGCAATTCATGCAGGAACAAAGCAACTGTGCCATGGGGAGGACTCTCACTGCAGAGGTGTCAAGAACACAGGGCTGAATTTCCATGAAGAGACTGAGACCTGCTGGGCAACCTGGGGCTGGGTTTGTAAATCAGTGTGGAGGCAGAGGAGATGTGTGGAAGGCAGTCAGCAACAGAAGGCTGACTCTGAAAGTGACTCACAGAGTGAGGGACAGAGAATCAGAGAGAAACTATGGCTGAGCTCTGAATTTTGAGATGCTGGAGGGGAATAAAAGAATTAGGAGATCTCAAGAAAGAAAAAAAGAGGATGAGCGTTTTTAAGGATGCAAGCTGGGTGAATAAGGAAGGAAAAGTTTATTGTCTCATTTTCTTTCATCTTTGTGAAGTGTGCTGGTTTGGACTGGGATAGCGTTGAGGTTTTTCACAGCATCTAGTATGAGGTCACAGTTTGGATTTGTGGTGGAAATAGCATACATTTTACCTCAGGAATGTTTGCTTTATCACTGAGCAGCCCTTGCACAGAGCCAAGGCATTTTCTGCTCCTCACCCCATTCCACAAGTGAGGAGACTGGGGGTGCACAAGAAGTTAGGAGGGATCACAGTGGGATAGCCAACCCTGACTGGCCAAAGGGGCATCTTATAGCATATGGCATCATGCTCAGCATCTAAACCTGGGAGAAGAAGAAGCAAGGGGGAGACATGTTTCGAGTAATAGTGTTGGTCTTTCCAAGTCATGGTAACATGTGATGGAGCCTTGTTTTCCTGGGGATGGCTGAGCACCTGCCTGCCCATGGGGAGTGGGGAATTAATTCCTTGTTCTGCTTTGTTTTCACACATGGCTTTTGCTTTCCCAATTGCTTGTCTTTATCTCAACCCACAAGTGCTCTCACTTTTACTTCTCATTCTCTCTCCCATCCCACTGTTGTGGGGTAATGAGTGAATGGATATGTGGTGTTTAGCTGCCTACCAGCTTAAAGCAGGACATGTATAATTAAGTAGTTATGGCCTGTAAACAGCTGGTAGATATGCTCCTCTCCATCTAATATTCAAGGAAGAATTATGCAAAAATTGAATATGGGACTCATACTGTCCTTACTGAGGACATGATTCTGTTCTTGAGAGGATAGATTACCTTGTAACCTGCCTTCTTGATCTCTTCTCTGCCTCATTTAGGCACAGTTTGAAACTAGTTCCAGACAAACCATTTCTACAAGTATATATTTTTCAAATATTAACTTGCACAATCAATATTAATGAATAACGGGAGGATCTTGTGCACGAAGTCCTCATTTTCTATGCATGTAGACACCATCACAGGAAAAGTGGCTAGGTTGGAGTAGAAGTGGATAGGGTATCACTCTCTTGGTGGACAAGAGGTCTTGTAGAGGGATATTTGTAAATGAGCATTTGAAGACAAAGACCTCTCTGAAGAGGTTGATTTTTAACATCTGGAGTAGAAGTATTTTAAGAATTGGTTCAATAAAATTTCTCTTTCTTTCTCTTATATAATTTTTGGTCTTGTGTAATCTTTACTTTTCTTGCTCATATTTATTTCCATTATGGTATAATTCTATCAGATTAAAAAAAAAAAATCAAACAAAACCATGAAAAACCCCCAAACCATCCCACACTACCACAGACGTGTACTTTGCCAGATTCTTGTGCGGCTGTTTTCTCTGAAAATCATATTTATTTTTCAGTGACTCTAGTCTACTGTGAACAAATATGGAAGCAAATAAATTCCCTGGCTCAAGACAGTTTGAAAAGGACCAGGTGAGTGTAGCCACTCATCTGCATGCAGTATTTTTCTGAAAGCATACTTTTCTTTGGTACAAAAAGCTGTTAGCGAGAAGTCATTTAAAAACTCCTAAATATTGATGTGAGGAAATGCAGCAGCAAGGGGATTAGGAGACTGGCTTTAAAGCATAAGCTTGCAGCATGTAGACAATTATGACTCACAGATTTATGCTGTCCTCAATTAATTTAGCACTATAATCAACAGTATATACACTTGTCTCTATTCCACCAGGTAAACCAGAAAAGGTTTAGTCACATTTTCCATTCATCCTTTAAATTCTGAAAGATCAGTATGTCCCACACTTATTTTAGATGCAGCAGTACTGCCTTTCTGTTGATTTTAAAGTTCCCAGTGACTGCATTATGGGAACAGATTTTCTGCCTTGTCTGGGTTTCTATGTGTAACTTTTTATTAAAATATACAGTGCAGCTGACTAAAATCCTACACTCCCTCTATAGCACTGAGTTGTTGTTAATAAAAAATACAGATAATAGTACTGTGACAGGGGAGGTACACAGCAATATTGAGGGGGATGCAATACTTTTGCCCAGGAAAATAGGCTTCAGTTGATTTGTCACTTAAGGGACAAATATGTTTCAAAAGTTCAGTGTGAAAGGAATAAAAAATTACATATTTTTAAATGAAATAATGGAAATGCTATGCAACTATTTTTGGTTTTCCTTTGTTTTTATTGATTAGGCTTCTTTGTCTAGTCAAAATCAAAACCTAAATAGGAGTTTGAATTTCTGCAAGTTAACTAATTTGTCATTTTTCTTGGAAAACTATTTCTAGCCCTTTAAATTTTCTTTCTTTTTTTTTTTTTCATCCTTTAACCCCACTTCTGATCTCTTTAGTTTATTGTCATTGTATAGTGGTGAAAAATTGCTAGAGAATCCCTGCCTGCCTTATCAGTTATGACCAGGTAGCACGGTTAAGTTCTGATTCCAAATTTGTTTCAAAGTGTGGGCATTAATAAAATATTTATAGGTGCTAATTGTTCCACCACTCAGTATTTGGCTTCATGCAAAGGTTCCTTGTGAACAGTATAAATATTTTAATATTGTAAATGTTATATCTGATTTTTACTAGTAGCCTGTAGTGAATAGAACCAGCAGGATTATTTGGATTGATGTTAGAGCTTGCGAAAGTGCATAAGCTTTGAAATTAAATCACATTACCAATATAAATAACACATTTTTATGCTACGAGGCCTGAAGTAGGAGCCAAACAGTACTTTGCATGCTTTGTGACCTCAGGTACTACTTCACTGTTTTGTGGAAATTGTTTAAATGAATCATTTTCAAACAGCAAATACTTAAAATTAAGGCTCTAGGATAGTATTTAGAAGACTTGTTTCTGCTCTTGAATTTGCTATATCTTCTGCATTTGACCCTTGGCCAAGATAATTAGGGCTTTGCTTTGCGTGTTTAATTCACTGTCTGGGAAGTGGTGATAATGTTATATTTGGCTACTAAAAGGTAAAAGCATTCATGTTTGTAATGAATTGAAATACCATGGCAATAAAAGACAGTAGAGGGCAAGCAAATGTGTAGAGCTTCTTTGCTCCCAAAGCACCTTGTGTTTTCCCCTGGTCCTGCTGGAAATTCAGCTGTTTTTCTTCCCTACCAGACCTAGAGTTTAAGATATTGGTATGAATGTTCTTCTGGCCAAAATCCCACACTAAATAAATAGGCTCATCTGGACTCTGGCTCTTGCTTCAGGCAGGATGGACTTCAAAGCTAGGTCTTGCTCAGGAATTTATTTAGGTATGTTTTGAAAAATTCTAAGGACGGTGATTGCCCTTTCTGTCTGGGCAGCCTGTTACAGTGTTCACACACTCTTGTGGAGTTAAATTTTTCCTTCTGTCTGCTTGGAATTTCCCTTCTTCAGGCTGAGTATTGTCTCTACTCTTTACTTCATGTATCTCTAAGAAAAGTCTGACACTGTTTTCTCTTTAGCACCCCCTTGGGTAGAAGAACATAGCAATTACATCATTCCAAGGCTTTTCTTCTTCTCTAAAAGCTGTTTAGGCTTTTAGAGAAATTTGGGTGAGGAGGTGGTTTTAGATTTAGTATTTTTTAGCTCTGATGAAACAGACTACTTTGAAACTGAACAGCAATTTAAAATTATCTGCAAACATGAATTTTTTCCCTGAATTGTGGAAAGAAGTAACCCCATTATGAATCCTTATTTTTAAAATGTGGTGTGTCTTTATTTCACTCACATGAGAGTCACATAATTTTCTCAGAGCCCAATTTAGTTCTTGAGTTGGTTACTTTAGCTTTAGATTTTACATTCAAGAATGAAATAAGTAAGGCAGTAGGGGGCAATAGGACAGGCACCTTTTTACATAAGAAAATTAAACTTTTTTTTCTTTAATTCCTTCAGGTGCAGCATTGTGCAACGATTCGAAACAAACCCTTTCAACCTCTTCCTATCCTTTAATGCTAAAGTGTAGTTTGAGCTGAATGGCCTTAGAAGGTTAGTGGCTAACTTTGAACTATCCCCCATCTAGAAATGATGGAGCTGACAGCTGCAGCTGCAGATAAGGAATGCTTAGAGGGCAGAAAGTGTGGACCAAACCTTTTGAGTTTGTGGTGGGTAGTATTTGCATACGGGCATCATATATATTACAAAGAATCTTTATTTGTAAAGGTACAATATTTTTAGTGTAGTTACTGACTCACACATAACACAACCAGAGAAATTGTTCTGTGCTTCTGTATAACAATAGTATATGTGTAACAAATAGTGTCTCTGCTTCACTTTTGACAGACAAAGAGTTCTAAACAAAGAATGCATCATTAGGAAAGGTTGATGTGGTATTTTGTCATTCGAGTTTCATGTTTGTCTCGGTCATTTTTTGTGGCTGTCAATAACAAAGCTGACATTCTGAGGAACTTCAGGTTTGGACACTATTACTTGAGTGCTGAAATCAGGAACTGAGACCAAACATTCAATTCAAATGCTGAATTATGCTAATTGTGATGACATTATATTTCTTTAATTGAAGGAAGAAGCTTGAAGCCTATGATAAAAGGTGTGTAAATAAAGGGTAACTTCTGAAATTATAACCAAGTTCTAGACTGTACATTTAACATTATGTGATATGTGATCATAATCCCATTGCAAGACTGGAAGTCTGGAAATCTTTATTCAAAATAGACTTCCATATTCAGTTGGAAAAGTGATAAAGGAAGATTGAGTTTTGGCTCAGCAATATAGTTACCTGTGCTTTTGGTGCTTTTGAAGCCTCAAAACTTTGCTTTAAAACACATATCCATAAAGGAGGGAACATTTCCTTCTTTTTGAGAGTTCTAGGCAGGCACTCCAGGTAACCAGCTGCTTTGTTCAGGGAAATTATGATTGCCTTTTTTATCTACAGCAAGGGAGTGTGCATTATGGCCACTTGAGAATTGCATAGCACTGCTTAGTGATTATCAAGTAATGGCTGATTCCTTTTGCTAATGGGTTCACTTTTGATGTTGTTTGTGTCATGTCACTTCACATGCAGGATTTTGAAGTATTTTGCTGAATAGGAGAACAGTGTTAAAAAAAAAACTGTCCTAGAATTCCACTGTTTGTGAATGAAGGGGGTGTAAGTTATAGGAGGGACACAGGGACTACATCTCTGTCATCATCATCATCACAGATAGAATGACAGAAAAATTATAAAAAATATATAGAGAGCTTAGAATGATGTAGTTGTTCAAAGAACAAATAACTGCTTCCCTCTTACCATGTTTCTTCTTGCTATTTGATATCAAGTTATCAATACTTCATGAGTTAGTTTTCATTTTTGAATGTTATCTTCCCATATTACAAGTAATCCTCCAGTGAGTACTCAGAGTTATTGTTCATGTTCCAAGGTCGATTTTTATTTACATAGAATCTATAGTTTCATTCTGCTTTAAGGAATGATCTGTGAAACTGAGTTAAGTCTAGATTGTGAATGGTACTAATTGTTTTACTTTCTTTTGTGTATTATGACAAATACTTTGCATAGAGCTTCTGAAAATGTCTGTGTATTTATTTTTTGATTTTCTTTCTTAGAATATTTGTTCTGTTTCAGCATGATTGAAGTTATTTCTGTCAGGACCATTTCTTCAAGGAAATTATCCCTTTTCTGGAATATCCTGGAATGTTTTTCATTAAAATAGCTAGTCACATGTGCCAGCCTCTTCAGAACTGATGGAGTTCATCGCCCAAGTTTGAAGGCTCTAGCAGTTACTGAGCAGTGCTTGCATAGAATCAAGGCTTCCTCTGTTTCTTAGATGTGAGTAGACTGGGATGCTGAGATAGGGAAGAGCTTGGGAGGGGACACAGGCAGGACAGCTGACCCTGACTGACCATACTCCACAACACATAACGCTGTGCTCAAACTTGTGTGCGTGTGTGTGTGTGTAAGAGTTTTTCTGAACTAGCCAGTGTGGCTGGGCATTGACATGACAGTGCTGAGATGCTGAGTGGTTGCCAGTGGAGCACTTGTTTTCTTCTTTTTACTTCACTTACTAAACTGTCTTTATTTAAATTCACAAGTTTTTCTTGCTTTTGCCCTTAAGATTTTCTCTCTGATCCCACTGGTGTGGTGTGAGCAGGCAACAGGATGGTGGCTTAGCTGCTGGTAGGAGTCAACCCACCATGTGCTTACATTTCTACACTCTTCCGAGAGTCTGTGATCCCTCAACTGCTAGTTACAGCCATTATAAATGTGTCATTGCCTGATTATCTTGTGCAGAATTTCTGTTGCTCTCAAAGAGAACCACAGATTTGAGTATGAGGTAATATGCCACAAAAGAACTAGCATTTTAATGGAAGGTATTAAAATATGGGATTTTACTGAAATTTATTTGTGTTTTAGAATAAAGGTAAACAAAGCTATATTGGCAAATCAAAAATCTGCCTTAGAAACTTGGATATTTTTGTCCAATCTAACTTGTTTCAAGATAGTTTCCTGAACTCATACTTTAGAAATTTGTTTGGATTTATTTGTACATTTTTATTTTCTTTTTCTATGTTGGGATTGCATTGATGCTTAGAAATAATGGCTAAAATAACTTCCAGAGAGAAATTACTTGGGATGGGTTTAAAAAGGTCTGAGATCTAAAATGAAAAATAATAAGTGAAGCAAAAAAACAGTGTAAACAGAAGAGCTGCCGTCTGCTGGCGGGTCAAGAATCAGAGCATTCACCAGAAGATCCACATTCCAGTTTCATTATTTCTTCTAAGGACATCTTCCTACGTCTGCAATATCCCTAAAAGATATTTTAATGGTCAACATCTTATACTGGTGGAGAATGGTACTACACATTTGTTTCAATGAACCCGATCCACCTTCTATAGAGTAACACCTCTGGAATAAGTACTGATGTCTGTTTGTACAGTCTCCTAAATGAATATCATAACCAATAGGTTTATAATTTTTTCTCTTATAAAATGAATTTTTTTCTCTTAACATGTATTTAGTTAATGAACACTCAAGTTTGACATTCTAAGTAGAATTGCCTAGTACGAGACTGAAAGTTTTGCCTTCTTCTCCCATTCTAGCTATAGGATCAGTGTAGGAAATATTTTGTAGAACGAGAGATATATGTCTTAAAATCCTCTCAAAAAATCCCAAAAAACCTGAAAACCAAAAAAAAAAAAAAAAGTCAAAAATAAAAAAAAAACAAAAAAACCAAAACACAACTTCACTGTTACATCATTAAGCATTAGATGTTGAACTGAATAATACATTTCATTTCCTCGTGAATGTCTGTAAACACAAAACAAATTTTCCTTCTCTGCCAAATATAATTAAAATTGTGGCTCATTCTTGGAGAAGCCACAGTAGTTTTTAAAAACAGATTCACAGGAATTAATTTTAATATTTTTTGTAATGCTGTTATTAAATGCCCATGGTGAAAGTAGTGAATATAGTTTGTTTTATATTGCCCAAGAGTTACAAAGTCTCTGAAGCTAATTATACAGGGAAAAATTCTGTGCAAAAGGAAATTACCTGTTTGAATAGTGTTAATAACCATATTTAGAACAGCACTAATTCTGGAAAAAAAAGATTATTTGCACTTTCACAAATTCAGGAAGGGTTAAACATAGGATGATAGAAAAATTCTGGTCAAGACTGACCTCAGGAGGTGATCCAGTCTTACATATTATTCAAAAAAGTATCAATTATGTGGTCAGACCAGGCTATTTAAGACTTTACCCAGACTGGCCTTGAAAATATCTAAGAATGAAGACTGCATAACCTCTCTAGGCAGCTTGATCTACTGCTTGGCTTTCTTCATGCTGGAGAAGCATCTCCTTCTATCCAGTCTGAATCTCTGTACTTTCAACTCACACAACGTGTTTCATCCCACTGGTACACACATCTGTGGAAAGCCTTCTTCAGTCTTCCTGATGACCTTGCAGGTTTTAGAAGGCTGCTATTAGGAATGTGTCCCACCCCAAACCTTCTTGTCTCCAGATTGACAGGCTCTGTTCCCTCAGTCTCTTCTCCCAGAGCAGACCGCCCTGTCCCTTGACTGATCAGGTGGCCTCTGCAGAATGCTCCAGCTTGTCAAGGTCTTTCTCACATTAGTGTGGCCCAAGGCTGGGTGCAGATTTTGAGATGCAGTCTAATGAAGGCTGAGCAGCAAGGAACAGCAATTTTCTTCAGTGTGACAGCTACACTCCTATTAATGCACTCTCTGTTAGAGCTGACCTGTTTGGCTGCTGTAGCACCCTGCTGGCTCATGTTCAGCTTGCTGCTACCAAGACTCCCATTCCATCAAAACTGTTCCCCCAGCCTGTGCTGTTGCAAGCAGTTCCTTCTTCCCAGATACAGGGCTTGTTGAATTTTTAAGGTTCCTTCCAGACCCTCCCCGAACCCTGTCAAGTTCTACTGAATGGCAGCCCCACCCTTGAGCATGTCAAGGATGCTGGATTTTGCTACCCTTCTCAGGAAGAGATCCATAGGCATTCAAGCTACATCCCATCAATGTTATTTGTGGTAGAAGTGTGTGAAATGGAAAAGAAACAATATAACTTAATAACAAAAAAGAGGAAAATGGTATATCTGAAATAACAAGCGTGGAACCAACACATGCTTAGCTAAAGTGAGCTTTCAGACCATCTCTTGGCGCAACAAATATGACAAGTGAATGCAAAATGAAGAATGTAAAACTGTTCTTTTAAAAGCATATCTAAATCCCATATGCTTTTTCTGTGAAATAACTGCCCTCTCTATAAACCATTTTCATCTTTCATACCTGAGTAGACAGGCTGTGAAATACCCTCATTTCTGTGCCCAAAAAAAAAAAAAAAAAAAGAATTCTAGGAAATTTCTTATTCTGAAGCCATTCAGTACTAAAAAATAGAAGATGAAAGAATCATAAAAATTATTATTCATGAAACTTAGTAGTATCTATGTATGAATGCATTTATGTATTTTTAAAATAATAACACTATGGGTGAGTTTGTGATGGTATGCCAAACTCAAGTTGTAATGTCTTCTGACAAATGTCATTAATGTTTTCGTCAACATGGAAGTTTACAACCAATTTAACATGAAGATAATTTTCTCCTTGGAGCAGTCATGGCAGTCTGACACAGGAGCTAAAAATTAATAAGAGGGGAACAAGTGGCAGGAAACTTCCAAAAGGAATGGTATATATTGGATTGAGCTGGTTGAGCAGGTTTATTAAACAACAAATTCAAAATGGTATCTACCAGCCAGTTTTCTTTGGTGGACTTTCTTTGCCAAAGCATATAGATAAATATATAGACAAGTGGACAAGGATCAGTATCCCGTAATTTTAGCTCAAAGTAGGCTTTCATTTTTTGATAGTCTTTCCTCAAAATACTTTCAATTTAAATAAATAAAACTATAAATAAATAAATCTGTACATTGTGGTACTTAGCTAGTTGCTACTTAAGTCTGATGTCCCAGAGAATTTTCAGACCTGCAGGTCCTGAACTGAGACTAAACACTATGAAATATCCATAGCAGGTAAGCTATCAAATATCAAATAATACCTTGATAGTGTACATCATTTCCCCTGGACAAAAGAATTAACAGAAAATAGAAAATTTCTGGTCTGTAAGACAGAATCAAACTTTGCTGTGGTATGAACTGCTATGGTACTTCCCATTCACAAAGGAAACATACCAGTTGTGCTGATTATAGTGTCACTTTATCTTGTCCTGTATACTTAGCCATTCAGACTCATATTTCAGTCCTCCAGAATGAACCAGGAACTTTAAACTCAACTCCTTCCCATCCATACAACCACACACAGGACATGGTTTTTTTTCTGTTCTTTCTCATGCACATTCCTAATGGGAATCACCAGCTGGCTGGCAAAAGTCATGAGCAAGGTTTTTTATTGTTATTTTCTTGAAGGACTAAATAATGTGTATTTTTACTTTTGGAGTAATAGTATCTTTAGAAATGCAAGTTTACAGCACTGGTCAACTTAACCCCCTTTTGTTTCTTCCTATTCTCATTACACTTCTGGAATATTATTTAACCATAAATTGGAATCTATTTCACACAAAGAGTGCTAACTACTGTACAAAATTTGCAACCCAATACTGTCTGAGGAACTACTGTTTCCATATGGTACTGGAATCAATGCACACCTGCCTCTGAATATCACCCTACCTCCCCATCCTGCCTTCATGTAATGTATCACCTCACACAACACACATAAGAGTAGAAATTAATTAGATGTTTTATATTTAAATTTAGTTTTTTCGCTCTAGTTCAATGGTATAGAAAAGTATCAAATTCCATTGTGTAACATTCATTGATATGGTTCATTTGAAATAACACACTTAAAAGTTAGACCACATATGATGTGATCTACTGAGCTTTTAAACATAAATTTATGTTATAAAACACCTCTTCAATTTTTGTTATAAAGAAACCAGAGAGCATCCTTTCTGACTCCCTATTATTGGAATAGTACTTAAATAAATATTTTATGCCTTCCACAGCTGTAAATATTGCTGTGTTAAAATGTTTTAATGGCCTTTTCTGCTTGGATGTGAGCCTGTCTCCATGTGAGCATTACACACTCTGCATTCACCATTTTGCAATCCACTCCTTAACCTCCTTGTGACAGAAATTCTTTGGCTGTTGTATCATTCAAATTCAAATGAATTCTCAAATCTGAATTAGATACGAACTTGGCCATGTAATGTGTGGGCAGCATTGTGCACCTGAGAAATCTTAACAGAAGCCAGAACACTAAGCCAGAAGTAACTTTCATGAGCTGGCAAGAAATGCCGAGAACAGTGATGAAACCTTGGAGCCTAAATTCTGTAGTTTAATTTATGGTTTTTTTTCAGGAGGTTGGGGAATGTTGTGTTGGACTTGCAGACGTGACTCCCAACCAGTATTATTCTATGAAGCCATGATTCTGTGACTCCAGATGGAGGAAATGAGCATTACTTCAGTCTTTGTGTCACACTGATGACAAAAATCGGAATGCCATTTTGCAACCTTGATGTTGGGGAGATCAGCAATAGTTGTTGCTCCATCCAGGGCCCACAGAAGTCTGTGAATTTCTGCTTGGCATGTAGAATACACACAACAGCCCCTGCACACCCACTTCTGAGAGCCCTCCACAAGTCAGCAAGGACCAGTTTGAGCTTGGCAAGACCACACTAAATGGGCACAATTACAATAAATATCTTCCCTTCCCTTAACCTTTGCTTTTGCTTTCTTCCCAATGGCACCTGCAGAATCTATAGCACCCTAATAAGGTACCCCTAAGGTTCAGCTGCTCTGCTACATCAGACAGACAGCAGTGATAGTTGGGGCAGGTGTAAAAGCTCTGAGTTGGCTTCTAAACAACACTAAGAGCAAGAGGATGAATTGGAGCTGCATAAATTCAGTGTGCAGAGAGATTCTGCATGGCTGGTACAAACCGATGAATAATGCAGAATCCAGGGAAAGTCAAAATGCAGTGAACTTGGCCAGGGCTAAAGGTTTGCCTTGGCAGTGGCTGGTAGAAGGCAGAGAAAAAACACAGATATGAGGAAAGACTGAAAGGCATGGGTGCATATGCAGGAAGTGGAGTTCTTTGGCCACTGCCAGACAGGCCTCATGTTTCTGCCTTCCCTATCAGATACCCAGGGAAAGAATATATGAATAGAGAAAACATATAGTGATAAATACCCCAAATACTTTTCCAGCTTCAAGGAATTACAGCTTGGAAACTTGCCAGTACAGAAGTGACTTCTCTATATTTTATCACTCCATGGATGTATCTTTTTTACACTATCCCTTCTCCCTTCAGAGCTGGGCAAACAGTCAGTCCTCACCAGCAGCCGTAGTTTAACACTGGGTGAAGAACCTTCTCCATTGATTGGTTTGAACCTGCTACTTATTAGCCTTATTTGATGGCTCCTAGGGTTTGTTTTTTTTTTTTTTTTGGTAGAAGCAGTGACCTGTATCCTCTCTCTCTCCCTGGGCACTTTTGATTTTGTAGGCTTTTTTTGGTACTTTCCATTACCTTGGTCATCTCCAACATAAATGAAAGAGTTATTGTCAAGTTCTCATAGAGAGGCTTCTCACATCCTTTATCTTCACCGTTGAACAAGTCCATATGTTTTCCAATCCACTATAGCCTTTTTTGCTGCTAAATTGTATAGGGGAGGAAGTTGGCAAGGAATAGTTTGAGAACTGCATGGCAGTAGTGTAGCAGTATCTTTTATTCTCTATTCTTTTTCTAGTAATTTACCAGCACTTACTGTAGATTTTGGCCATCACTGAGCAGTGATTTGACATTCCTATGGAGCTATTCATTTCACGAAACAGGCAACTCTATCACATGTATACCAAAGAAGAATTAAAAGTTGCTAATTTAAAAGCGACTGCTGTATGTTAATGGAATTTTTAGAGCAATCTAGATAATTCCAAGGGAAAAAAATACTGTATGATTTTATTTATTTATGGAAGGAAAAGCTGCAGGTTTTTATCCAGACAATAAGGAAAATTCTGTAAACAAAATTTTCATATTGATACCTTTCTGTGTCAAAAAAAACTGTGAGAAAGAAACCAGAAACCCCAGAGATCATTTTTACCCTATTACATAGAAATTTATAATTTATAATAGGCAGAAGTTGAATCACATTTTCTGAATTCATCCAAGAGAATCTCAACAGCAAATAAATTGAATTGGAGGGAATTTTCTGTTTGGGTTTTGTGTTCATTTGCTTTTAGTAATTTGATCTTCAATTTTGTTCCAGGACAATTCCATTATTTTTCCATGTCTTTTAATCTACTGGTTTAAATATATGTTCCATGAGAGAAAGTAAGAACTTGGGCTTTGAACTCCAACATGGAGGATGAGTATTTAATTACTTCTATGACATTAGTCATTGAGACTGTCCAAGCTTTTTATTTAGGAAAAACAGGAAAAAATGAAAGTGAACAAACCTTTTTCTTCCAGCAGTAATTTTAATGGTCTGTTCCTGTGCATTTCTATTAATTATTCTTTAACATTTTTTCCCATTTTTAACCCTGAAAAATTGGGAAATAAACAGCAGAATATGCTTCCAAAACTTCATTTAGAAAGAGGAAATGAGAAAATTTCCTTTAACTCTTTGGAGAAAAAGAAAATTAAGGAAAAAAAAATTGCAAGAAAAAGTTTGGTAATACTTAACAATATTCACATTCACTGTGCTTTGTATTTGTACAAAATTTCTGCTTGCTTCTCTTAGAAATTTTAAATAAATATGCTTATAAAAATTCTAAATGACTAGTAATGCAGGTAAAGTTGCATTTACTGATAAAAGTTTGTTTACCCTTGAACAATATAGTGAGGAACATTAAACTCCACTTAATGGTATTTTATATTATTTATCTGACCACCATTTACATGAATGAGATTACCAATATCACCTGTGTTACAACATGGACAACTACCCAGAGATCCTGCCTGGACTTGAGAAACATTGGGTTTCATCTGCATTCAGTGAGTCAACTGAAAAAATAAGAGGCCAGATTTTTCACAATGAGATTAAAAAAAAAAAATCTGGCATCCCAGGAACCTTCTGAAAGACACATCACCCCTACAGCCTGATTTTGTCTTACAGCCATTATACTTATGACAACACAACACCAACATTTCAGGTAAGATTATTTGGCATAAAACCAGAGAGAGACTCTGGTGAAATCCATCCTGCAAAGAGCACTCCAGGGTAAAGGAACTGGGAGATGTAATTCCCAAGATGTACATCTTTATCCAGTGGCTATGGAAGGTACAATTAGGGCAGCTTCAGGTAGTGAAGCAAAAAATGGGTGGCTTCCACCTTCTGCAGACTTCTGCTTTTGCTCTGTGAAATAACCATCTGGGATCAATAAAATAAATCATTCCCCACTTCATACTTTTGCTTTTATTTATGGTTAAGTCATTCTCCTTTTGTCCCATTGCAATATTTTTTCCCCTTTGTTCTTACTGTGGATAAGTATTATTGTTTTTTTCTATTGTAGCAATGCCCAGAAGCCAACAGAGAACAGAATCCTGATATCTCTGGAACACACTTGGTACATACAAGTGGTAGAAGCAATTCCTACTTCTAAGCATTCACATCCCAAAAGGACATAGTTAACGAAGTGGCAAGAGAAAAAAAAAATTGTGGTTTAGTCTTCTCAGAGTTGCACAGCTGGATAGTGGAAGAGGCACAAATAAATCAAAAGGCAATGGCTGCTATAGACTGTGCAGCACTACAGAACTGCAGTTAACCTAGCAGGGGGCCAGAATGAGATGGCTGAGGGCTGGAGTACATGACGAGAATCTGGGAATTTGATTGTTTAGCTTAAAGAGAGGCTCAGGGAATTGTTGTTGTGTTATTCTGCCCAAAGGGGTACAAAAAAAGGACTGAAGACAATACTCGGGCTGGAAGAATGAAAATTCTAAGTGGATGGAAGAAATTTTTCTTCCAAAATTTCCCTTCCTCTATGATTCTGTGTATTAACTATAGAATTTTGGCCATAACCACTTTCACTAAACACAAGATTGTTCATCCTCTAAAAATTAGATCTGGTGGGGTAAGAAGTCAGCTTACAGTCCAGTAGTTATTCTGTGATTTCATATTCATAGGGAGGTATTCTTACAGCCAGACCCACATCCTTTTTTATTGTCCCAAAAGAATATGATTCTGTACTATCACATTTTCTACTGATTATAAAAAACTCCATCTGTCTCTATCCCTGAAGTGAGCCTCTGGTTACATAGATAAGTCAAGTCATGGGCACTGCTGATAACTAAGACACAAGCACTGAAACAGTTTGCGGGTGTCACCTTTTACTACAACAAACATTATTCTAAGACAGCAGTGATTGTCCTTCTGTTGTGTTTTATGTGAAATTCACCTTTTTTGTTACAGCATTTCATATAAGCTCTATCTGTAAAGACTTTTATACCGCAGAACTGGCAAAATCTGATAGTGAATTCTTGGGAGTTGAAGGTGAAGGGTAATAAAACCAGAATCCTCTTGATTAAAGGAGAGAAAACCTTAAATAACAATTCTATATGGAGTAAAAAAAAAATCTCACTTTGATGTCTGTATTCTTCAGTGTTAGTTAGTTCATTTTATAATAATTGTCAGAAGCCCTTAAGGAAGTGTTGGGTTGGTCACTGCAGTGTCCATTTTATCTATAACTTGCATTAAATAAGTAATGCATACTAATGTGATATATTTGTACTGCTTTGAATAGATATCCATTTATACACATAGATAATTAGCAGCTTTTATCCCAACAAGAATGTCACAAGACCTTTGTTCTTTTATTGGGACATTTTTGTTGGTGGTTTTGTGGGGTTTTTTTTTGTTGTTTGTTTCAGTATATTCCTTTTAACATAATTGTTAGTTTCCTTTAAATATACTTTTTAGTTTAGTTTCCTTTAAATATACTTTTTAGTTTCGTTTTCTTTAAATATACTTTTTAGTTTTTTGGATGTCTGAGTGAAGGTCCATAGAAATATGCAAGACCTTACATTTCAATAAAGTAAGTGCACAATTAGTCTGAGAAGTCAACAAAAGTAACCAAAAAGTCTTTTAAAAGGTCAACTGTTCCTTAGTTTCTTTAACTAAAAAGTTTGCCACAAAAAAAGCTTACTTAATGTAAAACATGTAGCAGTTTTACTTGTCTGTCATGATGAGGGTTGCTCACTTTTAAATTGCAGACAGTGATGTGGATTTCAGTTAATTTTGCATGCCATCCCAGATCTCTTTAGGAAGAATCTATGTACTTGTATGTGACAGAGCAGGCTGTATATTCCTGTCTATTAATTCTGCTTTACTTTTAATCACCAGGCAAAAGGGATGATACTTAAAGCTATCTTGAAAACTCTTGCATTTTAGATTGTGTTTGCATACTTCATATGTTTGTATATAAATTAGTCCTCAGAAAATGTTCTATAGAATTACAAAATAAGCTTTAGGTAATTAGTGCAAATAAAACAGAATATGTTTGTCTGACTGTCTTTATGTATTTATTTCTGAACTGGGAACAGGGTGTCTTAATATATTTTTCCCAAAGTGTTTCTTAGAGAATTTCTTTTTGCCTTGTGTCTTTGAAACAATAACATTTTATTGACCTGAGAACTTCCATCAGGTGTAATAATTGCATCATGTGAAACATTTGGTCCATAATATTAACTTTAGTAGACCTAAGTACTTAGCCAATATTTGGGGCTCTACACATTGTTTATGTTGGTTTAGACAGAGAAAATAATGATGGAAGGCAGCTTATCTATTTAACAAAAAATCTTTCAAAATGGCACATAATTTTGTTTTCTTGCACTACAAAAACTCTAATTTAGCTTATTTTCTGACAGCTCTCAGGCTTCAGAGATAGAGTTATGTCTCAGAGGCACACAGTTTTTCTGTGCCTGAGGCCATGGTTATTTTTTTGTTCTTCTCTAATGGTTATTTTCATTGCCTTTTTTCTCTGGTTAATGGGCAATTAGGCTCTGGAAATGTCTGCCATAAGCAGTTTAAGCCCAGTTCTGACAAACTCTTCAGGAAGCCCTGCTATCCAGAGGACAATAGGCTGAACTGCTGAGATACCTGACCTTTATTAGCTTCATTCTAACTTTCTACAATATTTTGACAGTCAGATTTACTCATCATTTGAGTCTAACTCATAATGGTGCAAAGGACTCATTTAGGTTGGAGGACGCATAAGTAGAAATCAGAGCCCTTCCTGAGCAGATTTTCTCCTGTGCCACCCAGTAAGCACCAGGAGCTGCTATAATCTAAGGGCTGGCTCTCGCAGAACCTGCTCTGGAAGTGCAGAGTCACTAAACTCTTCAATGGTGCACTGAAATCAGGATTCTCAGCTTTCCCTGTTCCTCAGCCTTCCTTGAGGAACATCTATCATGTTACGGGGATAACAGAGGTTTTATGTAAGGAGTTCTGACCACATCAAAAGACACATTCATAAATCTATTGTCAATCTACAGAGAACAGCAATTGCTCTACTTGTTTAGATTGCTCACCTGGTTTCAAATAGCTGCTTTGATAAAATTTTAAGTATTTTACAGCAAGTATTCTTTGAATAAGAAATTGTCATCCAAGTAGTTTTCCTCCTGAGAGCTTCTGCTCACAATCTAGTGGATCATATATCACTCTCTTGTAGATTCAGATAATTTAGAGAATAATAGAAAATGTGTTCCAAGCAACAGTTTTCTGCCTAGGCTACAGTCTACTAAAAAGAGTATCTGTTTTCAATTGTTTTTTAACAGTCAGCTAGTTTATCTCATTCCTACTGTTAACATAATTCTTTTGTTTACTGTCTGTCTTAATTATAGCTTAATTAAATAGACAAAATGCAGTATACCATAGAATCATAGAATGGTTTAGTTTGGAAAGGAACCTTGAAGATCACCTAGTTCCACCCCAACTGCTGTGAGCAGAGACATCTTCCTCTAGACCAGGTAACTCAGAGCTCTACCCAGCCTGACCTTGAACACTTTCAGGGATAGGGCATCCAAAGCTTCTCTGGACAACCTGTTCCAGTGCCTTACCACCCTCACAGCAAAGAAATTTTCCTAATATCTAATCTAAACCTACTTTCTTTCAGTCCTTTCTTCCTTGTCCTGTCACTACATACCCTCATAAGTCGTCTTGCTCCATCTTTCCTGTAAGTTCCCTTCAGCTACTAGAAGGCCACAATTAAGTCTTCTCCTTTCCAGGCTGAGCAATCCTAATTCTCTCAACCGTTCCTCATAGGATCTGCGTCATCCCTTAACTGACCTTGGTGGCCTCCTCTGGACTCACTTCAACAGATCCTGTGCTGGGGCTCCTGGTGCTGGCTGCAGCACTGCAGGTGGGGACTCACCAGAGCAGAGCCGTGCAGAGGGGCAGAATCCCCTCCCTGGCCCTGCTGCCCACGCTGCTTTGGATGCAGCCCAGGACATGTTTGGCTTTCTGGACTGCAAACACACTTTGCCAGCTCAAGTTCAGCCTCTCACCCACCAGCACTCCCTTCTGGGCATGGCTGCTCTCCACATCTTCATCCCCCCAGCCTGTGTTGACACTGAGGGTTGCCCTGATCCAGGTGCAGCACCTTGAACTTGGTCTTGTTAAACCTCATGAGATTCCCATGCATGCACTTCTTGAGCTTATCCAGGCCCCTCTGGATGCCATCCCATCCTTCAGGTGTGGCAGCTGCACCACTCAGCTCAGTGTCATCTGCAAATTTGCTGAAGGTGCACTTAATCCCTTCGTCTATACCATTAATGAAGATATTAAATAACACTGGTCCCAGTATGACCCCTTAAGGGACACCCCTTGTCAATGATGCCCACTGGGACTCTGAGTTGTTGACCACTACCTTCTGGATGTGAATCTCCAATCTGGAGAGAAGGATTTTGTGGGGGACCACATCAGGGGCTTTACTGAAGACCTGAAATTACTTTTGTAGCCCTTCTCTTCACTGATGCAGTCACTCCCTCATAAAAAGCCACAAGTTTTCTCAGGCATCATTTTCCCCTAATGAAGCCGTGCTGTCTGTCTCAAACCACCTCATTCACCTCCATGTACCTCAGCACAGCTTCTAGGAGGATCTGTTCCATTATCTTCCACGGCTCAGAGGTGAGGCTGTCAGTTCAGTAGTTCCCACGGTCCTCCTTTCTTCCCTTCTTAAAAATGTTTCCCTTTTTCCAGTCACTCAGGACTTCCTCTGACCACCATGACTTTTTGAATACTATCAACTACATCAGCTAATTCCTTCAGGACTCTGGAGATGCATTCTCTGGGTCCCAGGATCTAGCATGAGAAATGCTCTTCAGAGAATATGCTGTACAGTAATGCCTGGGTTCACATCCAAGCCAGAATGAGGCACCATTCTTGAGTCAACCATGGTTTTGTGTGCCCTGCATGAGACCATCAATATCACCAGGTTTTGGCTTTTGTGAAACCTGCAGGTGTAACACTGCCTGGAAAGCTTCAGACCAGTGAAGAAACCTTTGCTCCAGTGAAGAGAAGAAAAGCTTTTCCTACACAGCTTCAGACAGGGCTGTCCGCTGGCCTGTGTGGTTCTATGAAATAAGTGAGCTGGGAAAATCCAGCAAATTCTTTGGATGCTTTGGCATTTGGAGGAGATTGCCAGGGAGAAAAGCATGGCAGAAGAAGCAGGACTGCAGTCAGCAGCACGATGGGATGTCATTGATGTACTTAATACCACGCGTGGTTTGCTATAGATCTGGACTATCCCTGTGTGGGGGTGCATGTCTCTCTAATGTGTTACCTCTGAGACCTTTTGAACAGCCAGTGCCAGAGATGAGCCCTTTTTCACCTACAGCTAGACTCACAAGAAGATATGTGAGTCCAAAAATGCAAATGGACACCTCCTGGGATTAATTTTTGTTCCTTTGATAGATTTTCAATTCTCATTGCTTACTAGTAAGAGGGATATTGGGCATCTATCCACAGTCCCACCCCATTTTAAAAGCAGTCTTTATACCTCAGAGAAGAGACACAGATTCCATCTAGATTCTGTCTGCAGGTCCCAAACATTCTGATTTCATTCATTCCTACAGCCCAGTAGCCCCTGAGCAACTTTGAGAGGAATATTGCTGCTGAGCTGGGGATACAGTGCAATGCAATGGTTCAAAGTAGCAGCAAGAGCACTGAACATGATATCAAAATACCAAGTCATTTATACTAAGTATGGGAATTTTAAAACTTTTTTATATCGAAGCTGAAAAAGCTTCAATGTGGAAAACCATGATTGCTTAGGCAAAACAATACTTCTCCCATCCCAAATACAAGAGGAAAAATTAGTGGAAAGCATTTTAATTGTTTCTTTGCAATGTTAGTAAATTTTTTGACTAAAGAGGTAATGGAAAACCCTCAGTAAAACTGACAGTTGCTGTTCCAACTGTGAAGACAAAAATGTGTTTCACATACATCGGGAGCCAGAACTGAAAATTTGGGAAAGACAATAAGAAAAGGGCTAGTACGGAGTGGTACTGTTCTGTCAATTATTAGGAAACCCGCTTTTTATGTGAAAACAAACTACATTTCATTATTCTTCAGTTATACCATTGTAAATAAAAAAGCTTTAGCCAAGTTGTAACTTCAGTAAAAGAAAAAACAGGAAATGCTTTGGATGCAGTGGTAAATTCAATCTCCCAAATCTGTTACCTCTATTTTGATAACACATTTCCACGTTTTTGGGGTTTTTTTTTAACATTATATCTGGCTCTGCTCCAGGATTCCAAGGCCTGGGCTTCAGTATGACTGGATTCACAGCAATGCAGTGAGTCTGTTTTGCAACATGTCATATCCTTTGTGTAAAGTGAAGGGCTACTTAAATCATAGGATCTCTCTTTGCATCTGGTAAAAGCAGATAACACTGCTATTTTTCAGGCACAGGCCAGCTGTTTTCTGCCTAGACTGTTTGTGTAGTCCTGCTGAATAGATGACAAAGTTTAGCCTGGGTGCACTTAAGTCAACAGGAAAAATGGATGCTGTCATGCTAAAACACTTCTTTTGGGGACTTCCCAATTCAAAGGTTGTATCTGCCTTTTTTATTGTAATAACCTTTGATGGATGACCTTGTCTGGATTTGTCTAATCGCTTTTATGAATTATATATATATTTGGGCAAGTATGGCTTTCTGGGGTGCTTTCTGGGGTGAAGAATTCTATAGTTTAATTACAGCTTTTGTGGAAGAAGTCCTTTGCTTGCTTCTGACCTGCAGCTTGATAATTTCTTTTGATGTTTACAATAGTTCTTATTGAAAATAGTGAATAATTCCCTATTCACCCTTTTAGGGCATCATGACATTATAGACTTTGTTATACTATCTCATGCAATTATTTCTTTTCTATATTGAATGATTCTAAATTCACTTAATCTCTGCTTGTGTAAAAATTCTTAGGTACATTTGCTTTTTTGTCCTGTGCCCAGCATTTCCATGAAATAGATCCTGGATGGGAAGCTGTGCATATTGAAATCTAGGAAAGCATTTGTCAAAAATTTACCCTGAGTAGGCAGTGTGTTGAGGTCAGTGAGTCTAGCATGGATAAGTTCTAGTTCTCTAGGCCTCAAGGAAACTTCTTTTCTTCCTACAAAGCTTTCTTCATTGACTTGAGTAGCTGCAATGAATCAGAACACGGTCTTGACAAAGCTGCCTTTTTTGCTGCGCAGCCCAAGCCAGCTCAGTACCTACAGAAAGCAGAGATCACGTTGCTGAAGTGTAAAGCTGTGACTGAAAAGGGTCTAAAAGAATTCTTACTAGAAGCTATCAAACCAAGGCTGTGAAGAGAAGGAATGCCAGTCTGCTTGACTGTGGTGCATGCAAGTTTTAGATTTTTTTTCTCTTCCAATAGAAACTGCCCCAGAAGCTCCCCCAGAAAATGCATATTGAATTCACAGGATAAAATAGATTGGAAGAGACCTCTGCTGGTCTTCCATCAAGCCTTCTGCTTCAAGGATGTGCACTACTAAGCTAAAACAGGTAGCTCACAGCCACATCCAAACAAGGACATCTTTGACATCTTTAATGACAGAAATTTCACTATCTCATTTGGCAAGATGCTTGACTGCTAAAACAGCTTCACTATGAAATTTCTTTTCTAGTATCAGAACTGTGATATCTATTTAGTAACTTGTGTGAAACAAATTTGTACGTTTAGAATTTTTTCAGAGGTCTCTTTTAATTGTCCCAAAAGAGTGACTGGCAAGAAAAAAACAGTTTTCCTCTTTTTTTTTACTTAACCACTGAAAAGGCAGGCTCAACAAGTGGACTTTACACCTATTTTGATAGAGCTGAGTTATACTGGCCAGAGATCTTAATTCTTATTCAGTCTTTCACTGTTCTGTACCTTTGTCCTTTGGTGTTATTATCCTCTGGGCCATGACCTCTTGTTACTTAAGGCTCTCCTCTCATCTCTATGTAACTCTTTGTCATTTTATTCCCATTTCCCCACACCATTTGGATTTTTCCCAGGTTCACTCTCCCTGATGAGGCAATTATTCCCAGTCTTCTCTTGAAAGGTGGCTCCTGCACCATCAGTCTGGCCCAGTCTGTCCTAGGGCTGCGTCCCACTCGGGTGGTTTCTCACCAGCAGGAGGAGAGCTGCGATTGCAGCATAAGCGTCACCTCCTTTCACAGCCAGGTGCTGCAGCCCTGGGGCAGGAACCACAGGTGCATTTCCATTCAGTTCCTCAACTTCAACTCACTTCAGACTACCGAAAAAATTATCTGTCTTGGCATTTCAAGAGGAAAAATAAGGATTTTCTTCAAAAAAAACCAAACAAAAAAAGGTCTATAATTCATCTTTGTAGGTTTGATTTCACTAGAACTTCCTCATAAAACTGTTACACTGTTTTCATGTATTCGCACATAATATTTATGCATTTATTTATGTCCTAATATGATACTTTGACATTTTTTCTTACTAAGATTTTAATTTTGAAACCTATCATCTCTCAAAATGGCATAAGGATTTTCCAGAATGACTAGGGGGCAAGGGATCTGTGAACCATACATCAGACACTTTATTTCTACCAAGGTCTTCATCCTAGAGAACAGATATGTTCTGCTAAAGCATTCGTTATGACATCACAATAAAACAAATACTGTGTCTAAATAACAATCTCTAACTGGTTTCTAAGAACCTCTTGTGTATTAATTTTATATATGAAAATCTATCATTAATTCAGTAATGTTATTATGCAGCTGACCCTCTGTGTTGAAAAGGAGCAGATCCCTCCTAGAGGATGCAGGTGTATGGACTCCTTCCTGCCCATGGGACTCTTTGAGCCACACAAATCCTAACAACAACACAAAATTTCAGAGAATAAATAGTTTAGTGGACTTCTGGAGAACCTAAAGGAAAACTGTTCTGGCTGGAGGTACTGGGAGACTGGCTGTAGTGCATCCCTGCAGCAGCTTGTTTCACCCACTACCCTACCTGCCATTGTTCTATGACACTTCTGACTGTTTCAACGTTTAGTTCTCCCTGCCCAATTTTCTTGCATAGTTATAGAAAGGACTATTTTGTCACCAACAGACACTAGTAATAGATCTTAACTCTTTATTTTTGACAATTTTATGCTTTCTTATATATTCAAAAATACATAACTGAATTAAAAGTTCTAGTCAGTTTTCACTTCCTATAGTAGAATTTCAGAATAGCTTTGAAAACTCTGAATTAAAATTTATATGTTGATGAAAGAAGTTGATCAAGGAGTGTTGCTACATTCAGACTGGCAGGCTTTCCCTTTTTTGTTATTTCTGTCTCCTTTTTTGGCCTTAAAACCTCAGCACAATTTTTATAGCATATTTCAACCTGAAGTGCTACCCAGAGAGCAACAAACATAAAGCTCTTTTTTTCTGCTGGTGCTAAAATTTAATCAGCAATATACTAATTGAAATAGAGATACCATAACATAAAGTCTTTAAGTAATTTACAGAAGCAAATATTCCAAAAAGATACTACTATTAGAGTGTGTGTATCACTAAATCATTGTGATTTGCTTGCACTTTGCCTTCAGAGTCATAGTCATAAAATAATGGAATCATTGAGTAGTTTTGTGTTGGAAGAGACCTCAAAGATCATCTAGACTCACTCTCTTTGCCATGGGAAGGAAACCTTCCACTAGACCAAATTGATCAAAGCCTCATCTAGCCTAGCCTTAAACACCTCCAGGGATGGGACATCCACAACCTCTCTGGGCAACTGTTCCAGTGCCTCACTACCCTCAGAGTGAAGAATTTATTTTACTATCCAATCCAAACCTACTCTCTTTTTGTTTGAAGCTGTTTCCCCTTGTCCATGCCGTTGTGAAAACTCCCTCTTTCTTTTAGGCTCCCTTCAGGTACTGTAAGGCTGCTGCAAGTTCTCCCTGGAGCCTTCTCTTTTCTAGGCTGAACAGCCCCAACTCTCAGTTTGTGTTCATAGGAGAGGTGCTTCAGGCCTCTGATCATCTTTGAGACCTTCCTTTGACTCAATCCAGCAGGTCCATGTACTTATGTTGAGGTCCCCAGCCCTGGACACAGGACTCCAGGTGGGGTATCACAGGACCAGAGAGGTGGAGCCACCTCTGCTGATTATGCTTTTTTTTTTTTTTTGATGCAGCCCACAATATGGTTGTCCACTAACCAAAATGTAGTTAGCATATTTAGCACTATGGCATAAGTCCACATGATAGTAGATCATTCCTGAGGTGTTTCCTGTAGTGAACCAATTGGCTGATTTGGAATATAGCCACAGGTGTCGTAGGCTGTAAATCAGCTTTATTAATACCCAACTCTTCTGACTTTTTATGGGGAAGAAGAGCACTGGATCCCAGAGGCCAAGTGGGACATGAACAGATCAGTGAGAGGCCTTATGTGTGTCCATATTCTTTGCTTGTGACTTCCCTGCAAGCAGCATCTCCAGGCACGACCAGAAAACAAGGCACAGAATTCTGGTTCGGCCAAGAAAAACCCCTCTCAGCAATACAGTTTAATAGGGAAAGCTGGAAGTTGTTTATGCAAAAGTCTGGGATACAGACCACAGTTAAGTGTGCACACTTCCAGTGGCTCTCTGGCTGCTGTTGGATTAAACCTGGCCAGCAGCCAAACAGCCACCCACTCCCTCACCCACTCCCCTCTCCCATGAGGCAGAAAGCAGAAGGAAGGAAGGAAAGAAGACTCATGGATCACGACACTACCATTTAATGACTGAAGTGGAAGCTGCATACATGAGCAGAATAGAAAGAGGAATTCATTCACTACATTTTTCTTTAATATCCCTAGCATTGTACTTATTTCTAAACAGAAAACTTGAAGAACATTTCTATTTTGAAGGGGTTTGGGTTTACAGGTACATACACTGAAATGTTTCATTTCATCCAAAATTCAAGAATTGACAAAGATAGTTGGTATACTCATAACTGTTTTCTCAAGTGAATTCTAAGCTTAGAGATTAAATAGTTCATGTGAAGAAAATGTACCAACTTTGTGATTCCTGCCTTGGGTACGGAACTGCTTTTCTTTACTTTCAACATAGAAAGATTTATCTAAAATTTTCTATGTTGAAAATAATGATTGAGTTCAGAATGTTGCAATACACAAGGATTTTTGAATGATAAAATTTTTACTTGTTAATAGGCATAACTAGTGTTTTTCAACTGTAATTAATGTTATATAAGGGCATCAAGGTTTAGCTTTTTTTTAATAGTTCCTTCCATGTCTATTCCAAATTAGATTTTTATACTCAATTAATCAGTACATTGGAATGCTTCCAGATGACAGGAAATATATGCATGCAAATAAAGCAACTTAAAATCCCAATTATTATCAGAATTGGTTTTTGCAGTATGTGAATGAATTTCATCTAACTTTGCTGTTCATTAGAAGTGAAAAAAAGAGATTTTTTTTTAATATTTTAAAAAGTCACACGATCTTTTAATAGATCTGACAAGCTATTGGTTTGTCATGGCTGGTTCACTGTGACAATAATCTTATTTTGTTTATGTAAGAATGGATAGAAATACTAATGTAGGGGATGAAGGAGCTAGATGAGAGTGATGAAATATCAGAAAGTAATTATGAAAACTCACCTGTCTTTGGTTAGGATTAAAAGAAAGTCCTCTTAAATCTTTATAATTTTCTCCAGTTCTTGAGGTAAGGATAATCCATAAGGTATTGTATTTCTCTAACATTTTACTCTTGTTAATCTGTGTTTTTCATTTTCTTTCATGGATGATTTTATACTTAAAGGTATTATGTCTTATAACAATAGTCTAACAAGTGCAACTCACAGTTCTCTTCAAGAAAGAATTTTATTTTTGCCTGAGTCATATTCCATTTTTAAATTTTTTTTCTGTCTCTCTTTAGGGTCATGACACTCATAGATATATCTGTGGACGGGGAGCCCTTCAAGGTTGTTGAAATGAAGAAATGAGTTTCCTAGAATGTAAAGAGGTGTGGTTCAACTATCTGCAAATGAGAAAAGCCTAGAAACCTAATGTTCCTGCTTCTTAAATGACAGCTGATAATTACGCCAAAATGCTACTTGCAGCATCAAAATCTAGTTGTGAGTTGAAAACCCTCTGAGGTTTTGAACATGCATAATTTTCTGTGTCCATGGAGGCTTGAGCAGAACTGACCTTGGTTTAGAATCATATCAGGTGCACAAGCCTTCCCCTCTCTCTCCAGATCAAGGCACACTCAGGAGCCCAAGCTTGCGTAGTCTGGGAATGTCAGTGTTCAAAATTAAGATGATTTGTGTAATTGTTCAAATCTGTTTGTGAAATTAATTCATTCCCTGTTTGGACACTTAATCTTCTGGTTATTCACACAGTTTGACTTGGACCAAGCCAGTTAATTCTTTCCTTGGGGAAACATGGGTGTTTTCTGCCAAGATGCTTTCTGCCACGGTCCTTGTTTTACAGTTTGATCCCAGATTATCCTCTTCTTTGTTATGCAGTCTTCTAAGATACCCAATGATGTCTCTGTGCTCAGAGCCTATGCCATGCCCTGATAAACACGCCGCGTGCTTGTCACTGGGCTGTGAAACATCAAGTCCGGCATGCTGCAAATTACACTCCTGTTATATGTACTGCTGTACTTATTAATTGTGATAGGACCAGGGCAAAAAATCTTGTAATCCAGAGGGGACAGGAGTCAGAGTATGCATTTGCAAAGGAGTTGCTGTCAGACAGAGCTCTGCTGTATCATGAGGCTATGCTGGCAGCCCTGTGAAAAGTCTGCTGGGCAGTTCAGCACTGCCAGTTCCCAGCACAGCACCAAACAATGCTACTTTAAACTTAAGAATTTAAAATGGCCTATTTGAAGATGCAGAACCACTGAACAGGCAAAAGCTGCAACTCTGCCATGTCTTCACTTTCAGCAAGCTGCATCAGCCCTTTCCAAAATAGTTTCAAGTGCAAGCATATATTTGTGAGATTCTCTGCTTTAAAGGCTCAAAGGATTCTTTAGTCCTGGTCAGGACTCTACATGATAAAAAGGATAGTTATGAGAAATTCTATCCCATCTGATCCAAGAACTGTGCTGTGTACACAGTGAAAATGGCATAAATGTAGACTGAATGTTTGAATTTAGCTGCAGACAATGAAGGAGAGTGTACACTGCAGGTACACTACACATGTACCTAGCTCTTATTATTTTTCAATATCAAAATGCTAGATATTGTTTAAACTCTTCAGAGAAAAACTAGGATATTTATCATTACTTATCCTTATAATCTACAGTATGGATTCTGTTTGCCCATTTGCCTAATTTAATCCAATTTGTACAACGCGTCTGTTCTGTGACACACACTTCCCTGTAGTGCTTACTTCTTTTTTTTAATTATTATTCGAAAAGTATGTCAGTTCCCTGGAAGGACTCTTTTCCTTACCAACTGGAAACCATATCTAAGATTTTTGAATTTAATTTTTAAAATAGTTTTAAACGTTTCCTTTTTATAGTTCCAAGTTCCCTCAATGTCTTTATTAGTTAACAGCCATGAGGAAAAATATATTTGAAATATTGTATTAACATGATATTTCACATTTAACCAATTTTGAAGGAATGGTATTTATCACCTGAAGTGTAGGTACAAATATTTCAAATGTGAAAGAACTCCAAGGTCAAATCAAATATTTTGAAGAATCTAAATGGTGAACGAATCATATCAGAGTTAAATGCAACTGTCTCAGAAGATGTTCCCATTATTATACACATTTTCATAAGACTATTACATCATTTTAGTAACTGAATTCCCATAGTGATTTAAGATAGTTTCTTCTGTCATTCCTCATAGTTAATTTAATCTATCAGGTTCCAAATTGTCTAGAATAGGAAAGAATCCAAAATACATGGTAAGCTATTTGTACCTAACTCAATTTCTATATTAATAAATCCCTCAGGTTTCACTGCAATTACAAACAATCTGTGAAGATGTTCTTCCAAAAAGGATAAAAATGTTCTGGAAAGATCATGAGGATATTTTGGTTTAAAGATTTAAATATTTTTTTTTTTTGCCTAATATTTCACCATGGGCATGTCACCTACCAGAAAGTGATCAAGCTCACTTGATCAGGAATGCATCACTTGTCATTCAACGCTTCATGACAGACCATAAATACATTTTTAGCTTATTACAGCTGTGATGCTCAACATATTGGCTTAAATCTCTCTGGGTGCCTAAGGTTATGAACTAAATGTGGGTACATTGGGTTGCATTGCCTCATATTACAAGAGTGTTTGTCATTTCAGTATCCATATGAAGCTTTCACAGGTATGTTTTCTTCCTTCTGCTGCCTGTGGAGATCTCTCCTTAAAGCTTGGTGATATTCTCACTGAGTCCAGGTGATACACATATCACCCATGCTGAAACTGCAAAGCATCTGTGCTCCCCTATGATCCATGACATCTCATCCCAGAAACATCAGCTTTGAAGCAAGCCTTTCACCCTGTTCTGAAATAGGCTCTTCAGCAAGCTGATGAAAATAGATTTTTCAAAAATAGGTTTGTCCTTGGCCTCCACTCATTTCTTTCCACCAAGCAAAACCCCTTCCAGAGGCCTACCAAGGGCCATAATGCTCTACTGTTTGCAATGATTTCATTTGGAAAATGTGCAACCATGCTGTGTAGTTAGGAAAGTCAGGAATTTTACTAATTTCGGAGGCATCTATTGAAAGGTATACTTCTAGACATGGTGGTGGATGAGCTTGGCAATCATAATTACTTCATAATTAACAATGTTGATATTTTAGATTGGTAGATTAGTCATTATTTTATGTGAGAAAAGGCCCAGTTGCATCTCTGTGATAACATCTCAGACTGCTACTTTAAAAGAGCTTTCAAAATTGAAAGGGTATTGCCACAGATTCCCATGGTTCTTTTTCAAAGAGCAAAGGAATTAATGATGTGGTATTTTAGCAATTAAGTGGACTGAAGATGATAAAAATTGGAAGCATTTTTCTAGCATTAGAACTAGCAAGGTACATGGTACAAAATTAGACACGGTAAATGTTTTATCTGAGGAATCTGAGAAAGTAGATTTTACAGGAAGATGATCTCAGACAGAAGGCTAAAAGTAAGCTTTGCTCTTCATTGATATGAAAAGTCCAGGAAATTTTCAGACTTTCCTCTAAGAAAAAGCTACTTTGTAAAGATAATTAATTCAATATATGGGTGGTGATGATCCACAGAAATGAGTGCACAAATCAATAGAAAAGTTTTAAGGAAATGGTTCAATACTTAGGGAAAACATGAAAAATTAATGAAAAAAATTCATTCATTTTCTCCCTTATTACCATTTAGATGAGCTCAAAGCGAGCAGTTAGCACAATAAAATATGATTACTTTTTAAACTATTCAAAAAGATCTGAATAAAAGGCAGTGTCTAAGTATCACATCTCAAAGTATTTAGAATGCATTTTTTTCCTGTGAATTCATTAAATATTATGTCTGAATAATAGATATTTTAATGATGAGAAAAGATTATAAACGTGCTAAAGATTAATTTCCACTTTGGCTGAATGAGAAATGTTTTATTTGACTTGTGCAGCAGTAGCAATGTCAGAACTCAATTTTTCATCAAACTATCACAATACATGACACAGAGATTAAAGGTCCTTTTGCTTCATTGCATACAGTTCTGAGGTTATTTTAGATTTCATTTCTTTAAAAACAATACATTTCTAGGTCTTACAATCACATCAAAAAGGTATTGAAAATATTGTCTAAAATCAAGGAGCAATTAACAGAGAGAGAAAAGCTAGAGCCTATATAAGATGGAGGAGCTCTCCCCTATTATAACACTCTTCATAACAGCAGATATTATGATAACACCATACTTGTGAGGCCAGTCTCAATTCCCTTTGAAAGGCTGTGATGATCAGAGAAGTTTCTTGAGACACCAAGACAGCAAATGTCACTCCAGTCACCCAGAAAGCAGCAAGAAGGGCCCAGGGATATACAGATCTGTCAGACTCACCAAGAAAGTGATGGAACGACTAATTCCAGAAACCATTTTCAGACAGATGAAAAAGAAGAGGGAGCACTCAGTGTGGATTTCTGAGGGGAAAGTCATGCTTAATCAACCTTTTCCAATGAGATGATGAGTTTGATGGGTGTGGGGAGATCAGTGAATGTTGTCTACCTTGCCTTTAGCAAAGCTTTCAGCACTGTCTCCCATAGTATCCTCTATTGGGCTTGTGTGGCCAGGTTTTAGTAGCAGGGGGGCTACAGGGGTGGCTTCTGTAAGAAGCAGTCAGAAGCTTCCCCCATGTCCAACAGACAGTGCCAGCCAGCTCCAGGACAGACCTGCCACTGGCCCAGTGATGATGGCATCACCTCTGGGATAACATATTTAAGGAGGAACAACAACTGCGTAACTACAGTCAGAGGAGTGGAAATATATGAGAGAAACATCCCTGCAAACACTAAAACCAGTGGGGAAGAAGGGGTGAGAAAGTGCTCCAGATTCCCCTGCAGCCCATGGTGCAGACTATATTGAGGCAATTGTCCCCCTGAAGCCCACGGAGGGCCGTGGAAGAGAAGAGATTCACCTGCAGCCCCTGAAGGACATGCCAGATCAGGGGGATACCTGACAGAGGCTGTCACCCCACAGGAAGGCCATGCTGGAGCAGGCTCCTGGCAGAACCTGTAGACTCATGGAAAGAGGCGTCCATGCTGGAGCAGGTTTACTAGCGAGATTTGTGACCCTGCAGGGGACTCACCGTGGAGATCCCTTTTCCTGAGGGACTGCACCCTGTGGAAAGAGACCCATGCTGGAGCAGTTAATGAAGAACTGCAGTCAATGGGAAGGACTCATGCTGGAAAAGTTCATGGAGGTCTGTCTCCTGTGGGAGGCATCCCACACTGGAGCAGGGGAAGAGTGGGAGAAGTCCTACCCCTGAAGAGAAAGGAATGGCAGAGACAGCATGTGATGAACTGACCACAGCCCTCATTCCTCTGCACCTGTGAGGGGTCAGAGGGAGACAAAATCAGAAGTTAAGTCTGAGAAGAAGGGCACAGTGGGGAGAAGGTGTTTTTAAGATTTGGGTTTATTTCTCATTACCCTACTTTGATTTGACTGGCAAAAAATCCTATTAATTCTCCCAAACTGAGTTTTGCCTATGACAGCAACTGATAAAAGAACTCTCCCTGCCCTAATCTAAACACACAAGCATTTTGTTTTATTTTCTCTCCCCTGCCCAGCTGAAGAGGGGAGAAACAGATAAGCTTTGCTGGGCACCTCGCATTGAGGTAGAGTCAACCAACCACGCATCTCAACAAGGATCAGCTAGTTAAGTACACAGGGAAGAGTACTGAAAACTTGCAAGGTTCAGAAAGGTTGTGATCAAGACCATGAAGTTCTATTGAAGGACATTCACTAGCAGCATGCCCCAGGTATGGGTCCATTGGTAATGGGTCCAATCCTGTTTAGCAATGACCTGGATAATGGGACAGACTAGCTCATAGAAGAAACAAACCTGTGAAGAGCGACCAATACTCCTGGTGTTTGTTTGTGCTGCCATACAAAAGGACTTTGAGAAGCTGGAGAAATTGGTGAGGAGGAACCTCATGCATCTCATTAAGAGAGGGAATTGAGAGCTCTGCACATGGTGAGAAATAACCTTATGAACCAATACATGCTGGGAGACAGTTGACTAGAGAACAGCTTTGCAGAGAAGCCTTTTTTTAATTACTCCAGTAACTCCATTAGTTGCAGATCCTTGGTAGAGTAGCAACATGGTGGGATGCAAGCAGTTAAGGAAATTCTTGGTATATGTCAAAGATAATTTATTTATTAAAACACCTGTGGCAAACAAGGGTGATGCACAGTTGGATCTGATATTACTAACAAAGAAGTGTTGCTGAGAGACAAATGTTTTAGTGATGGTTGACACAAATTCTGAAGAAGACAAGAAGACAGAGCCAGGCTTTTCATGGTGTTGTATGCTAGGAGGCACAGAAGTAAAGGGCAGAAGTTAAAATGAAAGATATTCAAAATAGCTAAAAGCCAAACTTTATTTACCACAAAAAGTCATGTAGCAGAAGAAGTTGACCAAGCTTTTGCAATTTCCATCTTTGGACATCTTTAAGGTCAAACTGGAAAAAAAAAACAAAACAGCTGACCCTTCTTTGAGTTGAGGGTTAACTAGATGAGTACCTGATATACCTTCCAGAATGAGTTTTCCTACAGTCCTAGAATCTCATTTTGCTATTCTTTTTTTCAACAAAATCTTTCCTTTCAGAAGCAAGAGTAAAACCTCAGATTATTTTTAACTGCAATTTTATATTAATATCCATTATATAAATCACCCATCCAATCCCTCTCTATTTCACAGATACCTCATTAGTCATTTTTCCCCATGGTATGAAGTTGAAAATGTATCACTATTTATTTCTGTAAGTCAGTTCTAAGTCACACTAATTGATTTAAATAGCTTTAAAGGTATTAAAGAAAACAGTTGCTATCAATGCTGACCTTGCAGCATGCATCATCTTTTAGATATTCTGTTCTGTTACATTTTTAAGGAACTAGTCAAACATTATGCAAATAACCTTGTGTTTCTGATTATTTAAAAACTCTCAGCTTTGAACTTGTTTTCCTGCTCTGCTTCAATTAGAGTACATTGAAGAGATTACTTCATCTCTCAGAATTTTGTTCTCAGCTGTACATGATAAATTTCAAACTTTAAACTGAACCTACACAATCTGGTTTTGAGCTGTTCAGTTAAAACATTGGCTATTGCATGGGGTCCTCAAAGGTATAAAAAAATGTTCTGGACTACTGGTATTGATAATTATTTTAAATGCAGACCAAATAGCATTTATTCTACTGATAATGTTTCAGTTTTCTTTAGAAAGGTCTTAAGAGAAGCGAAAGGATGTAAAAAAAGCTGGGCTTTTGAAAAGCTTGGCTCTGTACTACTTTCTGTCACGTTAGCAAGGTACAGAAGTAATATCAGGAATTATGGAAAATTGAATTGTAAAACTTTATTTTGTAAACTTCTTTCTTGAAATAGGATTCATTATAGTTTAATTTAAACTTCACACACAGTATTAAAATATATATGTGTTGGGCTTTGGGGTTTTTCTTTATTTGCATGATTGTATTGATTTTGTGGATTTTTCTTTTCTTTGTTGTTTTTTGGTTTTAGTTTTGGTTGTGATGGTGTTGGGATTTGTTTGAGAGTTTGGGTGGTTTTTTTGCTTATTTGTTTCTAATAGAGGCCATGGCATTTGAAATTGAAATAAGAAAATCTTAATGAATGTATGCTGCTCTGCTTTCCTCCAGTTAGATTTAGAGAAACTACCAGGCAAAATTAAGAGAATCAAGGGAAGCTGTTAGAAAGGGGAGAAGACCTGAGGTGAGAAGAATAAGGAGAATCATAATTTGGGATACTCTCAAGGGAGTTCAGTGAGAAGAAAAGGTGTCTATTTCTTGAGAGAGTGCATAAAAGGCACAACACTTGCTCCCACTCCTGAAGCTTAGAAGCTTTTTAAAAATGTTTCCTTAGCTAGTGAAGACAACCACAGTGATCTGCCAGAAATGGGGAAAAAAAGGTGTTCCCTGGGAAAGTGTTGTAGTAAGGTTGGATGTATGACATGACCTTTGTAATATGCACTCTTTAAGCATCTGAAGTGGAGTTATAAATTTCAGCAATTTCAGGTTTAATAGCAAATGCTGCTAATTATTTGAGCTGGGGATCTAAAAACTGAGCAAGACTTTTTGCTGAACATATGCCTCTAAGATATGCCAGCAGAACATTTAACTGTCATGACCAGTTTTGTTGCCTGAGCAGAAAACAAACACGAAAGGGCAGCCTAAGGCACAGTTGGAAGGGCTCTTTAATTACTGTTGTTGGCAGAATTTATTTCCAGAAATGTTATCATAGAATTGGAAATAAAAATGTCTCCTGGCACCACAAGAGCTTTTTCAGATATCACTTTCAAATGTGACACTTCTGAAAAAGCTGGAGGAAAAAAGAGAGAATATTGTCCCCACTTATTTCTGACAAAATGCTATAACCCCAGAAATATTCATTTTAAGAGAATTTCTTTATCATTAGCACTTACAGTACAGAAGCAATCCTGAATCCCTCAAGACCCCTGCTAAACTACATTGCACAGTCACATTGCTTCAGCATCTGCTGATTTATAACGCTTCTTTGATTTCTTCTCTTGGACATGGAAAGAGTGCCTAAGACTTCTCAGTACTAACCTGCTTAGCTTTTGTTTCTGTTGTGCATAGAGACGATTTGAGTGAGTCCCTTTCAGAGCAAAACTAGGACCAGACATAGCCAGTGCCAGGTAAGTAAGATGTAGAATTTAAAGGAAAGCATCTCTGAAAATGCTATGAGAACACACTTTTCCCCAGTATGGCTTACCAGACCATGCTCATTGCTGTGTGAGGTCCCAGCTAGGGGTGTTTGCTCTGATCCTGTCTGGTGTCTTCATTCGTGGCCTGGCATGTGGCACTGGCTGAGGCAGAGCACACTGCAGGTGGGTGAGGAAGGCTATGGTGGGCTCCAGAATTCAAGGCAAAAGTTGAATGCTTGTAGTAGTAGGTGTTGAATCTGGAGTTGGGTTCCTGGTGTGGGTGTGTGAGACCTGAAGGAAGGAAGGAAGGAAGGAAGGAAGGAAGGAAGGAAGGAAGGAA